>JAHDVE020003383.1:0-373795 GCA_022606495.2 Halesus radiatus | reverse complement strand
ATTGTACTTCTTTGAGGAGGAAGGCATGACCGTGGCCATTCATTCCGAACGTTAAGTTTCAATAATGCAAAATTTACCCATAATATTGCAACATTGAAAGATTAAGACTATCTTAAGGTAGGTACATTAAATTATCATAAGTTATACTGTAAAATATAAGTATATTGAAATATTTTATTGTATTCACGGCCCTCCTCATCGGGGGTTCCTGTTCCGAGGCGGACTGTAGGTTATTGTTTTAGTCTTACTGATACTTACGTTGTCTTCATATTTTTATGATTTCCTCACTTTCAAGTTTATTTATCTATATAATAATGTTGTTTTTCAATTTTTATGATTTCCTCACTTTCAAGTTTATTTATCTATATAATAATGTTGTTTTTCAATTTTTATGATTTTCTCACTTTCAAGTTTATTTATCTATATAATAATGTTGTTTTTCAATTTTTAGGATTTTCTCACTTTCAAGTTTATTTATCTATATAATAATGTTGTTTTTCAATTTTTATGATTTCCTCACCTTCAAGTTTATTTATCTATATAATAATGTTGTTTTTCAATTTTTATGATTTCCTCACTTTCAAGTTTATTTATCTATATAATAATGTTGTTTTTCAATTTTTATGATTTTCTCACTTTCAAGTTTATTTATCTATATAATAATGTTGTTTTTCAATTTTTATGATTTCCTCACCTTCAAGTTTATTTATCTATATAATAATGTTGTTTTTCAATTTTTATGATTTCCTCACTTTCAAGTTTATTTATCTATATAATAATGTTGTTTTTCAATTTTTATGATTTTCTCACTTTCAAGTTTATTTATCTATATAATAATGTTGTTTTTCAATTTTTAGAATTTTCTCATTTTCAAGTTTATTTATCTATATAATAATGTTGTTTTTCAATTATTAGGATTTCCTCACTTTCAAGTTTATTTATCTATATAATAATGTTGTTTTTCAATTTTTATGATTTTCTCACTTTCAAGTTTATTTATCTATATAATAATGTTGTTTTTCAATTTTTAGAATTTTCTCATTTTCAAGTTTATTTATCTATATAATAATGTTGTTTTTCAATTATTAGGATTTCCTCACTTTCAAGTTTATTTATCTATATAATAATGTTAAAATAAAAAAAAATTTTACGAGTTTTATTCACTATGTACTTTTTTTACTTAATTTTATTACTGCGCTACCGGTTTCAATACATGTCATTCACTAGCGTTCTCAAAACTAACATAAATTAAACAAGTATAATTATTTCTGTACTTGTTTAATTTAAGATAGTTTTAAGAACGTTAGTGAATGACACGGACGTGTCGAAACCGGTAGCGCAGTAGTAAAATTATGTAAGTACGTAGTAAATAAAACTTTTTTATAATTTCTTAAAACTGCGTAATCGGATCTGACACACCCTGTAGTATGTTTTTTTAGAGTACTTATATCTGAAGTATATTTCAAAGTGCGTATATAAATTTGAGTAATATGGCTAAACATTAACTGACGTGGGTACGACTTTTCATATTGTATCTCCCTGCTAGTTGATCAAAATGTCAAATGTCTTATCTTTATTTCTTCCCACGCCCAGTTTCATTTCAGTTCATCGATACTCTAGCTTCCTAATTTCTAGGAATCGTGTTTTATACTATAGGTTCATGCTTGAGTACATCTCGGTTTTATTAAAAAATAAATAATGATAACACTTTACCAACGCAATATCATGACACATTTTCGAAAATATTGACTCCATAATATCTGAAACTTTAAACATAATTTATTTCATACCCTAAGAAATCCGATTTTTTGAGAGGTAAAGCAGTCGTCAGGGAAGTTTTTTTTTATATTAACACTACGCATGAGACCCTGAGGAAAATGCTTTCAATGCGGTCCGTCATCATGTTAAAGGAGATTCATAAATGTTTAATTTTGAAGAGTTTTACACCATGTACATTTTTACATAACTCTATTTACAATTTCTTCAAAACATTGGTATTTTTTGGGCGTCATTATCAATAAACTGATTAAAAATTACTTTGTAATCACCACTTTGTTAATATATACATATCAACATGTTTCGAAAGCTAAGCTTTCCTCATCGGGAGATATAGAATACTAAAATATAATAATTTCAAGTATAGACAAATGACGAACATAAAACATGATAATCTAAGAACAGGCTAGCTTTAAACATAAATAAAAATCGATAAAACTATGTAATAATTAATAAAAAAAAATATATAAAAAGTTATCATAAAACAGTGAAAAACATATTGGTATGAGAAATTAAAAAAAGATTTTTTTTATTCATTTTAATATGAAAATAAGTTCAAGAGATAGCTAATTAATTTATTTTTTGTTTATTAATTATATTTAATTGACTATTAACAGTTTTCATAATTTCTAAAATTTCAAATTTGTCTTAATAATTGTAAGCCGGTTGTATTTGAATGCATAATTTTTTTTTCTATCCTCTACATTATTATTTTTTAGTTTTCTGTATATTCCTGATGAGGAAAGCATCGCTTTAGAAACATGTTGATATGTATGTATTAATAAAGTAGTGGTTACAAAGTATTTTTTTTTAATTCATTTATTTATAATTTTATTTATTTGGTACCGGTTTCGACACATCCCTGTCATTCACTAGCGTTCTTAAAACTAACTTAAATGATAAAAGTACACAAATAATTCGATATTATCGGTTGAGGGTATCGGGATACTTGTACTACTTGGGTACTTGTATAATGTAAATTAGTATTAAGAACGCTAGTAAATGACAGGGATATTGTTGCAAAATAATTAAATTTAAGTAACAAATGCACATGTTAAAAAAAGTGTTAAAATGTATACAAATTGTTACATAGTTAATTCCTAAGAAATACAAAAAATTTAATGGAGAAATATGTAATAGGAGCATATTTAGAAAACAAGATAATTATTTCATGCTTCTGTAATGTTAGCAGTTCCATAAAATTCCCTCCGCAAATACGTAAATTAGGAAGTTTTTAAACATTTTTAAACAAATAAAACCACCACATAAATACCACTGAGCAACAAAAATTGCATAACTTTAAAATGTTTCCATAGCGCGGGTACCTTGGGAACATTATTGGTAATTTCATTATATAATGTATTTTTGAAGAAATTATTAGACTTGTTTTTATTTCCGTATCGCCAAAGTAGATCTGTCTATTTCACACCTTGTATTATTTATCAATTCCGTTTTTTCCGAATGTAAAAAGATCACAATAAAGAAAGAGTTAGAATCGGAAACGAGGTAACTCTATGGGGAATATCCTGTAGACATTTGATAGGGGTTGCTTTCAGTCCGCCTTTACCCCCACCGGCTCTGCGGGTGGTTGATTGAAAACTATTCGCAACTATTCTTTACTTTACTACCCCCACCTCCACCCCGCCCCCGTGACTCTTGACTCCGCCGAAGCCTGATGAAAAAATCAATTCGAACTTGTGTAGAAGAAAGATGCGATATGATAAATATTAAAACTTGCTAGGTTTCTGCCATATGGTGTTCTGAATGACGCGCATTCTATTTTACCTCAAAACAAAATAGTATTATTCAAACATGATCCGACTCAACACAAATTATGAAAGACAACAAAACAGTCAACTGAAAATTAATAGAAAAACATTAAAAAAATGCCTTTTCACATCTGAGCATTGTTTTTGTTTTATTTTTTATTTATTTATTTATTTACGCCCGTTACCGACTTTTACATACACATTAACAGATAATATAAAATAATTAAATATTATAATAGGTAATATATAAGTAAATAACATAATTTGACTGTTTTATCCAGAGGTAAATAGTTTCATGAAATAACATAGCTCTACTAGATGGAAGAAACCGTACGAAAGTATACTTATGTTGATGAATTGAATATATCAACAACATCCAAGTATTTGGTCCCCAGCTTTTGAATCCATCACATAGGAGTATATTATTGTAACGCTGAAGTAGAATTGTCACAATAATATAGCAAGTATAGTCTTGTAACCTTTGTAACTCTCCTGCCAGGAAAATGAAAATAAATTAAATATAACAATTCAGGGGTATAATTATATCGTAATCGTAATCTCTGCATTCTCTAGGAACACCTATTCTAAAATCTTTATGCTGGATTTTATCAATCGTATGTGAATCAACATCATAATTTTAGTTCAAACTGTGAAATTTTATTCGATGTGACTCCTTACTAGCGACATATATATACAATGTTATAAGAATTTATTGGATTTGTTTGTCTTTTGTATAAGTTTATTTGCTTTACTGCCCGGAAGAGATTTGCAACCATTAATGTGGAATTAAGTTTTTCATTTATTCCCTATCAATTTTTTTTAACAGATAAATTAATATTTCGAAACTCCATACCGCATGTTAATAAATATATTACCAGTTAAATACATCTGCCTTGATATTTTAGACAGAAAAGGTTATGTAAATTTCATGACGCCATTGCCCACGGTATTGAGAATTTAACTACTTGAGAAGAATAAAAGATTTCTACCTTTTTTTGTTAAGATAAAGTATCACAATATGTAGGGTCGTTATTTGTATAAAATTAATAAATTCATCCCCATAATGCGCAACTTAAGTAAAATAACACAAAACCGCGCTATACAAATAATGCTATAATGCTGTTGACAATTTAGGAACATTTAAATTGACATACATAATATAGATGCTGCTGGATCCCGTTGTCGTCATGCAGATTGTTAAGTTAGTTCAAAAAAATCCCTGTCACAAGTTAATAATAACAATTTTATAATGTTATTATTAAGTTCTGCGAGTATTTTAGTTTTTTGTTATTGTGGTAGCCGTTTCGACGTTCAAGGCCATTTTCAAACTCTGGTTAATCCACATTGCACACATCCGAATTGCTTAAATGATTTTATTTACTCCCACCCGATTCTAATTTGGATGGAGTTTAAAATTATTTATTACAAGTAAAATCGATTGAGTTAGAAAATAATTAAAATTTTCCATTCTGTGTTTTCCCCGCATTTAAATGACAATGTTTTCTTAAATGCTTTATTTAAGGGGTGTTTTTGGTCGTGTTAACATATTGAGAAGTGCTGAATAAATAATTTCCCTTACTTTATTAATCAATGTTTTATTCTGATCATTCGTTCGTTTATTTCCAATTGTTCAAGTAAATTTAATTTAATACCCTTTCATTCTATATGTAAGGGTTTAGGCTCATTGTTAACAAGCGGGACGTGATTATTCACTAAGAGATGTTCTACGAATTTTGAAAAAGTGCTTTTATTCTTAAAACATCGTATATATTCTGTGAATCTAATACGAATTAAACACAAAAACAATTAATCCCTATAATATGACACTACAGCTATCCTGAGGAAGATTGAATAATACATTATGGGTACAATACAAACAACGAATATTATGAGGTTTGCTTTCAACTGCTAACGTTATGTAATTGTCTAAAAATTTCCTAGAAAAGCAATTTCATATGTTTGTATGTATGTAATTCAATGGATGTATACATAGGTACTCAACATAAGCCCACACATTAGAAGAGTCGGCAAAATGAGCAATCCGATTTATCCTCTCACGAAATCCAGCATTATAATAAGAGAGCGCGGAAATCTGATTGTTTTAAATTACAACACTTACGGCAATCGTTTCCTCCAGTTTTATGTTTCGTTCGTAAGCAAGGAAGTTATCTGTCATCTAGTCCAGAGCTTCCCAAACTTATTTATCTTCACGTCCAAAGATACTTTTCTTCAATGCCACTACGTTTCTCGATTTCCATGGAATATACGTCGCATTCGAACATAGGAATATCTACGAGAAGTTTGGATTCAGATTAATTTTCCAGGGGGCTGTTTACTTATTGGAAAGATGCAGAAACTCTTATAGAAACGTAACCTATTAATTTGATGAATCTGAATGTTCGTTACGGTGTTTTTATTATTCTATGTGACGTGAAACTTGGAGACTAAAACGAGCATTGACACGAAATATTGAAGTAACTAATACTCGTACATAAATTCGTCTTCAGATGGTAAATAATGTAAAATTTTGCATGCTATATATTATTCTATGTTCATATTAACGGACCATTGTGAAATTTCATAAAACACACAACACAAAATAGGAAAAAAAAAAACTACAAAAAAAGAACAGCGCATACATAGTCCTCGTACATGTATGAAGCAATGCCAAAAATATACGTTTGAGAGAACATTCAAGTGAAAGCCTGAACAAGGCTTTGGTGGAGTCTATGATGATGACATATTAGGTGATATTCTGCAAAATTTATTTTCGTAAAGACTGACAAAAATTATTTAGACTAATAACAAAAATTTCAAAGCTCTGGCTTCGGATAACATGTCTAGACATTCTGGATAGTGGAGAATGGTATCTATGTTGAACGGAAAGAGTTACAACAATAATACAATAAATGTTTTTAAAAATGCAAATGAGATCAATTTCTTTTCTACTATATATAAAGAAAATAGGTGGATTCCCCAAAATCCTAGGTGATTTAATTATGAGCGACAAATGATGGCCTCCATGGTCGAGGGGAAAGGCTCTCGACTACGAATCCGAAGGTCGCGGGTTCAAATCCCGGCGTGCGCAAGTAATTTTTATTTAATTAATTTGTGTTGTTTCACAAATAATTAATATATATAGTATATTTGCGCACGTTCCAGAGTGGAAGATACTTTCAATATCGCCCTGGTGAAAGACCACCATTCAGAATTAAAACGTTGCTTGAAATGGCTTTTAGCCGTGTTTGGTGACCAGATCTGAATAGCCAGGTATTTACCCTTTTCCCCACCTTCCTCTACCCCTTCTCCTTCCCCTCCCCAATACCTTCAGCCTCACAACATTCCTAATTGGGAATGCCATAGTCTCACTGGCTCCAGGCGGTTGAGAGCAGTTTGGGACTCTTGTGCGGTATTCATATAAAAAAAAAAATACAAGAATAGAGTAAGATTCGTAAAATGATTGGCGAGACCATAGATATCGTACGCGCGGCAGTATCCGTTACTGCCATTTGATTTGTGAATTGTACTGAATTTTGACTCGTGACGTCACGGGTATACGTTTTTCCGAAGTTTACTTTGAAATCTCAGGCCTTCGTTCATCATTTTGCCCTCCGTGCAACCTCCAGAGCCAACTGAATGCCACTTTGAGAATCACCGATATTACTAAAGAAGACTGGAGAAGAACATTTATAATATGATCTGGAATAGAAAGGCTTTAAGGATGGGATGAAGATAAAGCGACAGACTACTTTCATCACATTACCATCGCTTATTCATATACACGGGTACCTACGTGTTGGGCTGATTAAATTAAATGGGGGCCGGTCTAATTCCGACCTGCTTAAGCACTCGGAGCGTGGTGGAGCCTGTTAACTCACGGGAGTAATAAACATTATAAAGGAAGCCATTAATTAAATCTAAGATGCAGCACCACTTCTTTCCAGAAACTTTTTCAGATAAAATAAATTTTGAGTCTGATATGTTATGTAGACTTATCGATGACTCCACAAAAGGGGTTAATGAAAGTTTTGCTGCTCTCCAAACGATCGATGTCAACGCGACGATTTAAAGCTCTGACGGCCAAAAGTGTTATAATGAATGATTTTTGGGGAAATTCGCCATGCATGTGCCCATAATCTGTCCCGATGTTGGACACTGCAAAGCTGTATGAAACGATGGCTAAAGGAGAAGGAAACGCATCACCCCAGCAATCAAACATCGTAATATGTTAGATATTTGTCTACTAAAAAACTTCTTTCAACAAAGCTGGGTTGTCATCGCATCTGGTTCACCCAGGCATCGTGGTTTCAATTCCTCGGCTGGCTAAGTCCTCCAACACGACACAAGCAACATCTTCCGAATACTGTGATGGTAGTAGGATATTTTCAAGTATTGTCAGATTATTCGTAACCCAAAAATGAATGCATCTTTAAAAAAAAAAAAACAATATTGCTAACATTCTTTTTTATACTTTCTTAACATATTATTATTTTTTCGGTGTACCTTGTAATTGTTTATTTTTTTAAATGTATTATTTATTCCTGTGGTATAAAACTATATACAAAAGGATATTCTGTGCAATGTTAAGACTTCTCTTCCACGTTTTTAGTTCTGGTAACAGTTGTATCGCCTTCTGATGGCTAAAGCCATAACGGGTTAAAATTTAATTTTCTTTATATTTCCTAGTGAGATATGCAGAGCATATTTTTTCTTCTTTCCATAGATACCATTTTTAAGACAAAAAGGTATATTTTGAATTCACCAGTTTTCCTTTAGAGTCGTATAAAAATATTAAAGTACTAATATTTCTCAGTACCAATGCTCCAATAGAGCTTAATCTTCTATCTGCCTTTCTGATCGCAGTTCACAGGACGTTGACTTAGAGGCTCCCCCATCATTTTACACTTTTACGGTGTTTAAAATTGTGGTTTACTGCTTATGAAGGGCGAAATAGCGAGAGCTTTAACATTTTTTTATAATGATAAAGTGCAAATTGGGAACCGTTTAATACTTTACTTTAACGGCCATTGGACTATGGATATAAGTTGCTAGATCGGGGGAACTGCAGTGAGGCTGTATCTAAATTGGACGCTGTAAAACCTTCGTGAACAAATTTTATGAAAAGATTTCACCAGATTTTTCCAAGTAATGGATTTTTAGAAAGATAACTTCTTCCTTGGTCTAGGTGGTACAAATATTATATGTTCGTAAAAATATATTAATTAAATACAATGGGAAATTGTACCCGCTAATCCACTGCAAGTAGCTTGTCAGCAGGAGTTTAGTTCGACAATAATACAACAATAAATTACAATCATCATACAAATGTAGCGCAATAATAGAACAATGCTTGTGCATGCATGTTGTGATCAATGTACACTAGTTGAAAAAATATTAAAAAATATGACAACAGCATAATAGTTTTCTTATAGAGTCCAATTACATATTATCGATTTAAATAATATTTTAATTCTATCTGTTTTCAGCGCATGGTATTATTTCCATGATAAACTATTAACCTTTCAAATATATGTATATTTATTATATCATTGAAGATAATATTAACAACTCTCAAAAAGAAACATGAAACCGAAAAGATACAGAAAAATATGTTTGGTAATATTTTTGTAAAAACATGGATAAGACACGTTTTTGTTTGTTTCAAATATTCCTGTTGTTAGAAAAAAATAATTATTTCGATATATGATGAAAATAAACCACTAGATTATTTGATACCCATGGTGAAAAATGATTGTACGTGTGTTAAAACATGCTTTGACTATGGGATGAAAAAATATTATTTGTCGTTTATTCTTCAAAAAATTTTGTGGACGATAGTTCATCGACTTTAAAAAAAAATTAATAACTCTGCCTAATTTACTGAAATAACTTTATAACTTAATAACTTAAACAACGGGATCGAGTCCAGGACCTCTGCCTTACCGGAACAGCGCTCTAACCAATGAGCTAATGAGACCTTATTTTTTCCGTCTTTTTTTATCGATTTCGTACTTTAATTTTATTAATATTATCATCAGTTAAAATCCCATATTGTTGGCTGCTATATTTTTGTATTATTGCCAAGTTCTATCTGAATGTATCTGCAATGTAGATGTTGTATCGAGTATACCTATTCGATTTTTATTTATATGGGACATCTCTCGGCTTTTATGTAAGTTTGTAATGAATTATATCTACGAGTATATGAATATAAATAAATATTATTAATAGACATAGATAAAAATCACATAAAATAATTCAATCTCATTAGCTTAGTGGTAATAGTTTTGTTCCGGTAAGCCAGAGGTCCTGGGTTCAATTCCCAGATCCGACTGATTCCTTTTTAATTTGTGTATTTTTTTGCTTCATAGTTCATTTGAAATGTGTAAATATTATCCTCTATGATGAAATTAATACATACTCACGAGTATATGTACGAGTATATTCCTACAACAGTAATTAAGGATTTAAAATCCCGTGCCAACCTAGCTATGTGTTTGTACAAAACTACTAATATAAAATCGATGCTTTAAAATTTAACAATGATAATCCTTTTCGAGATACGAGTATAATGTTAGAAAATGATATTCGTATTGATCAAAAATTAAAGCGGTTTGGTTTGAGAATGCGGCAACCCATAAAGTGCACCACAGGCGACCTCAATCAAATATTCCTCCTATGTTTGTTTTAAATAAATTAATATTGGTCCAGCGCGTTATAACACTCACAGAAATATCATGCTCGCACAGCATCCGACTGGAAACATTCATCCCCCGTATCAATAACTTAATAATTATATGCATATTATTAAAACAGCGCCGAACGTTCATATATTATCTCAATAAAAAGATGGAGAGCTTTTGTAGACATAATATTTTTAATAAATTAATAAGAATTAGTTTGTTTAAACTACTTTTATTAATATATCAACATCTACATGTTTCAGAAGCAAAGCTCCCCTCATTAGCATAAACAGTTCACAAAAAAATAATGACAAGTATAGACAAATAATCAGCAAATAGAACAAATTAAAACATTTACAAAAATAAAAAAAATATCCGATGAAGGTAGGTGATTAATTAATTTAAATGTAAAAATTATTGAATAAATAAAATATTAAATAAAAAAATTATGTTAGAAATTAGAAAAATAAAATGTTTTTTTATTAACGTAAATAAAATCAAGAGAATAAATAGCAAGGTAAAAAAAATATTGTATTTTTTACTATTAAAATTAATATTATAAATACAGTTATTAATATGAAAATAAATTTAAGATAGAAATATTATTAAAAAATATTTGATTATTATTTATAATGTGAATACCAATCGTTTTAAAATATAATAATAATATTTAATTCACGATCGACACTTTATGATTAAATATATATTTAATCGTAAATTAATATATCAATATTAAATAGTAATATATTTAGTGAATACGCATCTTTAAAAAAATATTTTTAATCAAATAATATGAATAATGCATGGTGTTTTCTATATTATAGATTGAATAAAACAAGTTAATTATTTTTTAACGTCATATCGATGGCTTAGAGTTAAAATGTCGTAACTGTAATCGCCTGACAAAGGAGGAAGGGTTTTTCGAAACCGGTTGACAGTTTATAAAAATATAGTTGTCTAAATAAGTTTTGTATAATGTCATCTTATTATGGCAAACGATAATATCACTGCCAGTACTGCATTATGTTACTATTGGGCGGAAATAACAAGTAGTCAAATGTGTGTTTTTATGTTGGGATTATTATTGATGATGACGATAAATGATTATTTTGTGTAATTTTTATTCACTTGTAAATTGGTTCATCGCCATACAGGCTTAGTCCTAGTAAGGTAAATAATTAGATTATAAATGTATTTATTAATTTTAATTACAATAAACATTTCAGTGCTGACGTTATTGCCAATCTCACAAGATGGGAAACAGCTGTGTTGAGATGGCAATTTACAGAAGTGCTTGTTCAGCTAGGTTTATGTGAAGAAACAAAAAAATATATATGACCATTTTATTATTATTAGATGACCCTTTTTCCACTCGGTACCATCTCTCTGTGAACAGTAGTTGTACTGCCAGGTCCAGTTTTATTTCTCTGCATTTGGGCATTAAAATGCCCCTTGTTATTATTATGTCGGTTGTTCGAGTTAAAATCATCATTAATATAATTTTAATATTACATCTCTTGTCAAAGTCAAGTGAAATCGTACAGCACGATCTCTATAATTTATGATTTTCATGAAAAAATAACTAACGAACTTCCAGAAACAAAATCCGAGTGCCATGTTCGCACTTACAAATGCCTTGGCTTCATTAAAACACCCTAAGTATGTAGTCATCTAATCGAGATTTTGAAATGAAGTTATTGCACTTATTATGTAAAAGATTCGTTAAAAGATATTAGCAGGCTTGGTATAAAGATTATATAAATTATAAATTAATTGCGGGGTACTTGGTAATATACAGCTTTTCCCTAAACACAAAAAGACCAATATCTTGTAAACTCTTCACAGTTGGTTTACTATAACATATTCAAATTATGTAGATTCATGCATTAAATTAAATTACTTTATTAAAACAAGTGGGCTCCGTGCAACGCAGGGGATACACGCAAAACTTATAACTTGAACGCTTTAGACATGTTTAGTATTACAATAAATAAATTAACGTCAAATAAAAGGCAGTAGATTGTAACAAAACGGATGAGATAAAAATAGTAAATTAAAAAGTAAAATAGCCCCGGGCTGCGGAGTTCATTGTATGACGGACTCGGATGCAGAAATATATTCCGGTGTTGAAGGAAACTGTAAGCGGTGGTTATTGTGTTCACAGATGGAATCAGACACAATCTCACGCAGGTAATATTAATTGTTCAACTGCAGACAGTCGGTGTTAAAAATGATCAATCAGTGTGCAGTTGTATCTCCTGGGCTTAATTAAGCAACGATCTTCAAAACGCGTTTTCTTTTGCAAGGCTTTCTTAAACTTTGGATTAATACTCCAAAAAACACACACAATACTTTTGGCTGTAAGAAATCTAAATCATATCTTCGCCCAGAATACAAATAGTCATATCTCATATTTACAAAATTTCCAGGCGAAAAACACTATTTATGTTTCGTGACAAGAAAAATGCTTATTTAAAACCCCATTAGCGAAACATCTAATAAAAGTCTCACTACTGGGAAGGACAATAAGATACATCAGTGCAGATTCCT
Organism: Halesus radiatus; assembly: GCA_022606495.2. Classification (NCBI taxonomy): domain Eukaryota; kingdom Metazoa; phylum Arthropoda; class Insecta; order Trichoptera; family Limnephilidae; genus Halesus; species Halesus radiatus. The sequence goes on along the minus strand of JAHDVE020003383.1, from coordinate 361,017 downwards.
GTAAAATAATATACAATTCCATCATTGTATATTGTTTTACAGGATTAATTAATTATTGTAGCAGTATTTTGTTCTTAGCAAAAGAGGAAGATTTACAAAACAAATATTCCAAAATTAAAAAATGCCAAGGGATCTAAACATACTGTATTTTAACCTAATTACATACTTAAATGTAATAGTTTTTCTCTTTCAAATGTTTAACGGTCAACAAAGTTCTGAATTCCTCAGGAAAAATAATAAACATCAACACAGACAAAACCACTCTACAAGACGAAGAAATGAAATGACTCATTGAAGAAGATAATATTAACACATCCTAAATGAACCACGAAACCGAAAAAACATGCAAAGTTTCATCCCGAATTCAATTGCAATCGGAATAGAGTCTCGGATGTACCTGTTCGGGATGAAACTTTGCAATCATCATAAGGATAGCAGCCAATAATATGGGATTTATAAAAATGGAGGATAATATTAACAAGTCTTGAACTTGAAGTATGATATCGGTGTATATGGCGTAAATTGAACTGGTCTCATTAGCTAAGTTGGTTAAGCGGTTACCCCGGATAGGTAGAGGTCCTGGGTTCGAGTCCCACATGCGACTGAAATCTTTTTTAATTTCTGTTGTTTTTTCGGTTTCGTGGTTCATTTCGGATGTGTTAATATTATCTTCTTCAATGATTAAATATTACAATGAGGTTTACAAACTTCAATAAGTTAAAAAATAAAAATTGAAATCAAATGAGACTTCCTTTTCAAAAGAAAACAAAACCACAAAATTCATTACTATATAGAGCAATGACGATCTTTCAAGAAACACCAATATATAAGAAGAAGAAAATGTTTAGAAATTCAAGAACGAAGTGACGAAATACGTTGTGTGCAATATTTAATGCCGTAATTTTTAAAGTTTGAATTGTAATTAGTTGTATATTGTGACTTAAATTGTAAAAAAAATTATGTGGAGATATTATATTCATATTAGAATACATAAGACCAATGAACATGTATTCTATTTTAAGTTAAATAAATAAAATAAAATAAATAATCCGGAAAAAAAATAAAAATTTGCTGGCTTGAAAATTTGCTAAATATGATATACGCCCGTTGTGGGCAACGATTTGCCATCAATGAGAAACCTTTAGAGACTCTGAAATAGACTGTTCTTTCGCTGGTCGCTAAGTAACCATAATTACTTTTTTTCTGGTGATTGACTAATTATAAATCGACAAAAACGTCAAAATTTAACCACTTAAAGGACCGAAATTAGAAACAAGTATTTGGCCAAAGAAATGCTTACTTCGAAGCCCTGCCGTATTGACTCGCTTCTGATTTTATCACACTGCCAACACATAATTCAGCCTATTTCACACTACGATTACTGGAACAAACTATCAAATTAATGTTCTCTACCATAAATTGACACCTAGTCCATGGTAATGAATTCTGTGAAATAGTTGGCTACGTCAACATGTATTTTGGTCAAATAAAAACCAATGTATTGAAGCCATCGTGCTTAATAAATGAAAAACTTTAATACTAATATGTTTTCTTTTGTTCGTCTTGTAAGTTCCAATCGGCATGCTCTTTATATCATAATGTTTATAAATGTTCATTGACCCTAAATAATTAAATCTCTTCCCAACACTAATATTCGTATACTATTTATTAATAAGGAACTCCAGTCCAATTTCTTTTTAACAATAATGTTCAAACTTAAGGACAAGTATATTTGGTTTATTTTCTATAGTTATTTTTCTTAGTTAAAATAATTTAAAGCCCGCCAAAACGCTCCAAATCTATATCCTGTAGGTTATGAGGTAAGAATGTCAAATTTCAAAACAAGGATGAGCTTTACCGTACATATTTTTATATTCTATTCATAGTAAACAATAACTAAACATAAGTAATAACAGTATGTAGTTTTTTTAGAAACTTTAGCTCAAAGAATAATAACAGTATTTAGCATTAATAATATCAAAATATCCATACCGATAATTTACTTTATTTATTTATTGCATATGGGTTTTTACATATATAGTTAGTTATGGTAAACAGGTTCAAAACACATCACAGTAGGTACAAAGATAATATAACGAACAAATACATGAATAACATAATGTAAGTACCATTCCAAGTAATTAGTTACAAATTCGAATTTTCAAAACATACCTCACATTCACTGATACTTACTCTAACTTCTCGTTATTAAGAATAGTTTGTTTTTTTTTTATATTGAACAACAATTATAGAGCTTAAAGTCACCCAAATTAAATTTAAATTTCACCAAAACAAAATTGAAAAATAAAAATATCCACACTAATCCAAAAACTGAATACACATGTGACGTCAGATGTTCCAAATGTAATGGTACCAATATAACAAGGTGTTTTGATGAGATGGTTTTTTATACACTTTTATATAATAAAAGTTACATATTCAGAATTGACATTTGCTGATCTATTTGAGTATGTATTTTAAAAGTCGTAATATTTTTCACCGTAGTTCCTTATTCGGAAAGTATGAGAATAAATTTAATTAAAAATCTATCTTCCTATTTAATCTAAACTTCATTAAATAAGCAAATTCTAAACTTGTGTTACAATAATATCGACTGGTGTTTCTCGACATCCGTAATCCCATTATTGAGAGTTGATATTATTGGAACTGGAAATACGAATAATGAATGCCGGCGTGTAATTAAATGGCTGACAAGCGTAACAAAACCGTAATATTAAACGTTCACGTAGATACAACTCTCGGGATGTGAAATTGATTTTGTTCCTTCCCAGATTAAATCGTAATGTTCTGTTTTTCTGAGGCATTTTTAAAAGTTATGGCACCCTTAACTGCGACGGTTACATATTCACATTTATTTTAGTAAAAACAAAGCGAGCTAGATAAGAAACAAGAACCCGCCTAATTTATCCATTACTTACCTTGTGTTTAGGTAGCCGCGGGTTATTTCACGAGAGAGCATCATTTAATTAAGGAATATGCTTATTCAGGTAGAAATTTTAATAAAACACTCTCAAACGTAACGCATAAAGGTCGGAAGAGAAACAACTAGGCAACTACCTACACTGTTCGCGTTTGCTGAACGTTGAACCTCGTTATAATATGTACCTACGTCATTTGAAGCTCTCTGATGAGGGTCTAGTACCTTCACTACATACACTACGCTCATATTTTATAATTAAAAAAGGGTGGTTGAACTGGTATTTCCATTTCTTTAAAGTAGTTCTCTGTACACAGATAATTACACAGACTATTATTATATGTACTTTTTTCTTATATTATTATGTAAATAACACTTAATGTGAACTAAGCTTGTCAATTTGACTGACCTGAAACTGGAATTGTTCCTAATTGGAGAGTTAAATTTTTCAAATAAATTTGTAAATAAATTATGTAATAAAAAACTGAACTTGTCAATGTTCCCTCTGCAGCTGTAAAGATACCTACATATATTCAAATAATAAATATTTATAAATGAATTAAAAATTACTTTGTATTCACCACTTTATTAATATGTACAGATCAACATGTTTCGAAAGCGATCCTTCCTTGTAAGGAATACATAGAATACTTAATATATTAATATTTTTGAGTATTTTATATATTCCTCATGAGGAAAGCATAGCATTCAAAGATATTGATATGTATATAATAAATAAAGTCGCGAATACAAAGTAAATTTTAATTCATTTATTAATAATGATGCCACAAAGTGAATACCAATCTTTTTAAGAAATTATAATAAATATTTACTTACTCTCAAAAATGAAGAAAATTCTCCTCAATGTAATATTTGATGTTCCTCAGGGTAGAGTTCTAGGTCCTATTTAATTTTTAAATAACCTTTATAATTTACCGTTCAGTTTACCAGTTTACCATAATTTACCATACGGTGCTTCAGTTGTATTTGCAGGTGGTACTGTTTTGGTGTTTACTGATGATACTTGGGATGAAGCTTATGCTAAATGCAGAACAGGATTAAGGACTGTTAAAATGTGGCTTGATCAAAACCTTTTAACTTTAAACACGCAAAAAAGTAAAGATATTGCATTTAGCATTTCCTTTAGTATTTCTAGTAAGTCAATCCTGCGTGGACCGTTCCTTAAAAATGCATTATTGTGTGCAGGAGTGTAATTATTAATATTTGGAAAGAATAGATAATACCAAATATCTAGGTTTAATTTTTGATTCTATGAAATATATTGAACACGGTTATACTAAAAGTTTATATGATGCTCCTGTTCAATATCTGCCTTCATTTAATGTCGTATATTGGGGTTCTTTTCACAAGACTATCCTAGAGCCTTTAAATTTTGCTGATTTTTTTTTTAAATAATGTACTGCAAATATTTATATATATTCTTTAATATTCATCACTTCTTGACTGGTCTACGGACATTTTCAGACTGGACCAGTCTGAAAATATCCGTAGTAGGATGAAATCGGTCCTGGTGAAAATAAATAAGTGGAACAAAATACAAAAGTGTTTTAATTTCAATTCTAATACAATGGAATTCCACCACGAATTTTCAGTCCAAAATCTAGACTCATTAAAATTATGACAGTTAGCAATTGTATATAATATAGACTATTTATTGAATTTAAGTTCAATATGTAGAGCTCGTTTTATTTTTGGTTTTGATAATAGTAATAGATCTCTCCGTACATCTCCCAGTGCTCTCTATATATCATACTCTGTACGTCGTTCAATAACATTATTACTGCCAAAGGATCACAAGAAGTGCGCAACACTAGAATGGGTTATCCATTGATGTATCAGTCCTTAAATACCAGAACAATCTTTGGACAGGGGAGTTTTTCCTATAAAGCTCCTTTGCTATGTAATAGGCTTAGTGACAACATAAAAATTCTAGGTACATTAAATTTTATTCAACAGAATGGTTAAAACCGTGTATTAGCTGAGACTGATGGTTTCAGAATACCCTTTTTGTCGTAATCACTGTAGAAACCCAATATTAGATATTATAATTCTCATTTTTTACTTATTACCGACTTATTGTTATTTATTATTGTTTACTTGTTGCTATTAAATATTATTTTTATTTACAATAATAATTTACGAATTATTATTTATTTATTATTTACAAACATAATTTAACATTTTTTATTTATGTATTATTTACTTATCATCGTGTATTTATTATTATTTACTTACACTATTTATTAATTACCATTTACTTAACTTAATTACGTAGGTACTAATTGCTATTTACTTATTATTTTTTAATTATTTATTATTTTGAACATTTTCTATCGAGTATTTTCATGATCATATTTGTAAAATTAGTATATAGAAGTACGTACGTGTTAATAGTCCAGTTAAAAATGTTCGAAGAATGCAGAGTTTTTGGTTTAGTTATCTCTCGCTAAAGATGGAAAATAATTAATAGAAATAAGGGATATAGAACAGAAAGTAAAATATGAAATACAGAAAGAGACGAAAAGACAAGGAAAATAATTAAAAATAATATAACATTTCTAATAACACCATAAAGTATAAAAACACAAAACATAATATTAGATAAACAAAAAGAAGAAGAAAAATAAAGCGACTTACAGTATGTCCAATAACGCCAGTATTATCCACGACGTGATTGAAGATGGCTAATTTACTTATATAAATATGTGAGGCTGTATATAAAGACGTCTATATCATCACATTCTATATCATCGTATAATCTACACATTCCTATTATTTGGTTATTATTATTTACTTATTCTTATTGTTATTTCTTTATTATTGTTATTTACTTATTACTATAATTATTTACTTATTATCATTATTATTATTGTTTCCTTATTTTTATTGTTTGGTTATTGATTTACCGAAAATCGTCAAATTATTTTTCACTTATTATTTATTTATTGTTATTAACATATTATGATTTACCGAAAATTATCCTGTTATTATTCTTTACTTAATTATTTAATTATTGTTATTAAGCTATTATGATTTACCGAAAATTATCTGATTATTATTCACATATTATTTATTTACTGTTATTAACCCATTACCGATAATTATCTAATTTTTATTCTTTACTTAATAAATTTTTTGATAACAATAATAATTATTCATGTTATCCCTCTTGTCATGGTCAGTATGGACACCCTATGGTTGTGGTATATTGCACCTACCATAGAGGATTTAGAGATATTTATATATTGGTTTACATTAATATTGATATTGTTACCAGCTATAAATGTATTGCCCAACTTACGGTGGAATTTCAAATTTCAAAGCTTCTATATCTCGTACGTACTCGTAGGTTTATATCGTTTCACTTGAATTGTAAAGCTGTTCATCTCGACACAGGACTACTCTAGTGAGATGAGTACTTTATTTTTTTGGATTATGTTACAAAAATCTTGTCTTAAAAACTTTAGTTTATCAATTAATAAATATTTGATATGTCAAAGAAATTTTCACCAATAAAAAGTAGACATAATTTGTCTCGACGCCATCTATTGAGGGATTTAGCCGTTACAAGCCTTTCTCATACTAATAAAGTTGGTTGTTTACAGGTGAAATATAATAAAAACAGTAATTATTGAATGAAACACTAGTATATATTGCTAGTTTGCGATAAGCCGACGTAGCTCAACGGTAGAGCATCTGACCGGCAATCAGAAGGGTGCAGGTTCGAGTCCTGTCGGCGACATTTTATCTTTTCTCGGAATGTTTTTTTCAATTTGGATGAGTGTTTCAGGCTAATAATTATTGTTTATAAAAATAATTGTTACCCTTTGCGCTATGCACAAAAATCTTGTCTTAAAAACTTTAGTTTATCAATTAATAAAATAGTAAAAAAAATAATAAACATAAATTTTCGCTTTGACGGAAATCGCACCCGTAACCTCCCATTAACTTTACTTGCAACTGGCTTCTTAAAAACTTTTTCAACTATTTCGTTAACAGTAATGTACGAGTATGACATTGACTTAATCTTTGGTAGTTCATGAACAACACGACTTCAAGTGAAATCTCTCAACAATGAATAATAATAGTGTCATGCCGTTCATATAAATACATAATATGCACTTTCCGTTCAATACGGCCAATACAATGCTATATCTATGAGATTCCGTCACGACAATCGACCAATAATTTCATGCCATATTTACCCCGTATACGAGTAGATTCACACTTTGTCTGACAATATACATATACCTACGAATAAGCCCATATAATACTCGTACAGGTATACCTACCGCCAGCTCATGCAGCGTATTTCCAAAAGTGCTGAGTAACGCCTTAAATGAAATCTAAAAGCCTTACCATTGAAATTAAAATGATTTTATAGATTCGGCTTCGGGTGTTTCCGCACAAGTTCGGAGACGATCGGCGGTCCTGTCTGTGGGAATCCCCGATTTGGGACGCACGAACATAATACAGCCTTCTTATGCACTGCGGCTTACAGAAGTGTCTTCGAACAATGAACGATACATTATATCCATTTTGAACGACATAACATTTTGTTCTCACAGTAACTCCACACGGCAGACCCTGAGGGAAATAATTTCCTTCAACGCCTAAATCATCTGTGGGGATGACGTGTGGAGGATATTTTACAGGATAGGAAGGAGTGAACCCGGGTCTTGAAGAGACCCATGTTGTAGGATGAAGGAAACATAGAGGCCGGCAGATCATTCCACAGCCGAGCTGTTGAACACAGGAACGAGTCCTAAAAGCGACCCGTTCTTAGTAGCAAATGTCAACCGTAAAAGTTGGGCGCGTGTTTGGCATGTTTCCCGGCTGTGAACCAGTCCCGTACATTATATACAACCAATACATGCTGTCAACTGCCAACAACTACAAGAACTGTGAAATCACACGTCGGATAAAATATACTCGTATAATATAATAATAAAAATAAAAATTCTGATTTTAACCAATCGTATAAAGCCTTCAATTTTTCCGACATTTTGCCAAAAGCAATTGAATAAATGAGTAATAACATTTTCAATTATCGTACTGTCCGAGTAAATCTGCCTTCCAAGAAACTGGGCGTCTTGTATGTGACTAGAAGATTCTTCAATAGTTATCAACTGCCAATCCTATACATATCTTAAGTACGTCCAACAATTGAATTAGGAAGTCACCTCTGGGCTGGAGCTCCCAAATACTTGATAAACCTGCTTGATTCTGTGCAAAGGTGGGCGGTCATCTGATTGACAATCCTTTGTTAACAGACCGACTGCCATTTCTGATGCACAGACGCAATGTAGTTAAGCTGAGTCTGTTCTACAGATATTTCAATGAATCCTGCTCGAAGGAGCTATCAGCGTTGATCCCCTTCGCGCCGCACGTGCGTCAAACTCTACGGACACGAGCGAAACATCCGTTCACGGTTGGTTTCGGCTTCATGAAAACGAGTCGTTTCGCCGACTCGTTTTTGTGTAAATCGGCTTGAATGAGCAACGAGCTACCGGCATCTGTCTCTCCTCCAACATTTAATCTAGGCCTCTTCACAGCCCGCATAAATAAATTCCTTCCTACAGCCCCCTCCTTAACCAGTCTCACAACGCTGCCCAACCGGGTAGAGATACAGTTACCCTGTAGGTGTCACATAAATATATATATTAGTATTTCCGGGTAAAAGTTCCACATTTTATTAGTAATTTCAATTTAACTTACTCTCGACCCGATTATTTGTTTATGGTATAATACAACTGTTAACTAATTTAATCGATTTTTATATCAGGTAGTGAGTTAAGTTAAGAAATAGTTGCAGTTAACATTTTGAACCTTTTTTTCATAGCTGTGAATATAAAAAAACATATAAATAAATTAATTAAAAATTACTTTCTTTCACCACTTTATTAATATATCATTAAACAATCATTATTTTCAAATAAATAAAGGTTTAACAATTTTACGCACAAATACAACCGGTTTACAATTAAGACAGATTTGAAATTTTAGATATATGACAAAGCTTTAGTAGTGAAATAAGTATAATTAGTAACCTTTTTTTTAAACAGAATTATATTAATTTTAATAATAAAAATAATTTCTAATGTAAAATTGTTAATCAATGTTTTACAATATTAAAATGATTTTTTTGATTAAAAAACCTTTGTAACTTTTTTCCACTTATTTATTTTCAACCGGACCGGTTTCATATGGAATTCCACCATGAATTGACAGTTTCAAAATTATTCTATTAACGTTTTTGATTAATTACTTACCTACTGTAATAAATTTTTGTACATGTTTATAATTTGTCTATACCTGACATTATTATTTTTTAGTATCCTGACGAGGAAAGCATCCCTTTCGAAATATGTTGATATGTATATTGTGGTGAATACAAAGGGTTTTTTAATTAATTTATTAATAATGACGCAACTAATTGAATACCAATCTTTTGAAGAAATTATAAAAATATGTATTTTCGTTTTTTTAACCTTCAACATGAGCAGATCGCAGCCAACTCACCACACAGATAATATAATATCTCTTACATCGAGGAATGAAATGCCGTATTGCCTTCATTTTATTATTTTACCCCTGATATAGCATTATCGGCAATCCACCGCCGCTTATTCCATCCAATCTCTTACCTTATACAACCAACACCTGGTAAAACTGCACCGAGAAAAGGAAAATGAATTTATCATCTCCTAACTGTAAAACAGAGATGCGTCGTTCCGTTATTGGTACCTGTATGATATTAGATAAGGTGCATTTATACGTATTGAATACAGTGGTAAAATAATAAAAAATCGCATTTGTTGTATCATTGCTAACCGGTGTACGAAAGCAGGTCGTTTTGTGTAATAATATTTTTTAAACTTATAAATTTCCTTTCTAAATGCGCAAACGCAGCTTATTTTATAAAACAATGCAAAGAAATATCAACACAAATGTATGGCAAGTTTTAATCAACATCTAAAAACCTTTTTTTAAATCCCACATAAAACTTAACTTCACTCACCAAATTCTTTGATCTTTTTTCTAAATATTGTAAAATCCATTTTAACGAAATGCTTTTCCTTTTTTTTTCCTTTTGTGGCGGTACTTATTTAGTAAATATTTCTGCATATCGCATAAGCGAACCTGCAACACTGCTTCCTGCTTGCAGAGCCGGGCTCGTCACATTCGTTTCCCAGCGCCGCGCCGCGGCCGTACGGTTCAACACCTCACTTCAATGTCCTAGTACCGCCTCTTCCGATATTAAATTATTTAAGTTAAAGTGAGTGAATTGTGTTTCATAAATCGACTATTAATATTCGACTCTTATTAATACTTCAAATAATAATAATAATAATTGGATGATTTGTATAGCGCTGTTTTTGTGAAAAATCACCTCAAGGGCGCTGTAATATTTCATAATACAGACACCTCATTCTTACACCTCTCTCTCGTTTACAACTTTTTGAATGAATTTTTGAACACAATTTTTAATTTATGCAATAGTTAATGTTGGTCTTTGAGATAATTATTTTAATCCATACATATATCCCTTTGATTCTGGTTGTTCCGTATAGGGAACCAAATAACGGTACTCGTGATACCCGTTCTATCTCTCTTCCTCTGAAGGTCAGACATGTGTTTTCGAAAGAAACTCCAGATCTCACTTTACATCATATTCTGATAGAAGATCGAAAGTGATGGTGGTTTAATAAATACTAAAATTAACAACATATATACAAATGCAGTTATAAGAATGGTTGTGTACCTCACGCAAACATTACAAATACTACTCGGGGAGAATTTCGTTCAGAACAAAATGTATGCATAATATGTAGGTTGACAGTAATTTATTTATTTGTAAGAAACAAACAGCTTTTAATACAAATATATATATACAAAGGAAGTTTAACAAAAGGTAAGCCAACAAAGTATTCTTATGTGGTTAATACAGATGTTTTATTTATGAAGCTAACAAGATAAAGAACAAAACACAATAAGGAGGAAGGGGGGAGAGGAAGAGAAAGATATAATCGAGACAAGAGATACTCTCGATACATTTTTTACTTATGCATCAATTTGTGAACGTACGTATTACTTCGGTTCGATATTTTGAAATTGTGGAATTGGATAATTTATCCTAAGATTGGTCCTGCATGCGGGCAAATGAAAAAAAATCATTTGGTCAGGTTGGTCTTGATGGTATGTGAATGTTTATAAAGTTATTGAGCTCTGGCGAATCCAGGTCATTATTCATAATTTAAAAAAAAAACATTATTGGACGGTGTTAGTGACGTATAACAAAAAATCATAAATGTAATAAAATAATTATTTTATTATCCAATAAGCTAAACGTTTACCTGTAAAGTATTGTATTTTCAGAAAGGATAAAACATTTGATATAATTTATATATGTAAAAATAAAATAATGATATTTAGACAAACATGAAGTATTTATTGGTCACACGTTTTTTCAATAAAGCGAATTTTCAATGAAACACAATATATTATTTGTCTATTTAAATATTGATAAAATCTATGGTTCAAAAACTTAATGACTTATTTACGCTTTGTTTTTTCTGCGAATTGGACATAATAGCGCTTTGTCCGAAGACGGATTATATCGACGATAGGTATGAAGATGTGAATTAATTATGTTAATAAAAACAAAGAACACTATTTGGCACAAATTAAATCATCATAAACAATCAGCTTCGTGCGATATGTCCACGCGCGGTCAGGGACGAACTGATGATTAAATCGGACTGGTAAATTATGGCCCAAATCATTCATAACACTTTTTTTTATATTCTTTTTAATGGTTTCTATTTAATCAAACTTTATACATAATTGGTTTTTTTTTAGTTTTAAGAAAACATATTTTTTAATTGAGATTTTATTCGTTGAAAACTTGAAAGTTTTTAAATATTTTGTCTGACGGAATTCTAACCGTAACTTTGAGAATTGTTTGAAGTTCTGATTCTTGGGCTATGTTGAGCCGCTCTGTGTGGATGTCGAAGGCAGTTCCCCATCCAGTTACCCCCTTCTATTTGTGATCGACACAAAGCATAATACACTTTTTTTAATATCGTTTTTGCTGACGATATTATGAATATAATAAAAAGGTACATGTACCTGGCGAGTTTTTTGTAATGACGATAATGTATGAGTTCCATCGGAGATTTTCATCAATTTCAAGGCAAAGATGCTTTCAGAGTGTGTCATATTGGGACGGAGGCATAATCCTTGATTATGTTGCTAGATTCCTTGGAATTTACGTAATTTTTTTTTGTTTTTGTTTTTATATTGAGTTTCAATACATTTTTTTTTACAGATCTAATAAGACAATTTGTATTGTTCTGCTTAGTTATTCTCACTAAGGGTTCGTGTGCTGAGGCGGATTAGGTTTTATTTAAAAAGTGATTATTTTTAAGCTCCTACGAAGTTCTTTTCGAGATGCTGGATAACTCCTTTTCTTTGATTCTTTGAGACAGGTTTTGATTTGATTTTTGAAATCATTCGCGATTTCTGTTTTTTTATTTTTTTTTATTTTATGGGCGGTGGAAGTGAATTATATAGCTTAGTGGAGAGATATTTATAATTCACGTATTCAAAAGCAGTTTTAAATTTAGGAATATTCATAGATACTTCTGTTTTTCTGAACTTTTGAAATGTTTTATTAAAACATTCTTAGCATGGATATTTTGGATATTAGGTACTGGAAAAGATTTGAAAATTTCTTCTATTGGCGTTCTTCTGGGACTTTATAATGGTCTTTATATTTGGGTATTAAACATTTGTTTCATATGGTTAGTAGTTGCTGATCTCCATCCTAGTATACTCTATTCGAGGCGAGTGTGGCATAGCGCATAGTAAACTTTTTAAACACATTTGAGACCATAATCACCAGGCGGCTGTTCTCTGGCAGTTATATGAAAATACGTTTTTTTTTTATTTACTGACATTGTTACAGAATTGTTTTGAAGCCAGTTTTGCGGGATACGAAGTTAATGTTCCGCTTCTTTGTAAGTATTCATCCAACCTCTTTCTTTAAATAAATGTTTCACCACAAATAGGAATATTATTAATCCGCGAAATAAGTCACGGTCAAAAATAATTCATCTCGTAAAGCCTCGTTAGAAGTGGGAATATTTTAAGAACAGTTTTTTTTCTAGCTTTGCGAAAATAACATTCATCAACATTTAGAATAAGCAAAAGTTTTTAAAATTGGACAAATTTGAAATTTTATAAATCGGAAAAAGTATTAAGAGGAACGGCTGTGCGCCCTGTTTCATAATAAACTTAATTTTGGAATTGTAGCCAAAATACTCACCTAAACCTAATGATCTTTTTTTTCATCAAAAAGTATAGTAAATGTCTAGTACGGATTAGAAGGAATTTATTTATTTTTGTTTTAATAGTTTGTATTATCTTTTTTAATTTCTAATATAAATGAGTTATTCAATGTTTTGTAATATTTTTTTATTAACAATTTTGTTTAATTGCTTTAATACTTTAATCATTTTTTTACGTTTATAATTTATCAATTATTACATTATTGTGTTCTATGTTTAGCATTTGTCTATACTTGATATTATTATTTTATAGTATTCTATATGTCCTGATGAAGAACGCTTCGCTTTCAAAATATGTTGATATGTATGTGTATATTAATAAAGCGATTAATATAAAGTGAATTTTAAATAATTTATTTTTAAAAAGTCTTTGAAAAGTCAAAATAAAATGTAGAGTAACCTTTTTCATACCGTTGAAAGGCTTTTCGTGCGTTTTCGTGGGTATTTAAAAAAAATGCTAATCTAACTGTTTAATATTATTGTGTAAGCTTGGAAATAGGAATTCCTGTTTCCGCCTACCCAGTTCACCCCTGTGGACAGAACACACACCTATAATTTGCGAGCAGTGTAAGTCAATAGTGATTTATGTGATTGCTGAATTGAATATTGTTTTTCTTCTCTCTATATTAATATTTGCTTTGGATTTTTTTCGTCTAGTCGAGAGACGCCTCCTTATTCAAATAGTTTATTCACCTTAATACCACAACCAACTGTAGATCTGTATGACAACCGGCGATAATGATTTATTGAAAACAGATAGAAGAGAAATACTTACATGCTTTGTTAATTCATGTAAAACCACGACTTGAACACCACAAATTTCAAGCTAAGTCGAGAGATACATCAGAAAAGAAATGCATTAAACCCAGCAACCAAAGTTAAAGGCAAGGTATCACTTTTAACCTTTTGGGGTTGGCCTTTCGTTTGTCTAATGTTTTTAAAGAGTTTGTCTTGAGCGTATGAGGCCAAATGTAAAAGACTATTTATAATGAAAATTTCAATGTTGAGGCCAAATCGGGTCATTGGGATGCATTCTAAAAGGAAACCGAAGATTCCATCATCTTTGCAGACTCTTTATAAAAACCCATAGAAGAGCGTAGGTGCCGTTAACCAGTTTTACATTGAATGAATATTCATCAGGGGACCCTTTTGGCGCCCTATAATGTGAAGTATAATTCATTTATTTTTATAAATATGGGACAAGATCCAATGCAAATTCTTCTGCTTCAACACAATCTTGTCCATTTTTTGAGATTAAAAACTAATTTTTGATTGTAAATCAAACAATCTGGCATCCTGTCTTTCATTTCAAAGCACCACTGTTTCATTTTCCTTTTATCAGAGGTCACTGTCAATATTATTAAAAAAACATCAGTTCATTATTTCTATCGCAAGATCAGTGTTAAATATTAACTCGGTAGTCTTAATATTAATTGATCTACCAAAAGTTGTTTTGTGTAAATAACAGCTGCGTAAGATTTGAATTTTTTTTTTTTTTAAATATGTAGACTTCATTTTCTAAAACAAAGAAAACAACTATTAAATCAAACAATTTTCAATACTCCATTCAATACTCTTCTTTGTGGGTCTTCCAGGGTCCAGCTTTAGACATAGGACTCCTGCAAATTTTGATGAATTTGCCGAAACCAGTTGACGAATTATTACATATTATAAAGTTATGTTCACAAAGTAATAGTGTTTCAAAATAGAAAAAGTATACTAAATTAAATATAATTTATAATATAATTTTTTTTTTTAACACATATTTCTTTAATTTATTTTCATGTTAATATTAATAAGGCAAATTATTTATTTATTAATTTCTAATATAAATTTGTTATTCAATGATTTATAATAATTTTCCTAACATTTTTGATTAATTTTTACATACTTTTAATCAATTTTTATTTATGTTTAAAATTTGTCAAATTCTTATATTATTATGTTCTATGTGTATCATTTGTCTAAACTTAACATTATTATTTTTTTGTATTCTATATATTCCTGGTGAGGAAAGCATCGCTTTCGAAACATATTGATTTGTATATATTAATAAAGTGGTGATTACAAAGTAATTTTGAATTAATTTATTAATAATGAAGCCAGAAGGTGAATACCAATCTTCTGAAGAAATTATAGTACTGTTTCACTTAAAATTAAAAACGTTTGAGAGTCACTGGAATAACATATTAGTTGCTTGTAAAAAAACAACGTAAATAAATCGCCATCGTGTTAATAAATTCAACAATATGGTGAATATTCAATAACTTTATTGTACAAAAGAATAAACTCAGTTGTTTCAGAATCTCGACAATATGTTAGTGTCTTCCTCAACATGGGGCGGCATAAAGAACACCAGACTTGCGTGTTTAATGAAGATTAAGCAACTGTCAATATAATTCACACCATTAACATTAGATGACGCTAGTAAAAAACCTATGCCGCCATTAGATTGAAAATATATAGGAGCTTTTTATGTTAATAGATATGTAATTGATTGATTTATCGGTGTGGCCATCGTTGCTGTGAAAAAATGTATTTACGCTTTATCGTGAATCACACGTCTTTATGAAAAGCGCCAGTGTTTTGATATCGCGTAGCTTGCTTATGTGCTGGGAGGAATATTATCTTTTGTGCTTTATCGCATTATCATTAAAATTGAATTATAAATCAGACGCATCATTAACGTGATGTTTATGAAAGATTCTGACCATTTTGCTTATGCGGAGGAGTCGGAGTATTACATAAATAATCTGCATTATTATCTTAGGTATGTATGAGAAATATAGATTATTAAGTAAAGCTTTAAAAACTCTCCAGCGGTGAACCCTGGCGTCTTAAATGCTTAGCTAGGCTAGTCGGTTAGTACTTGCCTAAAGTCTCTTATGGAATAAGTAAAAAAATTGCACGGACCGGAGCGCAAATGCGTCCATAGCCCACAACACTAAATGTGTAAATAAAATGTAAATATCTGTTGAAAACTCCTTCAGCTTTATAAAGTCATTTTATAAATACTCTTCAGTCCTAAAAATTATAAATATTTCAAATAAATACCAACTCTTTTTGTGCCACTAATATTCTAATATATGTAATATCATTAGAAAAGGATTATAAAATAGGAACTGTAAAAATCATATGTTCTCAAAGCTTAAATTGTCTAATAAAACTCTGTTCATCTGAAGCAACCTGCCAGGTAAGTATGTTTTTTCTGTATGTGTTTCTACATAATTAGATAAAGAATATGATGTAATATTTGCGCAGCGCCCTTGAGGTGAATTTTCACAAAAACGGCTCTAGACAAATCATCCAAATATTATTATTATTATAATGTTTATTAAAAAATTTACGGTTTCTTATTTAGATTTTTGCAGCAATGCTTTTTCCATCATAAATAGAGCTTTGAATTATATGTCAAAGAAATACACCTTAATGTCGGATCCACATTATGCAATTGATCAATAAAAAAGAAAGTATTTATATCTACTGACAGATTATGTAATTTTCCGAAAGAAGCAAGGCCATATATAACGAAGCTTGAATAAATCAATTAAAATGATTTGAGGATGTATTTACACTTCATCAAACGCTGTGTGTGGAGTATACATTTTCCATGCGAAAATTGATGAATGGCATTCTTTGACGGTTCTTAGGTAGGTACTTGAAAAAATTATATATTAATAATTTTTAAAATTAACGTTCAAAATTTTCCAAAATCACCGAGTGTTCATCTCACACCTCATCTCTAACTATGACTTCATCTAGCAAAGCTGTTCGGGTTTTTTAACAATACACTGATAATAATTCGTAATATCACTACAACTAAAATATTTATCAATTTTTACATCTTCTGTTAGTATATACGAGTATGTATTTAGTTATTTTCAGAGAGGAAACCTGCCAGCATCGAATGACAATCAAGAGGTCTATTCTTGTTCTTTTTAAGGAAAATTTCGTATCCTTTTCCTTATTTATTTTCCAGCCCCTTTGAGGTGATTTTTCACAATAACGGCGCTATACAAATCATTCAATTATTATTATGATTATCATATTTCGTTTTGACGTTGAGTATTAAATTATAATATGGAATCATTAAACAAACAAACCCCTTTGAAACAATAATTTTTCAAAAACAGCTTTTAACGATATATAACAGCAACACCAACACAAAATATGCCGTTGATGAAAATCTTTATACATTTTTTAAATCTTAGATTCACACATAGTGTTCGCATTATCACTAATGTGAAACAAAGCTACGTATTATATATATATTATATATGATACGTAATTTCTGGGGTTATGTTAACTTTTTTCAATCTTTCGGAGACGTGACGTGTGCGCACTAATTGTTAACTCTTCTCTTTTTTCGATTGTAGCCATGCAATAAGCAGTGATGTGGATTGCTCTATGACCAAAGTTAGTGTAGGTATGTGTACTTTATCAAGTTCGGGTATGAATTTTGCATTGAATATTTGAAATTTTCTGTTTTATTTTCATCTTAAGCTAATTGTAATGGCCAACTGAATAAATGAGCGTACAAGATCTTTATCAAATTCATATGAAAAAAAAACATGTTGATCAAAAACTAGACGCCTTTTTGCATTTCTTCATTTCGTTGTTTTTCTTCGGTTAGGCACAGCTTTTCAGTCCTTATGCATTGCAAGCCACTGGACCCAAATATTAGGTGAATAGCGTAATTGAAAATACAAGAAGCATTTATTTTTTTAATCTTAATTTTAATAATAATTTAAAGAGAGGCAATCATTCCCAGGTTTCTAATAACCTGACAAAATATGAAAATCTCCTACTACCATCACAGCGAGCGAAAGATGTTGCTTATGTCGTAATGGAGGTCAACTTTTTATAGCACCGTTTAGTGATAAAATCACCTCAAGGGCGCTTTAGTGTAGGTAAAGAAACGTAGCAAAATTAGCGTTGCCGGAATGCAAACTTCGCGGATGAGGAATCTCTGAAAGATCGACTATGTTAACCTCGGCTTCCCCGATTTCTTCTACTATTCATGTCATAAAGGAATAAAGGAGGTATTTGTATTAGAAATGAGGAAATATTATTATATTTATTATTTATTGCTTTCGTTTATGCTTTTATTTTATTCATTTTTTTATATGTTTTTGCAGAATATTTTAGATTAATATTCTTGATAAATATTTATGTTTTAAGCTTGTTACATATGTTTTTATTTAATATATTGTTTTTTATTTAATTTTTTTATTTTACATATTTTGTAACCTTGTCTGTAAATTTTATGTTTTAAATAACAAGCTCCCTTTAGACAAACTACAAAAAAGTAGTTTATCGGTACTTTTTTTTAATTGTATTTTTTCTCTTGTAAAATTACATAATATATATATTCGTGTCATGGTATTATCGGATGAGGCAGTGCTAATGATAATATTCTGAATTTACTCACTAGAACACAAAAGGTCATCATGAAAATTATACTTAAAGTCCCTGTAAGAACCATCACTGACGAAATCTTCAACAAATTTAACATTATGTCAATAAATCAAATATACTCTAAAACAATACTACTTCATATCCATAAATACAAAAAAAAAAACAAGAATTAGCAACAATCACACATATTAAAGGCACTAGATCTCAGAGTCAAAAACACATACAATAAGGAAACACAAACACAACATTTGGGCAAAAAAACTTCTTATACCATGGTACTAAACTCTACAACAAAATCCCACTACCCTTTAAAAATCACAACAGCCATTATAAATTTAAAAATCAAATAAAAATCAAGATACGTTACATAGGGAGATCTGAATTAGAAAATATATTATCACCAAATATAGACTAACACCGAAACCACTCAACTCAACTGCACTTAAAACACCTCACCTTACAATTATTTTATTTTTTTCAACAAGCACATCAATTTAATATAATATTATTTCAAATTTTGTAAACGACATCCTCAGCACGGGAAATCCCAGCGAGGATATCATTATTTATTATTTTGTTACAAAAAAAAGACAATAAAACATTATTATTATTATTATTCTCCTGCCATTCCTTTCTCCGTTCATACTCTGTATGTCTAAACCAATTAAAGATCTCTTTCTTAATCGTACTCATTACGCTTACTTCTCCCCTACATTATTTCCGGATCTATAAAGCGAATGATGAAAAACAAATAGCAGCTCATAACGAAACGTGTGAAAAGTACGAGATCAACAGGATTAAAACGAAATTCTCTTGGTCTCTAAAGTAGGAAAAAGGACTAAGAGGGTAAAGCTCCATTTATTACGATAAAATTATAAAATACGATGATAACATTTTAACATTAATGCGCTGGTATTGTATGGTTCACATTCTCAACACAGGCTGATGTTGTATTGTGTAATCGAGTCTGCCCACTAATCCTGCATCATTTAGTTATCAAATTAAAACCCGTTATATGACGTGATAGCATGGCTTAAAACAAAGAATTCCCAACATTATCTAATGGTAATAGGTGACCGAGCATGCCATGATCAACACAGCCATAGAAACAATCATTAGAAAACTCTGGATGCTGTACGCTCTACCTACCTGGGACCTAATGGCGGCATTGCTTTAATAAAATGATCATCACACTATCTGTGGGCATTATTCAAAAGCCGACAACATGCTCTTGTCCATACCTTCAACTTTAAACCCAAAGTCGTTGGACACAGGACGGGATTAAGAGTTTTTTTTATTACGATTGCTCAATGACGAAATTCTCACTGATGTTAGAGTGTTTGCTTTTGGAAAGTAACCTTGTGTATTGATGGTAATAAATATGATGATCTCCTTGATTGTATAGCTTTCTTGATATCGGGTGTTTACCCTATTTTGTTATTTCTTACGTTTTCTCTTAAACAAATACTATGGTATCTTTGATTGTACATCTCCTTGATATCTTCGGATGTCTTTATAATTATTTAAGTGCTACTATTATATTAAGTCTATCCTCACTGTAACAAAACTACATCAGCCTCAGAACACATAAAACCAGATCCTCAACAAATAAAACACTGAATATCCCAATAACATACACCTCACACTGGCAAAGATACTTTTATTACTATGATAGTAATTAAAGACACTTTTATTACTATCATAACCTGGCTTAAAAATTAAGGTATTCACTTCATTCAAAACATTATAAAACCAAACCAAACATAACTCAACATATGAAATAAGGTTTTTTATTTAAAGTTTTTCTCTATTTAATAATTAGTATTATTCAATTTTAAAAAATGTTTATTTAATTTCTACAAAAGATTGGTATTCTCTTTGTGGTGTCATTATTAATGAATGAATTAAAGCTTAATCATATGTTTATCATTTGTCGACACTTGACATTATTATTATTTATTATTTGTGTGTTTTCCATTTGTGTATACACATTATTATTTTTTAGTATTCTGTATATTCCTGACGAGGAAAACTTCGCTTTCGAAACATGTTGATATGTATATATTAATACAGTGGTGATTGCAAAGTAATTTTTTATTCATTTATTTATAAAAAAAGGTGGGCAGTGGGCACTTATAACGAAACTCATAAAATGTTTTCGTTTTTATTATTTCATTCATTTCCGATTGAATTGTCGGTTATTTTAATGGTTATTATACTGTAAACTTTCCTATTTAAAGGTTATAATGCTTAATTTAAAAACTTTTGATAAAAATGAGGTTCTGCAAATTAAACTTAAACACAATAAATAAAATAAACTATCTCTTTCCACGTAATATAATTTTATGTTTTCAAACTTATTCGAAAGTATCCATTATACCATTTCTCTTCTTCTTTTATATGATATATTAAAATTAAACTAACCAATACACATTAATACTTTTATCATAGTTCTACTTACACGTGAACACCTCGGTACAAGTTCTCTTAGTGAGATGGTTTATTTCTGATTTCATTAAGAGGAAGGATTAAGGTTGATTTCCACAACAATCACACAAAACATTTTAGTTATATTTTCCATTAGTCTCTTTTCATATTATTTGATTTAAGATTTTACGAGAAGTCATTCAAGTTGTATGTCATTAGTTAAAAGTGCTGCAACTGTTCTTCAAAGGAAAATAAATAAAGGTAAACGAAGTATCCACAGAGCAGGTAATTACTAGAGATGTCTTTACACGCAAGAGGAAGAAACCAAAATAAGGGGGGCGAGGGGCAAACTTATGCGAGTCATTATCATTTTATTTGTGAATAAATATATCCCGACAGTATTCAGGCAACTCGCATTGGACTGCAAAGTATTAGTATTTACTCTTCGAAAAGCAAATCGGTGGAAAGTCTAGCGCCGGCCCAGCGGAAACCTTACCAAAGAACAAGTACGTCCGAAGAATACCTCTTCGGTGGTCGTCATGATTAATTCCCGAGAATTCGGGATCCTCAATGGACTGGAGAAACACAGCCAAGAAATATGTCTCTTTCCATAAATATCAATTTAAAGGTCATCCCGGGCCGCATTTGATATATTCTTTATCGGGAAAGGGGGCAACGTTGAACGGAGCCCGAATTATAAACGTCAAGCGAAATGACATGGGTTTTGTATTATACGAATTAAAATGTTAAAAGCATAACATTGACCCCTGGATCGCTTTGTTGTGCGCCATATAACGCTTCGAGAACAAACTGTAAATTTTGTAAAAAGTTACATCTGCATATTCACTGGAAAAAAGAGCTGGAAATTTATGGCGTTTTTTTGTATGAATTAAGTAAAAACATTTTTGTTGAGGCGCATATTTTAAGATTATCCAAACACATATTTACATATCAAAACATAGCTCCACGATACCAAATAGTTATGAATATTTAAAAAAAAGTCTGAAACCTCTATAACTATATCCAAATTTCGTTGTTAATATTTTCAAGTTTTTTCATTATTTATTTAACATGTTTTTTTTTTGTTAATAAATTCATGTCAAAAAGTTTAACATTTGACGCTTATTAAAAACATTTATAAAATTTTAAATCAATAACCAATCATCGAAGCCAGAGTAAAGTTAGCCTCTCAGAAGCTGGGCGTATTATACAGAGCCGGCAGATACTTTAATAGTACACAACTGCTGACAAATCGCAAGTGCGCCCCACTGTAGAATTTGATAGCCACCTCTGATCGAGAAATATCTTAAATAAACCCTTGACTCGGTGCAGAAACGGGTGGTCCGTTTGATAGATTCGCCTATCTTAACAAACGGACTGCAATCGTTGGAGCACAGACGTCAGGTGGGAATGCTGTCCATGTTCTATCAGTATTTTAATGGAAGATGCTCTGAGGAACTAGCGTCATTGTTCCCTTCAGCACCGGTGCATAGTCGGGAAACACGCCAAACGCACGCCCAACATTTGAACACGCTTGACATTTGTCCCACGAGAACAAATGAGAAAGAGAAACACGAGAAGTTTTGTCGTTTCTACGACTCGTTCTTGTGTTCAACAGTTTGGCTGTGGAATGATCTGCCGGCCTCTGTGTTTCCTCCATCCTACATCATGGGTCTCTTCAATACGCAAGTTCACTCCTTCCTATCCTCTAAAATACCCTCCACACAGCATCCCCAAAGATGATACAGACCTTCAGGGAAATTATTTCTTTCAGGGCCTCCTGTGTGAAGTTAATGTAAAAAAATAAAATAATAATTATGTAATGAGGGAAGCCACCAAGTTGTAGCCCGACAACTAAATACTATGTAGACACAACATGAGAAATGCAAAATTAATTAGATAATCAACAACATCAAAAAAACAACGCGCACACAAAAATCTCTTATGTCTTTCCAACTCAAGTATTAAATTTTTAAATGTTTATTTTCTTAAATTTAAGAAGGTAATGATAAAATATATAATAATAATAATACTTGGATGATTTGTATGGCGTCGTTTTTGTGAAAAATCACCTCAAAGGCGCTTTACAAATACTACTCGCTAGGGTTTATCTTATTATGTACAAACAGATACAGAAACATACTTACCTGGTAGGTCACTCCAGATTAAACGTTAAATATGATGTATTTATAATACCTATATGTTTCAAATTGTGTATAAGAGAACACAACCGTGTGATTTAAAATAAAATAAAATTAATAAACATATTACGATCGAAAACAAAAATATTCGTTCGAAAAATAAATATAATTTCTTTAAATTTTAAAACCTAATTATCGCTGTATTTGCAGAGCGCACCCACTCGTCTTTCGAGTCTTTGCAAATTGTGTCCAATTAGGCAAAAAAATGTCTCGTGTACCCTACATTATGTGGACAATCATTCGCTAACCCTCGGAATTAAGATTTCACCTAACAGCATGAGGACATTAAAGTCGAAATCCAGGCCCGTATATTCCGAAAGCGATGACTCTGACCGATACGGGGTCTCCGTGATATTTCAACCATTAAAGTATAAAGAGTCCACGGGTGAGGTTGTCATCAAACTCTGTCCTTGTAATAAAGTGTAAGAGAATCCATTCCTTTGGGCCCTGCGGACGTCATACTGTGAGATTGTACAAAAGTGATAAAAAACATATGCACGGACACGTTTAATGTTTAGGACTGGAAAAATGTGATCTATGACTCCTTGTATTGAGTTGCTAAGGCACCCTATGTCAGTTTTATCGTGGCTATACCAATGCAACTGAGGATATATGTATTTAATATACAACAATATAGTGTGAAAGAATTATTGACAGATTTTACCACAGTATATAGTAGGTATATATCTCCATGTTTTGTTTTTTTTTTTGTCGGGGAATAGGCAAAAATATCTCAAAGAAAGCCGTTAATCCAATTAGTTACACACTGCGTTTTTTATTTATTTATTTGTGGTGAGTCATATATCTCTGTATATAAAAATTAATGTTTGTCTATGTGTCCTCGATTTTCTCAAAAATTACTCGACCGATTTCGCTGTAAATAACAGTGTGGTTTTATTAGTGCCGGGAAGGTTTAGAGTGGTTGAATGAAATTCAATATTCAAAACTGTCGCTATTACCATACATTTTAAAATTAGTATGACGGCCTCCATGGTCGAGGGGTAAGGCTCTCGACTACGAATCCGAAGGTCGCGGGTTCAAATCCCGGCGTGCGCAAGTAAATTTTATTTAATTAATTTGTGTTGTTTCACAATTAATTCATTTAAAAATAATATATAGTATATTTGCG
This sequence comes from Halesus radiatus, assembly GCA_022606495.2. NCBI lineage: Eukaryota > Metazoa > Arthropoda > Insecta > Trichoptera > Limnephilidae > Halesus > Halesus radiatus. The sequence goes on along the minus strand of JAHDVE020003383.1, from coordinate 336,531 downwards.
CACGTTCCAGAGTGGAAGATACTCTCAGTATCGCCCTGGTGAAAGACCACCATTCAGAATTGAAACGTTGCTTGAAATGGCTTTTAGCCGTGTTTGGTGACCAGATCTGAATAGCCAGGTATTTCCCTATGTCCCTACCTTCCTCTTCCCTTTCTCCTTCCCCTCCCCAATACCTTCAGCCTCACAACATTCCCCAATTGGGAATGCAATAATATCACTGGCTCCAGATGGTTGGGAGCAGTTGGGACTCTTGTGCGGTATTCATATAAAAAATAAAAAATAAAACGTATGAAAAACATTGAATCCGCCATGTTCCAATGAGCCATAGATATACCACACTGGTTAGCCACAGATTACATATTCAAAAGAAGAAGGTTTGTTTGGGGAGAATATTTTTAAAAATTCATGTAGGTACCTACTAAAGAACTTTTATTTGTTTAAATATGTTTTGAAAAAATAAATGTTTGGAATGAAATAAAATTTTTAAATTAATGTTTTTTTTTTTGTTTCTTTGTTTATAGATAGTAATAGTCGTCAAAAGGCATTACTTTCGCTGTCAAATCAATCATGGCACCCAAAATACAAGCAAGAATTCACAACTTAATAACTTTATAAACAACAAAAAAATAAAAACCCGAGCAAGACCAAGTACACATCAAGTGCTCGGGGCCGTGTCCATGTGACGATGCTTGGTCTGGGTCCAGCGAGAGACAGTAGTCCGATGTGGGTCCAGGGTAAGCGGTGGTCGGAAAGAAAGAAGGCGAGTAGAGCAGAAGTCGTAGTGGGCGGTGCAGTCGAGGGAGCGGAGCATTTTGTTAGGGGGGCGGTTGTTGGCTAACTGACTAAACCTGGTTTTCGCAGGCTACTAAACGTCTGCGAGACGTCGCAGATTCGGGACCCGTAAAGCTACCGCGCTCTACGTATGTCCGACAAACATCCTCCCTCTCGTACCGCCGCACCGCTCTGACGTTTTATTCAAGTCATTCATAATCTAAACGGTCGATGAGAACATCTTTCCCACAGACCGCGCAGTATACATTCACAAAGGGATCGGGAGTCGGGGTCGTTTGCGGACAGTGAAATAATATTTATTATACGACCGGATCCCCTTACAAATTAGACATACTATATGCAAGTGGAATATAACAAATGTGTTTATCGAATGGCCCGTCAAAACATTGCGGGAGAGGCGAACATGTCCGAGGCAACTTCTTCTTTTAAATTTATTACAATAACATATTTATATAATTATCAAAATATGGTAATTCATAGATGCTCATAATGTTTATAAATATTATATAGCTTCAGTTAACAGTAAAGATAAAAATGTTGAAGCAACAGCAAGGAGCTGTGCATTTAGATCCCCTGCAATGAAACATCACCGCATACTCCAGATTAACCCAAGGAGAATGGTACGAAACGAGGAGTCCGGGAGTGATTTCGACACCGGGTGCATAACATCTTTATTAACTGTGCAACAGTTGAAATGCCGTGGCTACCGATATGATGCGTTAACACGAAGGTTACCGGCAGTACTCCTCCCTGCAGGTTCAATCTATATCTTCTTAGAATCCGCACAGCTTGGCGCTTCACACGACCGCGAATGCTCAATTAATTGAATCAATTCATTTTATTTCATTTCTCTCAATTAAATATACAATACATGGAATAATACCCACAATTTCGAATATTGCCCTAAATTAAAAGTTCTTCGTTGTACATGAATATCGTAGATATGAACACATCCTTATTCTTGCAAGAAACAAAGTTTTTGCTCAGTTAGTTCTCCTGTATAGAATATGTACCCTGATTATCACCTTTACCCACTACAAGCAGTTTTTTTAAGGTTAATCATAAAATTCAATACATGTTTACTAACGCCAAAAAGAAGTGGAGTTCGAAGACTGTAAATAGAAATAAGATAATAAGCAATATAATCCGACAAAAGAATTGTTTCAAATTTTCGAGTGTGTGGAAACAAAGATTTTTCTTCCTTGAGAGATAAGGCAGCTCATATTTCAAACGGAGCGTAATAAATTATGACTTTATGATAACAACGAATTATTTCTTTTGCCTCCTTGGACAGGAGTAGATGCATTCAATATAAAATGTATTACGTTTTGCCCCGCGGCGTCGTGCCCGCTGCTACCCTGATATTAAATTTATTTTATTGCCTTCCTTACGACAACAGTTTAATGCCCATTCAAGCACGCACAGGGCGAAATTAAGCAGTCAATAACCAAAGCACGTGGGTACATGTCTCTCCTTTATAAGCGAGCTTATTATTAGCATACTGATAAACAAAGAGAGCATTCAATACCGCGAATATTCACCGCCCTTTATAACATTCATTTGCTCATTTTACGTTCGTACAAAGCAACACTTGTCAAATATTAATTTACGATGTTTTTTGTTCTAATTATAATAAATCCTTCCTTAGAAACTTTCATATCTCATAAAAAAGGTTGCTTTGTGGTAACAGGGTAATGCTGTTATCATAATATATATATATTTTAATTATATGTCCTTTGACTGAGTTTTTGTAAATGGATTGTTCACACGAAAGTGAGAATGTGTGTAAAAACCCAGAATAAATAAATAAATTCATCACAATCAATCGAATAAGTTTAATTAAAAAACAGAATACCGTGTTCTATATTTATCATTTATCTATACTAGACGTTATTATCTTTTAGTATTCTATATATTCCCGATGAAGAAAGTATCGCTTTCGAAACATGTAGATATGTGTACGAGTATTAATAAAGTGGTGATTACAAAGTAATTTTTAATTCATTTATTAATAATAACGCCACAATGTGAATACCAATCTTTTGAAGAAATTATTAATTGAAATAAATTGAGTATTCTCTCTAGATATGTGAAAAGTCAATAGATGTCCCATATAAACTAAAATCGGATAGGTACATCCGAGACATTATCTAGTTTGAAATTATATTAGTTAATAATCATCATAAACATAGCAACCAATAATGTTGGATTTATTGGAGGATAATATTGACAAGTCCTGAATTTAAGGTATAATATCGATGAAGATAGCGTAAAGTGAACTGGTCTCATTAGCTCAGTTGGTGCAGCGGTTGTCCCGGTTAGAAAGATGTCCTGGGTTCGATTCCCAGATGCGACTGATACTTTTTTTATTTTCTGTGGTTTTTTCAGTTCCGTATTTCATTTAGGACTTGTTAATATTATTAACTGTTACGTATAATTTAAAGTAGATAAAAGAACATGAACTTTTCACCGAATTGATTCTGTAATTCCTGAGTATTTTATTTTATTTATTTTAGTTCTCGGGATAAGGTTAAGATCTATTGACTCGTTGGTAAACAGTTTATATCGCACTCCCATAACTACACTACATACATAGAAAAAATCAGGTGTTTTACGTTTAGCACTACGTTTGATAGTATATACCTTTGAAAAAAACACCCAGTATAAATGCCAGACCCATTGATGGTTACTACAGTAAACAAGCTTAAATCTTGTTAAACGAACTTTTGGTTGTTATTTGGATTCTGGTATAGTGTCACAGAACGAGGCTATTTATAATTCTAATCTCCAGATAACGTTGTTACTTTTATTTTCAAATTACGTTACACATACATATTACAAATATCTTGATTCATTTTAATAAATCCGTAATCCATATACATATATATATAAAGAAGAGTGTCGGGACACACGCGGGCGGTGTTTGTTTGTTTTGCGTACAAATCTACAAATTTGTCACACTTGATCTTCAAAACAAGAGAAAGGTTACCCTCTACATTAAATTTCCAAAAAATATCCCCATCCCCCTTTCGCACCCCTTTAAGCAGAATTTTGGTACGTCTTGATAAAATTTTGCATACTTGAGATTCAAAATAAGAGGAAACCTTCTGGGTAGGGTAAAGGTATGGGTAGGGGTAGGGGTAGGGGTAGGGGTAACGGTAGGGGTAGGGGTAGGGGTACTTAGGGATGGAAGTAACACATCAAAACTTTCCTCCAAACCATTTATAACCCCGGGTAACGCGGGTATTTCAGATAATATACTTATGTACTGAATATGCAAAGCTTCAAAGTCAATTATCGTAATTTTACATAGTATAGCTTACAAAACTGTAGATTCCTTATTGCGGTTGGGAGATATATTTTTTTAAATTTGTAGGTAATCTTATGATGTCTGCAAAACAACGTACAAAACAAAAATGTCAATCTTCAAATGATCGTCATTCTTAGAAGCGCTCGTCCGGATAATACGAAGTCGTGTATGCACGTATACGTGCTCGTATAATGGAATGGGATGTCTTTGAAGAGGGACGCAATGTCTGCAGCAACCATCTCATACCCTTTGGAATATAATGGTACAGCATGCAGCATCCAAATCTCCGATACTGATCTCCTATGCATGCCTGATTCACTTTGAACTAAGGATTTCCTTCCAATGCCCAACGTTTATAATGCTAAAGCGAGATCTGATCATTTATAAAAATTCTTTGAATATTGAAATAACAACGTTTTCTTTTAAAGGATTTTTTTTCTACTTTGCAAAATCCTAATCGGTGATACATATAGAATAAATAGTATACACTGAAAGTGCGTTCCACGTAGATTTAAATGGAAGCACATCACCATTCCATTGTATTATATAATTAGGAAACATTATTTTAGATACGATTTTTTTTTGTCATTTATGTTTATTTTGAGTAATATTCTTAAGATATATTTATGTTTTAAGTTTGTTACATACGTTTTTATTTTATATATGGTAGACATATGTTTTTTGATAACCTTAACTGTAAATTTAGGATACATTTATGAATAACAAACTCCCGTTAGGCAAACTACAAAAAAGTATTTTATCGGGACTTTTTGCATTATATATTTTTGTAAAATGTCTTAAATGAATTAATTATGTTGAATTTTTTGTGTTAGAATTTTAAGGTCCAAATGGACAGAATTTTTGATCACGAAACGCGACCACGTCTCATTTCTCGTGTTATTCTGTATTCTATGCTGTTACATATTATACTGACTTTTTCATTTATAATATTTATACAAAATTCTCGAATCTATGCATGATCAATATTGGAGTTACCCATGGTACCCAATTACAGGAAAAAAATCTTTAATAAATCTGCAGGACAGACATTAATTAATCGTTCACCATGTCGCCTTGAGTTTAACCCCATTAATACTGTCCAAACAACGATGATTTCTTTATTAAATAAAACAAACACTTGGTTATAAAATACGAATATTGGCGGTTTATATATATTGGAATATGTTATTTAATAATGTTTTATTTAATATGATTTAACACCACAAAGTGGTTACTCCTTACGAATGTTTTGTTGTTTAATTCTATGTTAGGGTACGCAGGGAGAATGGATCGCCACACCCTTTTGATTCATTCGCATTCTTGCATCGAATCGTCTCATACATAATCTTACGTTATACCAGCTTTTGATGTGACTCGATTCAAGCACTTGATTCACTCGGTAGTGATATGTCTTCTCGGAGCATCACCGATACCTTCTCCCATTCACTTGTGAGTAATATATATAATGCATATGTTCTCCTGACACTCCTTTCTCCACTTAACGGCACTAAAATTAAATCAAATTGACTGTAAAATAGAAGGCTGTAGTTAAAAGCAGGGCAATAAAATCATGTCTACAAATATCGTATTTAATTTTTAAAAAGGCTTTCTTTTCAGTCTGAATTCTATTCAAAAGAATACGTACCATTGAGTTTAATCGTTAGTCGACGATCAATCCTTTAGAAAAACTGGGTGAATACATATTTTTAACAGCAGAATATTGCATTATAAATATACTTCCCGCCTAATGTCCACGATGGTGCATCTTTACTTCATTTTATTATATCTCCTGCATATAATAATTTGATGTTCTCTTCTTCATCTCAAGATATAACCACCGCTGCTGCTGTCGAGATGAAATCTCTGTCCTGTACATACCATTATTGTGGAGCGTGTTTTTAAACTCTCTGTGCCTTGCCCCAGCCCCAGCCCCCGGCTTCGGTTTGATAATCTAAAAGAGGTATTTTTATGAAGATGTACTGAATCTCGTCTTGCCTGTTCGTCTATATGTAGTTAAAAAAATCTACGTGTTAGCTCCAAATGTCGTTTCACGCGTAGTCATGAATTCTTACGAAAAATGTGTGAGCAGAATTGTGTACACGATATTACGAATCGATGTTAATATTAGTATACACATAAAAACATGCACCGATTTTTTTTATAGTAACTCCACACAGGAAGCCCTGAGGAAAATGCCTTTGAGAATGCTGTGAGAGGGTCTTTTAGAGGATAGGAAGGAGTAAACCTGTTGTAGGAGGAAGGAAACACAGAGTCCGGTAGATCATTCCACAACTAAGTTATTGAGCACAAGAACGAGTCATAGAAGCGACCCGTTCTCATGTGACAAATGTCAACCGTGTACAAATGTTAGGCGCGCGTTTGGCATGTTTCCCGCCTGTGCACCGGTGCTGAAGGGTTCATTGACGCTGGTCCCTCAGAGCATCTTCCATTAAAATACCTGCAGAGCCAGGACAGCATTCCCACCTGATGTCTGTGCTCCAAAAATTGCCATCCGTTTCTGCAGAGAGCCAAGGATTGGATTTATATCACCGAAGCTGACGTAAAAATTACCGCAGTTTTAGAGAAATTTCGACATTTATTTTCCATTTCTGGCTTGATACAGCAATATTTCAAAGAGGGAAATATGCTCGTACCTACACTATACGCATATATTATGTGGTAAAAAAAATATTTAACCGATTGCATTAATACTCGATATGTTTTTTTTAGTTAGGTTTAGTTTAGGCTATTAGTTTTCTCAAACTAAATGCTAAATGGAGGAAAATTGACCCCCAGTTGTGAACACTGAGTTCATATTAATATAAAACCTTCTTCGGATAGCAAAAGATTATGTGAAGCAACCAGAAAACACCACATTCAATGCAATTTAAGTGCTTCTTCCTTTTATCCTCCCCACATCCATTAGTCCAAAAAAACTCCCCAAATAAAGTTTACTCTTGAAGATACTCAAAATGCTTTAATTGCTTTGTTACTATTACAGCACATTTATTACTATATTTTTGCAGGAAAGCACGTAATCGAAATCTAGTAATTTATTTACCTCTTCTGAAAAATCAATTAAACCGTTTGCAGCAACCATTAACATTTAAGCATTTGCTGTGAATCAATTAATATATATATCCTACATGGATCGGACTGTCTAGATCGTACATCCTTGTTACGATTCGCCACGATTATTCAAAGTTCCGCCACAGAAATAATAACAATAATATAAACAATATAGTGCTCCTAATATGTTATGTGGTCCGTGTAGTTTTTTTCTGTTATTCCTGACTTTGGCCGCGGGAGATCTGAGCAGACTACGAAGGTTGTACCTTCAACATCCCACAGTATGGCGGTATACTGAATATCGAGTGTGGGCAGAGAGAGGTCTACATATCTGGGATCCAAGATCATTTTTAATTATACGCCTTCGTTATTAATCCGCGTCTTCTATTTCCTTCCTAACCAAAGTCTACCAAAGTTTTTTTTATATATATTATAAATTTGTGGTGTTTACTTACTAGTTTTCATGCTGTGACGCAATTGATTCAAACTTAAACATATTCACTATCACTAACACTAGCAGATACCCCAGTAACTTTATTTACATTATCTTTATTTACATTATCATTTATCTAATGCTAAAGGTGAGCCCGTCCTAAGACATTTTCAGAATAAGCAATTTATATTTATGCCGATTTATTTCAAAACAATTTGGCACATCACTTCACACGGCAATACAGCAATGTCATTTAAGTGAGGGTTATGTCAGTATTAGACTAAATTAAAATAATAAAATCAAATGAAATATACATTATAATTAAAATTTAAATCCCTACGTATAAAAATGAAAGCTTGTCTGTCTGTCTTCGATTTTCTCGAAAATCACTTCAGTGGTATCGCCGAAAATAGCACATTTAGTTTTTATTAGTGCCAGAAAGGCTTAGAGTATAGTTAAATATGTAAAAACTGTTGCTTTAACGTTTTAAAATTAGCATGAAAAACATTGATCTCGCCAAGTTTCAATAAGGTTAGGCCATAGATAATAATAATAATAATAATAATGATAGTTGGATCATTTGTATAGCGCCGTTATTGTGAAAAATCACCTCAAGGGCGCTGTACAAATATTACTTCCTATTCTTTATCTAATTATGTTCAGACAGATACAGAAAAACATACTTACCTGGCGGGTCGCTTCAGATGAACACAGTTTTATTAGAAAATGTAAGTACAGGGATGAAAATTTTACAGTTGCTATTTTATCCTCCTTTTCTATTGATGTTACATTTATTAGAAGATTGGTGGCACAAGAAGAGTTGGTATCTATTGAAATATTTATAATTTTTAAGACTGGACCTTACCATTTTTTTAATTTTTTTTTACACTTTTAGTTTTTTACAGTGTTGCGGGCTGTGGACGCATTTGAACACCGATGGGTGAATTTTTAAACTTTTTCTATTTAATTACTTTAGGAAAACACTAACCGGCTGGAATAGCTAAGCAATTTACGGGTGCAATTTAATTCTTCAATTTATGAATACGATTGTCTGAAGAGATGAGTTTTAAGTTTAGTTCTGCATTCTGTCGAGTCTTTGATAATTCTTAAGTCATGCGGCAGTTCATTCCAGGCTTTAGGTCCCGATACTCCGAAAGCACGATCACCAAACTTAGCATCATTTGTGCGCTTTGGTTCCTTCAATCTCCCGATAGCTAATGACGCTGCTGACCTAAGGGTGGACTGCCGTGAATTGGTATTTTCAGGAATACACAGTTCTGATAAATAAGCCGGAGCCATTCCGTTAAGTGACTTACATACCATCCAGCAGAGCTTGGACTGGATTCTTTCAGGACATTTGATCCAGTGGAGATTTTTGAGATGCTCTGAAATGTGAGAATATTTAGATACGCCGGTGATAAGTCTTGCTGCAGCGTTGAATGCTTTAGATACACCACTCTGGTTAGCCATGTGTTAAATATTCAAAGAAGAAGGTTTGTTTGGGTAGAATATTTTCAAAATGTAAAACATAAATAGGTACCTACTTATGAACTTTATAATTTCGATATATTTTGAAAAATAAATGTTTGGAAAGAAACAAAATTTACAAATTAATGTTTCTTTGATTTGGTTTAGAGATAGTAATAGTCGTCACAGGGCATTACTTTCAATGTCAAATCAATTATGGCACCCAAACGATAACTTTATTCGAAGAAAATATACAATAAAATTATTTTTCTGTAAATAGTAAATTTGTTTTAGATGTCCTTTATCCAAATCCAAAGATAAAACCTTTCTTCTTCCATAACGATAGTTACTTTAGTGTAGTAGTTGCTAAGCCATGCAGAATAATACAAAGTCATTATTAATAAATGAATTATCAAATATACTTATTATTCACCACTTTGTAAATATATATAATAATTATATTTATATATAACTGGTGAAAACAAAGTGTATTTTTAAATTCATTCATGACATTTCTCGGTTGACATTATCATTAAATGCTAGTATCGAGTGATCGAATATCATTCGTTCCTCGTACACATACGAGCATTGAGAAGATCATCGATTCCAAATCCCCTCAAGTCATTCACGAAGTAAGATCACTTATCCGCCATACATGGGCTGGGCGTTAGTCATATCGGTATCTCGTACATACCCCCAGTTCATATTCTTGTTATGGGATGTTATTCAATCTTCTACACCTTCTGGGTACCTGACACCTGGTACCCGGAAATCAGAGAGTACCGGTGCATTCATGGCCCATCATTGCCAATATTTCCCGATGGATGTAATGTGTAAATACCATGAAATCTTAAATGATGATGCAATCAATTACCTGGTAATATAAACTTTGTATATCTATTTTTTCCCAATTGAATTGATTGTGTTTCTATAATTTCTTCAAAGATTGGTATTCACTTTGTGGAGTCATTATTAATAAATTATTTAAAAATTACTTAGTAATCACCAATTTAATAATATATACATATCAAAATGTTACGAAAGCGATTCTTTTCTTATCGGGAATAAAAGAATAATTATTAAATAATAATTTTAAAATTTTTACATACAAATACAACCGGTTTACAATTACACAAATTTGAAATTTAATAAACCAGAAAAAGTATTAATGGTCAATTAAATATATTTAATAATCAAATATATATTTTTTTAAATTTTAATCTCTTGAATTTATTTTCATATTAATATCAATAATAATGACATTATTATTTTTTTGTATTCTGTATATTCCCGATGAGGAAAGCATCGCTTTCGAAACATGTTGATATGTGTATATTAATAAGGTGGTGATTACAAAGTAATACCCTAACCTTGAAGAAATATAGAAGTCGCTGAAACCCCTTTGTGCAAAACCTGGTCCGCCTCAGCACAGGATCTCCTAGTGAGGAGGACTATGAAAAAATTCTATAATATATATGTATTTTTAATATTTATACCTTACCTTATAATATCAAAATTATATAGAAACTAATAAAAATAAAAATAAAATAATAAATAATAATAAAAAAAATGTTATTCATAAATAAATAAAAAAATAATATAAAAATTGTTATTAATTTATAAAATATATTGATAATGAATGGTCGTATTATATATTATCGATAGAATTTTTTTAAATATGGTACTCATAATTTACTAAAAATAACCTCCCTAACATATAAAAGATCTTAATCCCTCCCTCCTATTACGTTCTGTCTATTTTTTATCTCCTATCCCATTCTATTACATGTAAGCACATCTCTCACTATTCCAATTGTTCGTTCTATATGATGTCTCCCTCTTATTATATTTGTATATCTCACCTATATATATATGCTCACTCTATTTATTTACGTTTGGTTTAAAATTTTACCCTGACGAAGCTTGAGATATGTGGTGATTTAAAAATAAATAGTGGTTTAAAATAAATATTGATTTAATATAAAAGATCATTTAACAGCCTTGGTAGAGTAGAGGTCTACGCAGGCAACTATGAGCCATGGGGTTACAGGTTCAAGACTCGTGCAAGTTAACGGAATTATAAATAAATTTCTAGAATACGAGTCCATGTATTTTCTTTTCACAACGGATCTAACGGTTGCACCTCGGTTATTTTTAAATGTTACCCTGTTAGATTACGTTTCCGGTGCATCATTTGGTATCCTCATTTAATTTTAAATCCGTTTGATCAATAGTAATTAAAATATCTCGTATATTTTTTTAATTAGATTCTTTCATGGCCAATTTTTTTAGATTTTTTTTCTTCATATACTCGTATACATATGTATACATATATATTTATTTTATATAACATACTGCGTCCATTTACTATATGGATGAACAAAACAATAATGTGTATGAAATTGCACGGAATGACAAGAATTAAATAAAAAATTTGCATCTATCTTAAAACCTTCAAGGTTTGTGTTGAAGACATCAAGAGAGGTGTTATTTAGCAGCACCATAACACTTTTCATGCTGTGCTGAGCTAATACGTCTGTTTTACCATGCAATATTCATATCAAATCTTGGTGCCGCCCCTGACAGTAGTTGTTTGGTACAAACAACTGTTGGCATTCCAGGAGGTCAGCACTCAGAAAGCAAATCTTTACTATGCATAACTTGCATAATATCGGAGTTTTTATTTTTTTATTTTTAATATTTCTACATATTTTTTTCTGGTATTACGATTTCACCATCCAATACTATTATTTCATTAAATGATAAGTAGATGATTTAATGGAACCTCTTGGAATAAGTAATAATATTAACATAGCCTAATTGATAAAATCTGAGCAATGCCGTCCCCAGTGACTCTTCCACAACTGTCGTGTCGGGGTGTATTAGATGGCGCAGCGCTATTATAGATAAGCCTCAGTGTATTCGTAAATAATAATCTAGTCAGTAATCAAATGACGGCTGCAGCCCACAAATGCATAAATGCACTATTTTGCCTGACAGCCCTAAGTAATCCTATTATCTCTGCCCCCATGTGAATAATCCAATCTAACCAAATCGGTTTAGCCGCCTATTTTGCGTTGTGGCAAATCAACAAACATTCCCAAATAAATTTTTGTCATCTGCAGTGGGAAATCAGTGAAACAAACATATTACGGATATGCACATGTCATTTTAAATACTGAGAATAGTAACAGTTCTTCGAAAACTTAAAATGTACCATTTTTTAATGTTACACCTCATAAAAGCGCCCCTGTATGCACGGTCTAATGACAAGAGAACTCTGTCACCACCCGCTGGGTAGCGTTATAAGGCAAGGTAGGGGCTGTAGGAAGAGATTTATTAATGCAGGTCTTGAAAAGCTCGGAAAACAGAAGCTGGTAGCTCGTATATCACCCGCCTTATACAAAAATAAGTCGGATAATCGACCCGTTCTCATGAATCCAACATCAACTGTAAATGGGTGCTCCGCTCGTGTCCGTCGAGTTTCGCATACGTGCACCGGTGCACTGGGGATCAATGTTGCTAATTCCTTCTAACAGGCTCCATTGAAATACCTATAGAACAAACTTAGCTTACCTACATTGCGTTTGTGCATTAGAGATGGAAACCGTTCTATTAAAAACGGGTTGTCAATCAGACGGGCCTAACAGAATCAAGCAGATTTTTGAGGTATTTTGGAGATCCAGCCCAGAGGTGGCTCCCAAACTCAATTATTGCACGTATTTGAGATTTATACAGGGTTAGCAGCTGGTCACTATTGAAAAATCTGCTAGCCCTATAATACAAGACGCCCAGATTTTTGGAAGCCAGATTAACTCGGGCTTCGATGGATAAACCTGTATTCCATTAAAAAAAGTTGACATTCTGAACAAAGCAGTAGTTGCAAATGTATAAAGTTATGAAATGAAGCGAGGCTTGCAGTTCACATAAGAGTTTAGAAATTCGATCCCTTTGACTACTCCTGTGGCGAATATGTGGTATATATGCCTTAAGGTAAAACTGAACGTAGTAGGATGAACAAATCAGGTGAAGGAAGTCACAATACTTTTCCGTGGACTGAGAAGCAACGAGATCTACGAAAGATGGAAAGATCTTACAAATTTCATTCCTGAACTAGATTTCAAGTATACATTTTTTTTAAATGAATGACCCACAAGAGCCCCAACTGCTCCCAACCCTCTGGAGCCAGTGAGACTATGGCATCCCCAATTGGGGAATGTTGTGAGGCTGAAGGTATTGGGGAGGGGGAGGATGAGGGGAAGAGGAAGGCGGAGAAACACCTGGCTATTCAGATCTGGTCACCAAACTCGGCTAGAAGCAATTTTAAGGAACGTTTCAATTTTGTCATATATTCTCCTTACACTCCTTTCTTCGTTCATTCGCTCTACATGCCCAAACCATCTAAGCGTCCTTTTCTTAATCTTGCTCACTATGCTTACATCAGCCTTGCATTCTTTACGAATCTCAACATTTTTTCACTCGATCATACATGGTTTTACCACACATTCGTCTCAGAGATCTCATTTCTACAGCATTCAGTTTACTTTCATTCTTCCTCTGCCAGTTCCATGCCTCACTGCCATACATAAGTAATCTAAATTACATTATTAATAATGACGCCATAAAGTGAATACCAATCTGTTGAAGAAATTATGACTAATTAATAACCAAGAAATTAAAAAATAGAAGTTCTTAAATATTTGTTCTTTCATATTAGTTCTTACATGATTTTTGTGGTTCACTTTTCTTATGGTAGGTCCAGCGTTTTACCCCTATATGGAATGTACGCCACTGAAGAATATTTATATGGTATATTCATGTCGATAATAAATAAACCTACAACCGAAATATTATATAATATATCCTCAGGGAAAACACTCTGCTTCAAGGTGGTAGGTACTCGTACATACTTAGGAACAATATAATATGCCAATCCCAATTACGTAACTGGGGTACTTTTACCGAGGTATAATAGTATGCGAAATAAATGAAGGCCTTGCAAAAATCCTTACAAAACAATTTTTTCGGTCCCAAAGGGTATTCGAAAAATTATTTCATATTATTTTATATGTGGATTCCATGCCTGCAATAAGAAAATCATTCCACGGAGAAGTGGTTCAAGTCGATCACATCCTAAAAGCACCGCTGACCTCTCTTGGTGTAATTTGATTCGTCGAACTCTTTTCTTTTATCTTTTGCTGGTATTTTTACAACCTTATATCCATATCGGGCTGAAATATGATTTAGCGGAATAGGCCCTATTCTGCCAATCAATCGGCTTGATCAGAATAAGCCCGGGAGGATGACGATCGATTTGAATATTTTCAAGCCGTTGAAATATATTAGCCGACTTGACTTTTATTGCTTTCTCATACAATCGAATCGTTAATTTTTTAAAAATCATTTTCTTCAATAATTTTCTTTATTAAGGCCTATCTCGTAAAACAAACGTTTCTACAAAATTTCGCTTCCATCGTCAATTGCATCGACACCTTAATGTAAGCAGTGTGAGGGTTATTATTTATTTATCTTTATTTAACAAAAATCTCTATTCTAGTATATTAAACTGGCCTTTTATAGAAAGAATAATCTTGGAAATTTTTTAAGGAACACTAAAGATAATACCATAAATTGACTAACTCTGGTAAATATAAACTAAATTATAACGACTGATCCTCATTTTATATTGGAAAAATAAGCCGTAATTTTGATATTAGAATCAAAGAACCTGTAAGATGTCTTAAAAATATTTATTTTTTTCCGGATTCAAGCAATCATAGTTTTAATAAAAATACGTGGATCAATATTCTTCACATTAATAGTAAAGGTAAATTCTTAGATAATATATAAACTTTGGAAATTAAGTAATCCTTTAATAATGAGTCTCCAATTTTTATTTTTTTTATTTCTATAACTTATTGAAGTTTGTAAACCTCATTGTAATATTTTAACAAAGCGGTTGTCCCGGTTATACAGAGGTCCTGGGTTCATGGTATTCACTTTGTGAAGTCATTATTAATAAATGTATTTAATAGTACGAGTATATTTAGTTATAGCTTTAAATTTAACATCATGCTCAAATGACTTTAATTTTTCTAGTAATATATTGAGTATTGCCTGTCATCGTATGACGGTGAAAAAACATTTTCTTTACAGTCAAAATGGAAAGAAGTAAATTGGAGTGAAGTGTAAATTTTCTTCGTAATTTGAAATTAGTTGACATAGAAGCTATTTTTATTAACGTACAAAAAGAAAATTATTAAAGTCAATTATTCACAAGCAAAATTTACCGACTATAAGCTGGAACTCGTCATTATCCGTAAACATTATCGATGTCATTGACAGCAAAATAAGCTGCAACACAATGTTCAAACAATATTTTTCTTCAAATGACTTTTAATCGTATTAACTAGGTGCATGTTACAAATGGTAAACAATATTTTTAACAAATGTAATAGATAGACAGACTCAAAATATTTTGGTTATATCGAAATTTAATACATCTTTTGTACAGAGGAACATTAAATTTCATGCTGCAAAAGTTTATAATGTCTTAGCAGATCAATAAAAAAAAAATTGCAGAAATTAATATAAAAATAATGTCAAAACATGGCTGAAAGAACTGGGTGATTATGAACTTGGAAACTATTTAAAGACAATTTAAGATAAAAGGATATTTAGTAAAAACAAAGGTCAGGCCCCCTCAGAACAGTTCCCCTAGTGAGGAGGACTGTGAATACTGTGACTTTATACTTGTGTTATAATAATGTGCATTATACTTACTTACTTTCTGTATAATATGCTGTATACTTATAACGTATTACTAAAGTCACATACATGTACAATCTTTACGTAGAAATTAATAAAAAAACAAATAAAAATAATAATGCGACGTATCACTTTCTAAAAACGTTTTGGCAAATATTTTGCTCGTTTTCCAAATGTGAGAAAAACGAGTCCGCGACTTTTATCGTTTATAAAGTAATCGGGTTACTACATTTAATTTGATGGTAATTAATTAGAAATGCTACCACCTTCAAAATCATCTACTGAATAGTACTGTACCTATAAGCTTTATAATAAGACCAAACGTACGAGAAAGTCAATCAAAGCGGCTCCGATTTTTATGGCTATTGCGGTAGCGTTGACTCATCCTTGATATCCATCTCGACCTCTGTTCACAGCGGGAGGTTGCGGTATCAAAAAATTAGATCTGCCCCATCCCCGGCCGCATCGCATCAAGAGCAGCTGTAGGGCACGCCCGCGCCGCTGCCGCCCCGGGCCGGGCACAAATCCAAACTGCCCTGGCCCACCCTAACGTGCCGCGGCCCTAGTCGGCCGGCCCTAATAATTCAACCGGTCCTTATCACTTCCGTACCATTCAACTAGCGGATCGGGAAATGCTGGCGTTTTTATTGCGATTTTATAATATCTTGATTCTGCAGTGACGAGGTTCTGACATTACATTTCGTAAAACTTTATTAGAAAATTGTGTTCAAATGTATTAAAAGGTAATAATTAAATAAAAGACACTTTTTAACTATATTCCACTTTCATTTTTGACCGTGACCGCTTTCAGCCTGTGACGGCTAGCTTCAGACTGGTACAATTAATTCTTAAACTATGGTTTATATACGTTAAAAGCGTTAGTAGTGAATTAAATTTAATTAATAATCAAAAAAAAATTAATATCTATCTCTTGGATTTATTTTCATATTAATATTAATAATAAAAATAATTTATTATATAATTTCTATTAAACGAAAAAACACAATTTGTAAAACACCACTTTAATTGAATTAATAACGATCGCCAACCAGGTTTCGCTTCACCGAAGCTTCGTCAGGGCTTATTATTAACTAAATATAATTAGATACAGGCACATATATCTCTTTCACTCATTGTTTTATGTATGTATATATATATATATATATATATATGTATGTAATAATATGTAGCACTAATATATATATATATATATATACATAAAACAATGAGTGAAAGAGATACAAAATGAAAGAAAGAGACACAAATAGAGTAGGAGGGGACACATTATTTAGGAAGGTATAAGTGGGGGGGTGGAGAAAGGAACAACTGAGATTACCGGAATAAATTAAGTATGGGACTATTGGTTAAATTAATTTGGTTATTAATAATGTTTAAATTATTATTAACGGCTTTTTTGATCTCGAGGGCTTCTAAATTGTTTAATCTTATTCCAATTCCATTTTTATGTAATATTTTAGTTCCCGAGTTTTTATCGAATGAGTGATTTGATTCTATTAATGTCACACCCCAAAGTGTTTGCTTCCTTCGAAAAAATGATATAATTTCTAATACGAATTTCTAATTCAATATTTTATTTTGATTAATTATTTACCTGCTTTGATCAATTTTTGTTTATGTTTATAATTTATCAATTTTTACATGATTGTTTTCTATCTTTATCATTAGTCTATACTAGACATTACCATTTTTTTTAGTATTCTATATATTCCTGACAATGAAAGCATCGCTTCCGAAACGTGAAGATAATGTGTATGTTAAGAAAGTGGTGAATACAAAATATTTTCTAATTAATTTCTTAATAATGACGCCACAAAGTGAATACTGATCTTTTGAAGAAATTATAATAACACATTCCATTATATTTCACTGTAATCAAAAAGCTTAAGAATTTTTTGTCTTCCTTTAGACACTTTTCAGAAAAAAGTTGCAATATATGGCGTTAAAGAATAAGTGGACATTTCACCGTAGCCAATAATCTAATTGAAGTTTCCATGTCCATGAAGTACCTTCAAATTCGAATTTTCCATATTTGTGTGTCATCTTTGGGGATGCTGTGTGTAGAGTATTTTGGGAGAGATCGTGTTGTATGAGGGTGAAAACACAGACGCCGGCAGATCATTCTACAGCCGAGCTGTTGAATACAAAAACGAGCTGTTGTACCAAACCGTTCTCATGTGACGAATGTCAACAGTATACGAATGATGGGCGCGCGTTTGGCGTATTTCTCGACTCCGCAACGGTGCCGAAGGGATCAATGACACAAGTTCCCAGAGCACCTTCTATTGAAATGCCCATAAAACATGAACAGCATTCCCACCTGACGTCTGCGCTTCAAAGATTGCAATCCATTTGTCAAAGTAGGCGAATCTATCAAACGATCGGCCCGTTTCTGCACAGAGTCAAGGGTTTTTTCAGATATTTTGGACCTCTCGACCAGAGGTGGATAAAAGTTCTATAGTGGGGCGCACTGGGCGACTGGTAAAATCAATCGATGGCGACTTGGCGACTTAATTAAAAGTCCAAGGTGTGTTCTATTTGCAGTATTTAATTAAATTATGATATTTCTAGGCCATCCAAAAACAAATGATATTGCATTACTTCCCATTGCATCGCCCTAAACAAACCAAACAGCATAAATTCACAAATGTTTTTTTATAGATTAATAGGTATTGAAAACATTGAAAGGTATTTTTCACGTAAAAATGTACACGAATTATTTGCTATTGATTTACGAAATATCGGTAAATTGGACCAAAACGCCAAGTGGTTTTGACGTAATGCCCGAAGCAATCTACGAAATTAAAAGCACGCTACATTATTGAATTTGTCAATGTATGTATCACTGTGGGTTCATTCAGTCGGAAATATGAAAATATCCTCTGACCTACTCGTGTAATAAGTTATAGCAATTAAATTGACGCCCTCGGATTTATTTCCAATAATTGAACTCTGACCCGCTATCGAATTGCTATGACGTAATTGTTACGTATTGCGCGTTGGCGTAGAGGATACATGAGTAATCAAATTTTAAATATAAAAGAATTATTTCTTATTTATCAGAATATCACATTGCAAAGAAATAAACAGACAACAGAGCGCGGATCAATATGAGTGGGAAGAAATTTACTTTGATTGATTTTTAAATTGAAACTTCTCTATCTTATGTTAGAATTCACTTTGTGATTTGATATATTATACTCGTATGAAACAATTACTTTATTTAAAGATCAGATTTTATTTTTGATATAAAACCGATGGTGTGCTATATTAATATCAGTTACTTAATTAATTAATAAAGTAATTAAAAATTACTTTGTAATCACCACTTTCTTAATATTAACATATCAACATGTTTCTAAAGCGATGCTTTCTTTATCAGGAATATATAGAATACAATAATAATTAATTGTTTCTGTGTTTAATCCGTAGAAGGATACATTTAATTTTATAAAAAATATTAGAAAACGATTTTAACAATCTAATTATTTATTTAATATCAACAACATACCATAAACAATAATTACATTTCACAGTTAACTACAAGCATAATAATATAGCACAATAACTATTAAATTTTGCTTTAGGTCGTACAATGATATCAGAGAGTATATAAAGAATAAAAGTTCGTGAAGGGCATAGAGGTAAAAGATATGCGTACATATAAACTATATAGAAAACTTAAGTTATATTAATATTTTTTATTAATTGATAAACTAATGTTTTTTAAGACAAGATTTTTGTGCATAGCGCAAAGGGTAACAATTGTTTTTATAAACAATAATTATTAACCTGAAACACTCATCCAAATTGAAAAAACCTTCCGAGAAAAGATAAATAATAAATACTAATAATAATATAAATAATAAATACTTTCTCATACTAATAAAGTTGGTTGTTTACAGGTGAAATATAATAAAAACAGTAATTATTGAATGAAACACATGTATATATTGATTAACTTGGCGGGTTTGCGATAAACCGACGTAGGTCAACGGTAGAGCATCTGACCGGCAATCAGAAGGGTGCAGGTTCGAGTCCTGTCGGCGACATTTATCTTTTCTCGGGAGGTTTTTTTCAATTTGGATGAGTGTTTCAGGCTAATAATTATTGTTTATAAAAATAATTGTTATATTAATATTGATTGAAAAGATATGATAGTACATATAGCCTTCTTGTACTTACCTTCCGTGCAGTTAAATATATCCGATACATCTGCGTATCTATTACTAACTTCATGTAATCAGGTACAATTGAGTGTTTGTAATGCTCAGTCCTGGTGTTGTTACATTTAAACAGGATTCGGCAGGAGTAGATCTCGTAGATAGTTTTTTTTGTATTATTGTGCCAGCTGTTTCGGCGTTCAAGGTCGTTCAAGACATTTTAAAAATGGATTTTAACGCTGAAACAGATGTCACAATAATAAAAAAATGAAATACTTGCAGAACTTAATAATAACATTATAAAAATAATATTTTTATTAAAAAACCTTTGTAACTTTATTTTTTCTACCGGACGTGTTTCACCCTATCACGGGCATCGTCAGACTGGCACAATTAAATCTAAATCTTTGGTATACGTACCATCGATGTCAGGAGTGAGTCCCATTGCTTTCTAATACTGTTTTTATTTATGACTTGAAATTTGTTTTATTGCTGACGGTACTGCTTTATTATGTTTTTAAAACTACTTTCAGGTTGGTTTATTAACCTCTGGAAGACCGATTACAATGTGCTTGTTTACTGAATCTATGAGTTTTTTTTAAATAATATAATGTCATTAATGACAGCTTTTATTTGAACAGATGTTTATTTCGGGTTTTGTTTTTTCCCTGTGATTTCCATCATGTTTGCTAAAATGAATTTTATATCAGTTTTTGTCTTGTAGTTACATGAACCACATGACATTATTACAGGACAACTATGAAAACCGGTCCGATCGAAAATAAATAAGAGGAAAAAATATACAAACGTTTTTTGTTTTTGAAGAAAAAAAGTCATTTTAAAATGGAATTACACCATTAAATGACAATTTTAAAATTATAAATAATAACATTGTAATATTTGATTAAAACAATTTTTA
Organism: Halesus radiatus; assembly: GCA_022606495.2. NCBI lineage: Eukaryota > Metazoa > Arthropoda > Insecta > Trichoptera > Limnephilidae > Halesus > Halesus radiatus. The sequence goes on along the minus strand of JAHDVE020003383.1, from coordinate 315,592 downwards.
TAGTTGAATCAATGGTATATTCAATATAACAAAAATACATGAAATTAACATATACCTATATAGGCAAAGAAAAAGACAAAGGCAGAGGAACAGTGAGGCTGAAATAGATTGCATATTAATGAGTAAGTGCCTCCTCCCCAGTGGGCGCTGCAAGACTATCAGAAACGTCAGCACAAGCAGAAGCAGGAAGAGAAACAGTCTTAGTACCAATCTAGCTACTAATTTCACCAAGCTCTGGCTGTCCTGAGTATACGTGTATCTGGCTGTCCTGAGTATACGTGTATAGCGCGGCATTCGGCGAGTCCCTAACCGTTCCCACCTATCAAAGGTAAGCTTGTCTATCTAATCTAGTTCAGCAACTAAATTCGAGGTCCAAGTTTCCGCATAACTTCTGCACTTGCACCTTTGGGGTAATGTGCCACGTGAAATGCCGGGCGTTGATGAGGAATTCAACTTCCAAGTAGTGGCCATCCGACACCGCTTACCTCGTGTTATTCTTGGGAAGAGAAGACACATCGGTTCCTATGCCAGAAGTTCGACCTTTGACACAAACTTGTGTTATTTCCTCTGGGTGGAGACAAAACGGTGTCTTTGTAAATTACTGCATATTGCTAAATTACTGCATAACACCATCTCACGGTTTGATTTACTTGACTAAATTTATGTTACATTATTTGTGCTCTTTGTGAACAGATCTTAACTGGATTAAAATCCCTAACTAAAGATAGGAAAAGGGACAAATTTAATATTTCACATTTCGTTATAAACAATTCACTTAAGTTACTTTTTGTACTTCCTGAATAAAATATGTTATTAACTATTGCTTCATCCTCTTCGAGCTGCATCCCTGAGTTTCATCATCGGCTCATAAATCTGAGTGAAACGTTACTCAATCTTATCAATAATACTCAATTATCTTTTTTTAGTACTCAATTTTAAACGTTTTTTTTCCTCGTAGAACCAACCAGTACCTATGAAACATATATACATAATCTCTTAACACTTTTTTCTATATGTATTATATTACCATATTATGTCAATACTATCTTTTTCCCTTCTATTTTTCTGCAATGGCGCTTAATATGAACTAAACTTGTCGATTTGACTGTCCTAGAACGGGATTTCTTCCTAGTTGGGCAGTCAAAGCTCTCTTAAGTGTTTTTGTTAAACAATGTGTGTTTCAAATAAATAAATATGATTATTATTATAATTACTTAGTGGCCTCATTTTCAGTTAGATCATTAAAAATCACTACTTAATAAATATACAGTAATATGTTCCAAAATCAATGACTCCTTCGTCAGGATATAACATATAAAAAAAATGACTTACAAGCACTGAAAAAAAATATAACAATAAGTGGTGAGAGAATGCAAATAATTGTGTATTAATCTAAAAATACTTACCCATGTAAAATAAACAAATTATATAGAACCATATTTTTTACATTTATATTAGAAACTAAAAATTCAATCAAAATCAAGGAGCAACGAAGGAACCAACATAATCATTTTTCTGAATATAGATATTAATATAAAAATAATTTATAGAGATAATTGATTTTTTTATTATTTATTATATTTAATTGACTATTAACACATAAAATGATGTATTAATAATGATATTCAATCGAAATAAACCATTGCATTTGCTAATATTTTTTCTCGATCAATGATCTCATAAATGGCCCAAAATATCACTTTGCAGGTTGATAACCCAAGAAATACCACAAATAATTTATCCGTATTTTCTCTGCGGGTAGTTGAGAAAATGTGTAAGGCTTCAAAAAACAAAAATTCTCAAACCGTAATTTTTAAATTATATTAAATAGAATCCATTTTTTTTAAATACATGCAGTTTGAAAATCAATGAAACCAAATTTGAACGATTTTCCTAAAATTTAAGTACATACTCGTATTTCATATAGAATTTGAAATATTACAGCTTACGGATCATTATCTTTTGAAACCTTAAACATTTTTCCTAATTACCCATATAGATTTTACAAAAAAAAACGTTCGCAGCATCTCTTGAGTTAGCAGCCTACAAAGGGTGTATTTTTGGGTGCTGACCGTTAAGGAATCAATCTTAACTACACATAGGGTGGATACGAATAAGCATCAAGGCAAATTTGGCCTCTAAGCATTGGGTAATAAGGAAAGGAAGTAATTTAATTGTTTTCAATTTAATAATGCTCCCGTATGTAAATATTTGAATTTAATTAGTGTTGTGCCTATATAAGAAGAGAGCGGAAAGTTCGACATCCTAAAAAACAATCAAATAATACTCGTTGTATCAAACGTATCTACAGAGTAGATCAAGTTAAGCCTTAGATTAAGTTGAGCCGAGAGCTGGGATTGCACCATAAATGTAATATCGAACCGATACTGCACCACAAATGCAATCTATTCGATTCCACAACAGGCACATAATATGTTCGGCCACGCCGCGCGGGCTATAAATAGCGTACACAAAGTGATATGTGCCCTCTTTTCACTTCAACCGCAGAATGGACAACATGATTTCCCTTGGATACCTCGACCTGCCGCTACCAGACAAGAACAGTCTTCTACATCCAACAAACGCTGACCCCACCACCCGCTACCTCAGCGACAGACCATACTGGTTAGTGCCATAAGTCAAGTACGCTCGGAGCGACAGCATCTCCAATGGGAAACTACAAAACGCCTTTCTCAAGGAGATTCGCAGACCACAATAGTCGTACATCCCCGTATGCCGGTGACTAAATATTTACACTCTTTTTCTTGTAAGGGTCTTCCACGTCTCGTACCTTCGTCTTCAAATAAAAATTTAAATGCGCATTATCTAGTCGTTATTATAATTGAATAGTACAAAGGATAGCTCGGGCAATAAACAAAATAGCGACAGAAAGTATCTGCTTTAATAATAATAATAGTAGCATGCAGCGAAATTTAGTATTCTATTCCCTAAACTTCCCCTTTCATTATTCCATTACTCATAAAAATGTAACCCAATTTAGTTTCCGATGCTCTCAATGACTTCAGTAATTGGAACTATTAAGGTGCCGCATGCGAAAAACTTGCTCGACGACTTCCATGACCGAGTGGTTAGAATCCTCGGCTACAAATCCAGAGATTACAGCATCACGCATAATGTAAGTGTTATACAATGTTATAAACGAAAATTTCCCAACCGAAAATCTGTTATAAACTGTAAATAACAACGACCAAGTGTAATTATAATTTTGTTGATTGTATGGTATGGACTGGATAAATAGCAAATAAGGTAGGAATGAAAGACATTATCATTTCAGAATCTAACAGTGAGTAAAAAAATATTAACTTCATTTACGGTACGTTCCAGTGTGGTAGATAATGTCGGTATCGCCCTGATTAAAAAGCATAATTCAGAATCGAAACGTAGCTTGAAAAATACTTCAGTTGTTTTTAGTGACCAGATCAACCCAGGTACGAAACCTTCCTTTTCTCCACCTTCCTCCCTTCTCCACTTCATCGCCAATTGGGGTTGCCATAGTCTCACTGGCTCCGGCAGATGGGGGCTCTCGTAAGATATTCATATTATGAAAATGTGTGTTAAGTTAAAATTAGATGTACTAAAACAGACCTAGCCCAATGCGGGCCACTGCCGAAATCAAAGTTGGCAGGGACACAGTTCAATCAATTAGGAGTCTTGCATTATAGATTGCACGGAATGGCCGCGGGGAGTCCAACCCCACCAGCCACTTAGAACACAGTACACAGCCCACTCTTGCGCATGGGAAGGCCATTTCATTATTCATTGGTGTAGTGCTCAACTACATGATAAAAGGCTGCTTAACTAACCTTACGAAACCTATCGATATTTTCACCGACAGTATATTTGCTTACCATTTCGCTAAATCAATACCTACTGACGATTTCGTTAATAAAATGCCTAACACTAAATAAAAATACACATTACCTACTGGCCAAATAAAAAGTTGCTCAGATTCATTACATTGTCTCAGGTGTGTATACATTTACCTAAGTATTTTTATGGCCGTATCTGCAAACCTGCATAGTTCAGGAAATGAAACATTCTCATGCAAATTTATCCAGTTAACGCAATTTCGAAATTACCAACTATAATTTATGTCTCATCTCCATCTACTACGTCATCAAACAGCCTGCCGACATTAGCGCAGATCCAGTTCCATCCAAACATCATACAGATTAATTGACCTCACCTGTTTGCATTGCTAATTTATCACTGGTTTCTCTGGCTTATATCAACCACGTAAACCCAACCTGAATTAGAACTTTTTGTTAATGTTTTATTTTTTATTAAACAGTGTATAATACATTATGCATTGTATTCCCAAGAGTTAAGAAACTCATCGTGGGATCGCACGCAGAACCTGCAGTACAGTTCTTAGAAATAAACATGCTTAATATTTAAGATCCATAATTATCATCCGCAGTACATTTACAACACATAATTTGCATTTGTAATAAAGACATATCACTCGTAAATTATAATATAAGTGTACAGAGACACTTATTATAAAGAAACACATCACTGGTACATTATATAGTTATACTTATTACAGAGACACACCACAGCATTAAACTTTAAGGTATTCTTTCAAATAATAGAGTTTAAGCATCTTACTTTGAGAACTTGCATATTGGCTTGCATTTTTAATATCGTTTGGTAATTTATTATATTGTGTGTAAGCTATATATTCTAAAGATTTGAGTCCATATATTGTTGAGTGTATTTTTGGTAAATGTAGATTGTTGTGGCTTCTTGTATTGTGTTGGTATGCGTCATGATTGTAATAGAGTGTGGTATTAGTATGTGCCGAGTGTTGAATTACATTCAAGATAGTATTTGTAATTTCATAGATGGGAATGGCAATAAAGGGAAGTATTTGGGAGATTCTATACATGTCTTTGACGTGAGTGTCGCGTGGAAAACTAAAGGTATTTCGTAGAGCTCAGTTTTGAATGACTTGGATCTTGAAATCATTTTTTGGTAGCAAATCCCCAGATCTCGGAAAGATGTATTAAATGTGAGTGAATCATAGAGTGGTAGATCGATCTTAATAGAGAGGCTAATCCACGTTATGCCATTTTCATAAGTAAAACATTGACTTTGATTCATAAATATGGAAATAAAGTAACATGTAATGTTATAATACGTTTCTACGTTTATCATCAGAAATTTACAGACTATTCAGTGCTGCATTATGCTTTATCACAGAACATCAATACCACTCCGGTTTATTTTATTCCTATGGTATGAGGTTAATGTTTAATAGTTACGTGCGAACATGATTTACCTCCAAGTACCCTTCCTGGAGGAATTCGTTTAACACTGAAATTAAGGAAGTTTTGTATCTCCCCGAAAGCGAGATACAATCTACGGTCGATGGAATGTGCAGGTATTCGCATTTGGCCAAAAATGTTATATGTTTGATTTGTCTGTACGCTTTTGAGTACATTCTTGAATGTTTTAGGGAGAAGTATTTAGTTCCAGATGAACCTTTATCGTTTTATCTAGTGAACAGCAGCTATTTTTCAATTTACGCGATATTGCTTGTTTCGCATGATTTATAACTACTCGATTTAATTTCTGCACTCAATGTAAGGACGATTTTCATCTTCCGATAATCTTATTTAGATTCTTTTATTTATTAATAAGGAACTCCAGTCCATTTAAAATACATATATAAATAATAACGTTCACACTTAAATACCATTATATTTCTTTTTTTATTCTAAAGGTAGTCTTCATAGTTATAATAATTTTCAAAATGTTCCAAATCTATGACTGGTCGGTTTTGAACAGGTTTGAGGTTAGAATGTCAAATGTCAAAACAAGGATGAGCTTAACCGTGCATAGTTTTATATTCTATTCATAGTAAATCATAACTTAATATATGTAAGAAAATTATGTACCTTTTTAGAAACTTTAACTCAAAGAATAATAATAGTATTGAGCATTGGTAGTATCATAATATCCGCATAGGTTTGCTCATTAATATTCTAATTTATTTAATTAATAAGAGTTTTTTTTAATATTAAACAACAATTATAGAGTTTAAAGTCACACAAATTAAGTTTGAAGTTCACCAAAACTAAATAAGTACGTATTTAAAATACAAGACAAATTCGAAAAATAAAAATTTACATACTAATTAACAAATAGAATGCGCACGTGACACCAAATGTCACAAATGCAATGCTACCTACATAACAAGTTGTTTTTTTTATGAGATGATTTTTTATTCATTTTGAAATACCGATTTATAAATTCTACGTATAAAAGTTACATATTCAGAATCGGCGTTTGCTGATCTACATGGATGAATGTATTTAAAGCCATTATATTTATCACTGGAGTTTCCATTCATACCAAAAATTCTTCCAAGCGGTAAACTTCGTTTGTATTTCATTTAGTTAACTATTCATCAGATAAAATTTGGAAATTAATAGGTGTTTCCATAAAATGTTACAGCTGCGTGATAAATGTATTAATAAACACATATTTTTTTCGAAACGTTAAATATATATATATATATATATATATATATATATTTTATTTTTTTAATGAGAAATACGATTGCACGCGGCTTACATTCGTAACATCTCATCTTTCAATATACGTTGAGCAGAATTATATATATAGACTTATCGTTCATTAAATGTTCTACATAATTTTTTTGTTTTCTGTGGTGTACTATTTATTTAATATCAACGGTATAAATACACCACAAACAATAATTACATTTCACAGTTTAATATAGGCATTAGAATAAAGCACAAATATTTTTAAAAATTAACTATTAAATATGAAATTAGGCCATACAATTATATCAGAGAGTATACAAAGAACAAAAGTTCATAAAGGATATAAAAGTAAAAGATATGTTTGCATATAAAACATATTAATTTACACATTAGTTAAGAAGCATTCTCATCTCAGATAAAATGAATTAATTATTGTATGGACATACGTAATAGGCATTTTAACAGTGCAAATTTTAATATACCAACCTTATCATTTGTAATAAAATGTACTGTTTATGTCTAAATAAATAAATAAAATATATTAAACTAAGGTAAAAATAATATTGATTAAAAAGCTATGATAGTATAGCCCTCTTGTACTCACCTTCGTGTAGTTAAATAGATCCGCTACATTTGCGTATCTATTACTAATTTTATGTAATCTAGGTACAGCCGAGTGTTTGTAATGCTCAGTTCTGGTATTGTTACATTTAAACAGGATTTTAGAAAGAATAGCTCTCGTAGGTATCTGAAATTGAATGGGGTTAATTAAATCAGGGTCGTCTATACCATCATTTACAAGTTTAAACATAAATATCAAGTCGGGAATAATTAATCGATCTGGATTGATGTGAAAATAGCCCACACATTTCGCTTCTACGAGTCACGGGTACGCCGGTAAACAAAATAGCAGAAAAGTCAACTCGAAAAATTCACCATAAACAGAATTCTATTTTTTTCTTGTTTATGACGCCAGCAGTAAAATGATATTTATGCACGAATAAAGACATTTGGAATAAACTCGCACGAACGCAGATTAGAACCCAGATTAATTTATTCAACAACAATGTTCACAAAAAATCAATTATACTTACATACCGTCGTGTACACTATATTTCAGACATTTCGTATCAAGATTTTTTCACATGGACGATAACATTGGAATAGCGTGATAATTTGCAATAAACAGAGTAGAACCACGATTCATCAACATTTTTTTATAAAACTAAATTAAATTTACATTTAAATTCAGTTGAAGTAAGATGAAAAAGACGTGAAACGAGAAGAGAAAGAACCTTATCTTCCTAAATGACATTTTCGTGAGATCTATCACAATCATTTTCTTTCATTTCCTTTTTCGTTTCTCTTGTCGTGTGCTACATAATTTAATAAAAAAAACAAATCTTTTAGGAGCTTTCCGTCCACTTTTTACCAACACTGTATTGTGGCTACAAGTTATATCAATTTGGCCAGAAATAGAAAGCAAAGGTTATAGTTTTGTTTGTTTCATTTTGCTTAAGATCTCGGCTATAATTTCGTGATGAATTTAACCCCACTTGGTTTTAACTATAAAATATATTGTGGCAAATACCCATTAAACCGACCTTTTCACGTTTTAAAAAGTGTCGCCACTCAATTTGCCATTTACCGCAACAGCCGAGATCGGTAACAAAATTTGCTATTTCATTTTACAACTTTGTGATAAATAATATCATAAAACTATGGGGGATTAGCATTTAGGATGAAAATTTCGATTCCAAAAATGGTTTTTTGTCACATTATTGGACACGAAACATCTAGTCTCCTTTCCTCCCAACAAACCTTCCATTGATATGTTTGGTGTAACCCGCTCAAGTGACCAACTCAGGTATGGGGGCTCCATCGAAGCCAGAGTAAAGTTCGCCTCTCAAAAGTTGGGCGTACTGTACAGAGCCCGCAAATACCTCAATAGTACACAATTACTAACCCCGTACAAATTGGAAGTGCGCCACACTGTATAATTTGGAAGCCACCTCTTGTCGGGAGCCCCAAATATTGGAAAAAATTCTTGGATCTGTGCACAAATCGGACGGTATGTTAAATAGATTCGCCTATATTAAGAAACGGATTGCAGTCTTTGCAGCACAGACGTCCAGTAGGAATGCTGTCCTTGTTTTACAGGTATTTCAATGGATGATACTCTGAGGAACTAGCGTCATTGATCACCGCTTCTACGACTCATTCTTGTGTTCAAAAGTTCGGCTGTGGAATGATCTACTGGTCTCTATGTTTCCGCCCTCCTACAACATGGATATCTTCAAGAGAGGTTCACTCCTTCATATTCTCCAAAATACCCTTCACACAGAATCCCCAAAGATGACATAGGCCTCGAGGGAAATTATTTCCCCTAGAGCCTCCTGTGTGGAGTAACCTCCTGTAAAAAAAACACAATTTTTTCCTTCACAAGCGACTATGCACTGATTTATTTTCTATCCCACCTGGGAAACAGTGCTTCAATATTAATTTACGCCATGTATGGGCTTTTACATATTTAATTAATTACAATAGTCACACAGGTGTAAAACAAATCACAGTAGGTACATGGATCAAACAAATAGCCTTCATGAAATACAACAATTAAATATTTCATTTGTATGACGAACAAGTACAGGAATAATACAGTGTAAGTATATCCACCCAAATCGCGTCTTTCCTGGACCCCTGTTTATTTTTAATTGATTCTAGGTTGCTTTAAATGCTGTGTAGAATGACTAAATTAAAAACAAACCTCTTTCCATCCTCAAAGTCTCTATTCCAAGACCTTAAAGTACCTTACATACCATTCCACTACCACGAATGTACCTGTTGCACCGGGACAGGAGTACTCATGGCGGGGGTAATGCAATGATATCCACACAGGGCTTCTAACAGTATCCACCTGAAAATCCCAGGTTCGCTAAAGAATTTTCCAGCGTAAATTCGGCCCATCGTAGAGACCATTTTAACAGCACGCCACGCGACCACAAAGCCGCCACGTCAACGTCACGCCACGTGGCGAAGGGAAAGATAACCCCGCTATCCAACCCTACGCGTGAGCGATGCAATGAATCAACATCATATTAAAGCTTCCAGGTGATTTATGGGCCGCGTAAACAGCTGACCGATCGTCCGGTAAACCGCGGCAATTTAAAATAATAATCGAACGTTATGATTTCCTCGTTTTATTTTATGGCTGTTAGGCACGTGAACGCGAGCGCGAAACTCTATCAGATTCCGAGGGTACTTACTCGATACTTATTACAGCTCACATTGCTACATCATGTAGGTATAGGTATTGCCTTAACATTGCTGCGGAAGATCTCGTGTCGTGTTACTCTAATGAGATGAATAATGTTTGTAATTGTGTACTAGTTAGAGCAGTGTTTCTCAACCTTATTTGCGCCATGCTCTACATCTTCTAAGATTTTCCCCGAAGAAAAAATACATTTCCATTATCAATTTTTTCTTGATTCAGACTAAATAAAAATCCTTTAAAGTGATAGTTGCATGTCTGCAAAGGGAAGCTCACCACACATTTAATTATTTTTATTTTTTATTAATTTCTATATAATTTTGACATTTTAAGGTAAGGTATAAATATGAAAAATAGATTTATTTAATATCAACGGTACAAATATACCACAAACAATAATTACATGTCACAGTTAACCACAAGCATAAGAATATAGGAAAAATTATTTTAAAATGTAACTATTAAATGTGGCATTAGGTAGTACAATGACATCAGAGAGTATATAAACAATGAAAGTTCATGAAAGATATAAAAGTAAAAGAAATGCGTACAGGAAAAACATATTGTAAACTTAAGTTATATCAATAATGATTAAAAAGATATGATGGTATAGCCTTCCTGTACTTACCTTCCGTGCAGTTAAATAGATCCGATACATCTGATTATCTATTACTAACTTCATGTAATCTAAGTACAAGCGAGTGTTTGTAATTCTCAGTCCTGGTGTTGTTACATTTAAACAGGATTTTGGAACGAGTTGCTCTCGTCGGTATATGATATTGAATGAGGTTAATTAAATCAAGGCTGTTCACACTACCACTTATAATTTTGAACATAAATATAAAATCTGAAATAATTAGAGTTACATGTCATAGAATTTTTGTCATTGTCCTCCTCACTAGGAGATCCTGTGTTGAGGCGAACTATGTTTACTACAATTAGTGCAAACCTACAAATATACAAATTAATTATAACATCAATATGTGTCGTCTTGACGTTTACGCTAGTTTGGGAGGCGGATATGGGTATTGCTGCCCCGGGAGCCATTCATTGGATAACCAAAACCTTCGCCATAGGTCACACCAATTTGGTGACTTAGCAGGGGTGCCCGGATTCATGGGGTGAGGTTTACCCAAGTCTTCATGGGCTGGATCTGGAGAGGCCGGTTGAGAAAGAACCCGTGACCTCTCCACTCGGACTTTCTCGGCCCGCGAGTTGTCTTGCGCGATGGGAGGGATGGATTAATACGTCCGTCACTCCTGGATACACTGACTCCCGACCCACCTCTCATAACTTTTCCTTCCCAGAACTTCTTTTCCTTCCTTTCTTTAAAAAGATCCTCTACACATCGACCCCAATTATTTTCTTCGGGACATGCTGTGTAGAGTTACTGTATAAAAATAAGATTCCTACAAATATTTTTTACAATTTAGTTATTTATTTGGGCACCGGTGCGTCATTTTTTTTACTTATTCCATAAGTGACTTTTGGTAAGCACTAACCGGCTAGCCTAGCTAAGCAATTTACGTGTACATGTAATATAATGTAAATATAATATATAATATAATGTAATATAATTCATAATATAATGTAAATGTAATGCTTAATATAATGTAAGTATAATATTTAATATAATGTAAATATAATATTCAATATTATGTAAATATAATATTTAATATTATGTAAATATAATGTATAATATTATATAAATATAATGCTTAATAAAATGTATAATATAAATATAATGCTTAATATAATGTATAATATAAATATAATGCTTAATATTATGTAAATATAATATATAATGTAATAAAATGTAAATACAATATATAATATAATGTATAATATAATGTCTAATAATTTTAAAAAATAATACATAATATAATGTATAATATAAAATAAATATAATGTCTAATAATTTTAAAAAATAATACATAATATAATGTCTAATGTAATGTAAATGTACTGTATAATATAATGTAAGTATATTGATAACTAGCCTTAACTTCTATTGAACAGCAAGATTTTTTGTGAATGCCATACAAAAGTCCCAACTGCTCCTAAACATCAATTGCCAGTGGCATTACCAATTGGGGTTTGTTGTGAGGCTGAAGTTTTTAACCATGGTCCTCTGGTTTCGTGACGATCTCCGTGGTTGAGTGGTTAAGATCCTTGGCTACGAATCCGTAGGTCGCGGGTTTAAATCCAATTTACAAATAAATTTTATTTGATTGAATTGTATTATTTAACAATTTATTAATATTTTTCATATATGTGTATAATATATAATTGGAATTACCAATAAAATGTTCATTGCGTACGTAGGGGTGGTGTAATTCTATACTTTCCATTAAAAAAATCGTTCTAAAACTATCATTACAATAATGTCATTTATACATATGTAATTGGACAATAATGATGTATGGGAAAGAACTTTGTAGTCGTTTATCTCCAAAAGGCCAGTGGTAATAATAGTATTTTTGGATTGATACATTTGCACCACAGGCTCGCTTGTAACATGGTAATAATATTTTTTATACCAACTAACAAATCATGATATCATCACGGGGATGTCCGGTGCTAAATATTTCATTTAAAAAAATATGAAATTACATTACATTAAATGATGACGAAAAAAATAAAATAATTGTAAGGTGAGGTGTTTGAAGCGCAGTTGAGTTGATTGGTTTCAGAGTTACTCTGTATTTGGTGTTAATATATGTTCTATTTTAGATCTCCCTATGTAACGTATCCAGTGTTTTATTTGATTTTTTAAAGGAGAGTAGGATTTCATTTTGTTGTAGAGTTTACTACCATAATATAAGAAGTTGTTTTTTTTCTAAATGTTGTGTTTCTGGTTCCTAGTTATATGTGTTGACTCTAAGATAAGGTAGTGTTTCTAATACGTGTGAATTTTTTTTATTTCTTGTTGGTTTTTTTGTAATTATGAATATAAAGTATTATTGTTTTATTGAAATCACGTTAAGTTTGTTGAAGAGATAGGGAGAACTAATATGAAAGAGTGGTTTCTTCCCTCAAGAAATATTTCTGTAGCGCGGCAGCATCTCCGTAGCCGAGAAAGATGGGATTGTATTAGGTAACCTACAGTTTCATCCATGGAAAGACAGTGCCTAATTCAAAAGGAGCTAAAATGTAAAAAAAAAAAACAAAAAAAAACAATGCCAATACGTAAAAAAGTTTATTCTTCAAGGGGATGAAATATTATAATGCATTACCGGATACAATAAAAAGTACACTTTTTTATTTTATGTTAGTACCGCACAAGAGTACCAACTGCTCCCAACCGTCTGAAGCCAGTGAGACTATGGCATCCACAATCGGGGTATGTTTTGAGGCTAAAGGTTGCGGGGAGGATAAGAAGATGGGGCAGAGGAAGGTTTGGAAGTACCTGGCTATTCAGTTCTGGGAACACACGGTTAAAGCCATTTCAAGCAACGTTTCGCTTCTGAATTGTGGCCTTTCACCAGGACGATACGTTCAGTATCTGCCACTCTAGAATGTGCCCCAAATATACTAGATAAATTTTATTTTAAATCGATAAATTTAAAAATAACAAAAAATTAACCACATTAAAATGATAAATTAATATGAATTAATTTGTTTTAATGCATAAATATCTACGTGTTTCAAAAGCAAAGCTTCCCTCATCAGGATAAATAATATCCCCATGCGGGGAGTTAGTAGATATTTATATATTAAAAACAGGGGTTAAAATATAATTATTATTATTAATGATTACGCATATTTTGAAGTAATCAGATAAAATTTACTTGCGCACGCCGGTGTTTGAACCCGCAACCTCCGGACTTGAATAGCCGAGGATTGTAACCACTCGACCACGGAGGCCGTCAATTGATTAATAAAAACATATGAAATTAAATCTTCATAGCTAGGTATTTTAGGTACCCGTTGTATATAACTAATAAATACTTGGCGGTAAAGTTAGTGGACGTGAATCGATAGTAGGTACCTTAAATAAACTTCATAAAGTACTTAATAAAGTTTCCCGTACCTCCAATCATTAGCGTGCGATCCGTTACATGTTTTCCCTCGATTTATCCAAGCATCAATGATTTTCGAACATAATTCAGAAACATTATTTCCGCTGTCATGAATTTAATATTTTACTTTACAGTACCTAAATAAGGTATAAAGTTGTGTACCATCCTTGAACAAAAATCTGTTCGTACCTCAAATTTAATCTATAAATTTTCTGAGCGCCGATAAATTGTTGCAGGAAAATACGAAACATTGTGACATATTTGAAATTACATTTTGCTTTTTTGCGTTAAATTTCTGACATAATTATGCCGAGCGTAACCTTCGTTATAAAAATACGCCAAATTTTTCAGCTCACTGAAATAAAACTTTTTCAGCGGGCGAGCTTTTTCACTACGTGCACCCAAAGGGATAATAACGCCGAGAAGTAGTACAGGGTGATTGCCAAGCTTATATCACTATTACCTGTAAGTTCTGCAACTCTATCGCATTTGTTTTTATAGTGTGTAGAATAGGTGCTTCCAGAATAGATTGTGGAGTAAAATCATAGACCTTTGAGGTATAAGCGTCGTTCTTAAAGTTTTTCATTTAATTTTTCATTTACGTTAAAAAGCTTTTTTTTTATTTTCGCAATGAGCAAACACTTTATGGATTAACATAACAAATTAAATGAAAAGACACTTTGTTTGAATCCACTTTTATTTTCGTATAAATACGTCGATTAGTTTTGATTCGACTGAATCATCTTCAGGACTTAAAATATGCTAATTAAATTAAATTGTATTATTTAATAAAAAATTGAACTAAATTTATTAAATAAATACTTCGTATTCATAATAAACATATGTTTCGCCAGGAATGCTTTCTTCATCGGGAATATATAGAAAACTATATAATTATATATTAATATACACATGCGAGTATATATTAATATACACATATATATTGATATACACATACGTTAATCACTTTTTATTTTTATTTAAGATTCAGCAACGTAACAGTTTTGTTGACAACCCAGAAAACAAGCTAATTCTATCATGACAAAAAAATTGCTAAGAAGTGGGCAAAAAAGACATGAAGGAAAAATTAATTAAAAAATATACTTAGTATTCACCACTTCATATAATATACATGTTTCGAAAGCTATAATAATTTCAAGTATAGACAAATGATAAAAATAAAAACACAATAATGTAAAAATAGACAAATTATAAACAAAAACAAAATTTAATTAAAGCGGGTAAGTAATTGATTTATATTAGAATTTAAAAAATAAATTACGTTTATTATGAATATTAATATGAAAATAAATTCAAGAGATAGTATTTGATTATTTATTAAATTTAATTCATTATTAACGCTTAAATATGTTTTTGATTTGCCCGCATGCAGGACAAATCTTAGAATAAATTCTCCAATTCCCCGTATTTGTGCGCAATATAACGCACAATTTCACAATATCGACATTCTTCACAATATCGAACCGAAGTAATACGTACCACCACAAATTGATGCACAATGTATCGAGAGCATCTCCTGTCCCGATCCTATCATCCTCTTCCTCTCCCCCCTTCCTTCTTAATTTGTTTTTTTTTATAATAAAACATCTGCACTTAACCACTGTTAGCACAAACACCTTTGTTGGCTTACCTTTTGTTAGACTTCCTCTGCATATAAATGTGTATTAAAAGCTGTTCGTTTCTTACAAATAAATAAATAAATAGAAACCCTATACGTAGCAGAAACAATAAGCCGATCAGTACATATAAAAATACAATTGAATAACTATTGTGGTAAGATTATGCTAGCGACAGTTATTACAATTAAGTCCTTAGATCAGACATAATGTAATTAATATTAATTAAAAATAAATTGGTTTCGATGGATGATTTCCGGTAATACTGTACTTCCGTCCTAATATAGAGCCTACCTTAAAACCTCCCACATTTATTGGCCTTCCCATTTTAAACGGTGGGAAAGGAAAGGTAACCCGAGGTACGGCGTCAGGAGCTGCCAGGCTAGCAGAAGATATAAAGAGAATAATCCAAACGTCAATACCATCTTGCTTCGTTTAATGCCAGATGAAAAGATGAGGAGAATCGGTGGTGCTCGCTCAACTGATCAAACCCGATTATTTGTTTGTTCAACCAATTGGGCAAACAATATTGTAAACAGCTAATCTGTATTGTATCGTAAACTCGGCGCTTTAATGCTGCTTTTCTGGAAATGAATATTTGTTTGTACTTTATAATTTCCTTTTCTCCGAAATAATTCCTCTCCCTTTTTCAAATTAATATTTTTTGGCAGAATCCGTTTTAGTTGAAATTGTTTCATTAATTTATTTGGTTAATGTGGTTAACTTACTTTTTTATTACAAATCTCATACATGCAATCGTGTCCCTGTACGAGGAAAGCGTTAAAGAAGGTTGCGTAATGTCACCGTGGCTATTCAATCTATACATGGATAATTGTATGCAAGAATTGAAAGAGGTGGGCTTGGGCGCGAAAATGAGTAGTCTGAAAGTATGTTGCCTGTTGTATGCTCATGATGCGGTATTTATTGCCAACAGTATAGAAGATCTACAGTCCCTCGTATCTGAATGAACAAAGTATGTATGAAGAATGAGCTAATGATGAATGTAAGTAAGTCTAAAGTCATGGTGTTTGAAAGAGAGAGAACGAAAAGAGTCTGCAATATAGTTGTGAATGATGAATACTTAGAGCAGGTCAATGAGTTCGTACATTGGGAAGTATGTTTACGAGAGATGGAAAGACTGAATGCGGGTAACTCCATTAACGGAGGACTGAACGCGGTTGGCGCTAACAAAAAGTTGTCCAAAGAAGAGAAGCTAGCAGTCCACAATGGAGTGTTGATACCAACCCTGATGTATGGCAGTTAGGCTTGGAATTGGCAGAGGAAGGCTGAAACTAAACTGAATGCTCTAGAAATGAGATCTCTAAGGAGAATGTGTGGTAAACACAAATTGCACTACCCCTGCATACCTTCTGCAATAAAGAATTATTATTATTATTATTATTAAAACAATACTAAAAACTCCGCCTATTGACACTGATGACGAATTACGTGAAATCGCCCGCACGAATAAAGAAAGACCACATCAAATGTAAATTTATCTATTGGTTGCACTACCTTTGTAAATGAATATTTTCCTCGTAAAAATACCACCTAAGTCACTCTCCACTTATGAACAGACAACATTTATAACACCCATGCCTTAATTAAAAATAAAATTGAAACAATAAATTCTCACACTTACGTTGAGATAAAATATGTAAACATAATAAAATTGTGGTCCAATCGGCATTTAGTCCTGCCTCACCTCGGCACGGAGCCGTAGCCGTCGCAGTATTTGTCAAGGAAAGAAGTTGAAGCTGTCACACCTGCGGACCAGATCTGATTCTCATTAATTGGCGATCCCGTGTAATCACCTGCCTATCTTATCTCCCAGATAGTCGGAGTGAGAAACTTAAATGACTGCTGTGAAACCTCAACCAGTATCGTAATTAAAATATTACTTCTGAGTATCTCCTCCACTTTGTTCGAGCCGCCTCGCCCACGTCCTGGACCATTTACGGAGGGGTCATTTAGGCTCTGAGCAAATAACATATTAAACCGGACCTTAACGTCTTTGTGTGTTGCGTGAAATAATGTGCTGTACTTGAAATTGTGAATTCCTCATTAACATATAGCACATTAAGGCCGTGATTGCGATTAAACGATGGCGAATAAAAATCCCAATTTATATTGGCTGCTTAACGCGTATTCGCGTCGTTAACATAACCTACTCTGCAGCTGAAGGAAGTCGATAACTTAACAGCTCAATTAAGATAAAATTCAATAATACAACATTCAAAGAACTTTTCAAATAAATCAATGATTATTTTTTTACGTTGACGTGCACAAAACACATCATATTATATTTATGACTGAACTAAATAATATAAAATTGTCTCAATAACATACATCATAACATAACATATTTAAATCAATATAACTCATTGTTACTTATTGGACATAAACAATCAGTTGCTTATAATGATAATATTCTATACGCACTTAGAGAACCTATTTCATATTTTCCTTAACACAGAAGTAGATGATACCATATATAAATTCATTAATTTTAAATTAATTTGCTTAGGCATTCTAATTTTTATATACCGCTAGCTGATGTCTACCAGGCCTCGCTCGTGATTTTCTTTTGTTTTTAATAAAGTTGTAAATTCTTGCTAGTCATTTGGGTGCCATAATTGATTTGACAGCAAAAGTAATGCCTTGTGACGACTATTACTATCTCTAAACAAAGAAATATTTTAAAAATTTTATTACAATCCAAACATTGATTTTTTTCAAATAACAAAGTTCTTAAGTAGGTACCTACTTGTGTTTTCCATTTTGAAAATATTCTACCCCAGCAAAACGTCTTTTGAATATCTAATCTGTGGCTAACCAGAGTGATATATCTATGGGCTAAGCTAAATAAAACATGGCGGGTTCAATGTTTTTCATAGTAATTTTAAAACATCATAGAAACAATTTTGCATATGGATTTCATTCAAACTACTCTCTAAACCTTCCCGTCACTAATACAACTGTGCTATTTTAAAGTAATTTTCATGAAAATCGAGGACAGAGACAAACATTCATTTATGTATAGTTCTGTTTCTATTTAAATTTCTAATACGGTCACGACATCGTCCTTCCGAAAAATAGTTCATTCCGATTCATTATTTTGTTGTAGATATAAATCGAAATATTTTTGAGTAAAATTATTTCGAAAAATGTATGTTTTTAATGTTTTAGTTTGTTAAATATGTTTTTATAATATATATATACAGTGGCGGCTCGTGACTTTTGAGTGTTTGAAATTTTCAAAAAAAATCATTTTCGGCTTCAGCAACATCAATAACGTCATATTTTTCAATCTTAGCACTCTAGCTCACTCAAAAGTCACGAGCCGCCACTGTATATATATATAAGTACATTAACTGTAAATTTATTATAAGGTTTTGAATGACAAGTACCCGTTAGTCAAAATAATAAAAAGTAGTAATAAAATTTTAAAATTTCTTAAAGTTAATACTATATTAATATTTTTAATCCGTTATACAAAGAATAATAAAACTGTGGAAGGACAAAATGACTAGTTAGAAAGCGGTCTATTAAGTAATTGTTTTTATTTCATATTTTTTTAATGTATAGTTGGTTGGTTGGTTGACATCACCATTTTATAATTAGAATAATTCCACGCTTCTGTAATTTCTCCAACGCCAGGTAACCAACTAGCACAATTAACCCGTTTTCGCTGATGAAATGGGTCAAATTTTAAAATTCATGAATCGGAGTACAAGCCTTTGAAATTCAGCCTGAAAAAATACTTTGTGAAATATTTACCATCAACTATTTTTATTGGCCCGCGCTCCTCCTTGGCTATTCCCTTTGATCGTGAATTATTTCCGCGTGCGGAAACTTCCATCGAATCAAAACCCAATTAATTCAATCAAATATGTGTCCCCGGGAGGGACCCCAACAAACGTAGGTACACATTGAGCAGTGGCGTACATTCATGTTTATTCGTGGTAGTGCTATGATGTGTGGTTTAGATTATTTATATTCAATACATAATAACAATATTAAGTATCGAAATCAAAACGAAGAATTAAATAATACAGCGTAAATTCAAACAGTCAAAATTAAATCCAGTTGACAGTAAAATGTCTGTAGCTTTAATATAAGGCTCACTATCAATTCTTGCCAAGTGAAAAATATTTTCTTTTTTATTTATTTGGGTAATTGTTAAGATTTTGAAAAGAATGAGATCGACTGAGTATTGATGTTCTTTGATGAAAAACCTTCCTTGAGATACAAGAGTTATAATGCATAAAATCCTGCTGATGTTCCTTAATGAAAAACGTTCACCTGATATATGAGTTATAATGCATAAAATCCTGCTGATGTTCCTTGATGAAAAACGTTCACCTGATATATGAGTTATAATGCATAAAATCCTGCTGATGTTCCTTGATGAAAAACGTTCACCTGATATATGAGTTATAATGCATAAAATCCTGCTGATGTTCCTTGATGAAAAACCTTCCTTGAGATACAAGAGTTATAATGCATAAAATCCTGCTGATGTTCCTTAATGAAAAACGTTCACCTGATATATGAGTTATAATGCATAAAATCCTGCTGATGTTCCTTGATGAAAAACGTTCACCTGATATATGAGTTATAATGCATAAAATCCTGCTGATGTTCCTTGATGAAAAACGTTCACCTGATATATGAGTTATAATGCATAAAATCCTGCTGATGTTCCTTGATGAAAAACCTTCCTTGAGATACAAGAGTTATAATGCATAAAATCCTGCTGATGTTCCTTAATGAAAAACGTTCACCTGATATATGAGTTATAATGCATAAAATCCTGCTGATGTTCCTTGATGAAAAACGTTCACCTGATATATGAGTTATAATGCATAAAATCCTGCTGATGTTCCTTGATGAAAAACGTTCACCTGATATATGAGTTATAATGCATAAAATCCTGCTGATGTTCCTTGATGAAAAACTTTCACCTGATATATGAGTTATAATGCATAAAATCCTGCTAATGTTCCTTCATGAAAAACGTTCACCGCATATATGAGTTATAATGCATAAAATCCTGATGATGTTCCTTGATGAAAAACGTTCACCTGATATATTAGTTATAATGCATAAAATCCTGCTGATGTTCCTTTATGAAAAACGTTCACTTGATATATGAGTTATAATGCATAAAATCCTGCTGATGTTCCTTGATGAAAAACGTTCACCTGATATATGAGTTATAATGCATAAAATCCTGCTGATGTTCCATGATGAAAAACCTCCCGTTTATGTTCTTTGAAAAAATTGAATTTCTGAAATTACAAGTGAATGTTGTGAATACGTAGATTGAACGCACGGACTAAAGTTTTCATGAGTTGTGTTCATAATACATATTTCAATTATTATTTTTTCAGTAAATGGAAATCGTGCACATGGGAATCCGTTACTATAGGCTGTACGTCACTGCTATTTAAACATAGTATCTACATTATTATGTAAGTACCCACAGCAATCGGAGCAAGACTTGAAGCAGGGGAAATCCAATTACCTAAATAAACTTATAAAATATTCCGTTCAATTTTATCGCTCGAGTAGATGAGCCGGATAGATATTGGATTGATTCTACCTGTCCTTACCCAGATCATATCTCTATCAGTTGATTTTAGTCCGAGTCGATAAAGGCTTACTAAGGCGTCGCTATCTCTCCGATGTCTATATACATTTTGTCAAACATGGAACCTTCACGGCTTCATGCATACGAAGCTTTTCAACCACAAAAAGAAGCAAGAAAGCTAAAGGTGAAAAAGATTTATTGAACCTTTGCTTTGAATTTTCAATTTTTTGAATTTTCTGAATTTTTTGAATTTTCAATGATTATTTTTTAATTTAACTCTACACAGTATGTCATCTTTAGGGATGCTGTGTGTATGATCTTTTTAAGGATAGGAAGGAGAGGAAGTTTTGAAAAGGAAAAAGTTATGAGGGTTCGGTAGGAATTTGGAGGTCAGTATCTCCGGGAGTGCGTATTAATCCATCCCTCCCACTGTGGTGCAAGGCGATGAGTCCGGCTGAAGAGGTCAAGGGTCTCCCTCAACCGGCCTTCCCTGATCCAGCCCATCACGAAAATGGTGGGCAGACGAATACGCCGCCAAGACCCGGACAAATCTCACCCCATAAACCCGAGAACCCCTCCTAAGTCATCAAACGTAACGAACCGCTTAGAGTGATCTATGGCAGAAGTGTTGGTTATTTAATCGATGGTTCCCGGGGCGGTGGTATAAACATTTTCATCTTACCTTAAACCAATTGAAAATTTCACTTATTTAAATGTTTTGCATATTTTATAGGTTTGTATAGTCTTGCGTAATCGTTTTGGGAATTAAATTTAATTAAGCTGACAATATCAGGGCTGTCTATAAAACCATAAACAATTTTGAAAATAAAAGTTAGGTCAGAAACAAGTCTTCTATCTGATAGTTTTAATAATTTTACTTTTTTCATTAAATAATTGTAATTTATAGTTTCAATGAGTAATCCGAGTTTACAGTTAACATATCTTAGAAATTCATGTTTAACTTTTTCAAAAGAATCGGAGTGGTTTTTATAGTGAGGGGACCATATAGAAGAATTATATTCGACTTGACTACGAACTAAGGAAGGGTATAATAATTTTAGAGTTGAAATATTCCTGAAGTCTCTGGTATTTCGAAGAATGAAGCCGAACATTTTTAAACCTTTATTCGATGAATTGATATGAGTAAGGAAATTAAATTTTGAATCGAAAACAATGCCAAGATCATTACTTACGTTGGCAGACAGACGAGAGAGAAATATTGTTGCTTTTATATTGAAAGTTGAGAGGATGATTCATTCTGAAAAATCTGATCGTATGACATTTACTAATGTTTAAAAGAAGTTTGTTAATTTCACACCAATCTTGTGATTTATTTAAATTTAATTGAATGTGAAAACAGTCTTCAATAGTTTTTATTATTTTGAAGAGTTTTAGATCGTCGGCGAAGAGCAGCACAATAACATCGGATACAGTTATAATATCATTAATAAACAGTATTGGGCCTAAATATGAACAAGTGGTGTACCGCAAACACCACTTGTTGCCACAAATTTATATGACAGGTCAGAATTGAATATTACTTGAAGAATTCTGTTTGTAAAGTAGCTTCTTATCCACTCTAATAAATTACCGTCTGTACCTAATTTGTGAAGTATATTAAGAAGTATTTTATGGTTTACTTTGTCAAATACTTTTGCAAAGTCTGTGTATATTGAATCGACTTGGGTTTCTTTTTCAAGTGCATAAGATATAATTTGTTCATATAAATAGAGAATTGTTAAAGTAGATCTGCCCGGCATAAAACCGTGTTGATTAGGTATAATGATTTTATTAATGTGCACAGAGATTCTATAAAGTAAAAGTTTTTCAAATACTTTGGGGATTATGGAGAGCATACAAATTAGTGACATTATGAATATCGCCTTTTTTTAATACAGGTGTCAAGTAACTTTATTTTCATAGATCTGAGAAGCAGCAAAGTGTTAAGTGATTGGTTTAATATCTGACAAAGTGGCTTGGCTAATATTAAAACACAGTTAAATAGAAACGCTGGAGTAACATTGTCTGGTCCCGCTTTTCTCTTTACGTCAAGTGCTTTTATTTTACGTATAACATCAGAGACGTTGAAGTGTAGAGGAGGAATGTGGACAGATTCCTTAGGATGAAAGGGAGGAATTTGATCGTTAGGGATGTCGTTTTCATAAACACTTTTGAAAAAATCGGCAAACAAGTTGCCAATTTCTTTAGTATCGCTGCTACTTTTTGCCGTCGAAATGCATGGATTTTGGTAGACTTGGTTTATTTTTTCTTAGTGCATTGATGTATTTTAAAAAGTGTATAATATCAGAAGGAATAATTTTTTTCTGTATTTAGTATGTGTGTGTGTGATATAATTTTTTTGGAAAGTGTTTTACAGTCAGCTCTATATTTATGAAAATGTTTATAATCTGAGATGGAGTTGCTGTCCTTGTAACATTTGCGTCAGATTTTATTTTTTGTTTTTTAATTGGTTGTTTTAATTCGTGATTAAACCATTTGGGGAACATTGATAATATGATTCGAGTTGAGGGTACAAGTTTATAGATAGCCATGTTGATGATGGAGTAAAATGATTCTAAATTACGGTTAACATTAGTGTTTGTATCGAGAACAGATCAATCTGCACATTCTAGGTATTTTATTAACAGTGGATAATCTGCTTTGGAAAAGTTATATGAATGTGTCGGAACAGACTTGGAGTGTGTGTGAAGATCATAATTCGTGATGGTTATGTTTAAGGAAGGATGATGAGAATCGACGGGGAGAAGAGGATCTATGGTTTTACTGAAATATCGCTACTAAATGGGAGGTCTAATAATTGATGATTAGAATTCAATACATTATCTTTTTTTTAAGACCTAAGAAGTTTGACATATTGATAATTTCACGAGCATTAGCAGAAATAGTATAATCATTAGTTGAATTACTTTGGGAGAGCCAGTCCATATTTGGAATATTGTAGTCGCCAATTAGCAGCAGTCTGGCTTCAGGATATTTAAGTTTCAAGGCTTCGACGTCTTCAGTGTGGTTTCCATTTATTTGCTTATCTAATCCAGGTGGAATGTATATACATCCAAGAATAAATTTACCTAGATTCGTCTTGATTAGATTGATTGATTATGCCGTTTTATAAACGTTCGTCAGATTACCGTTCATTTGACACCTGTCAGTTGTTGCCCGATGATCGATTATTTGAAACCGTGCACTATTTAAATCAAAAAGACAATATATAATTTGAATTTGTGAAATGATAACGTTGCGTTCCGTAATAGAAATTTGATGGTTCATTTATAAAACTGGCCCTAGTAATGCAACAAACTGTTCATAAATAATTGCTGAAATATATGAGTTCGTCACTCCCCAATGATTTTTTTTCCTATATCTCTATATACGTATATTTTTTTTTTAATAATTTGTTTTATAATATTCACTGGTTACATATTTAATTTCTTAATTTCACGTTTTATTTTTGTAATTTCACATATTTTTAACTCTTTGTAACTAATTTTATAAATCAATACCAGGTAGGTACTTGCTCTACCAATGTTACTCCAACATTGGTAGAGCAAGTACTTTAATATTATTTTAATGTTATTTTAATATAAAACATACTAGGGCGTAAATGAATATATATCAATAAATTGAGTAAAGTGATTATTTTATATGGCATTTATTCTAACTTCCCAATGTTGCCGGAACCATTATGAGTTCCCTTCCCTGGTAACTACGAGTAATAACGTAATAACGTAATAACATACGATCTAATTATTGATTTCTACCCTAATACATTTATTTTATTGTTCCCGATAGTTCATTGATAATATCCGTGGTTAAACGTACAAAAATACATCCACGTGTAATCTATTCTCAAGGTGAAATAATAATAGTTTTTAACCACATTCCAACAAGTAGAAACAAAAAATATTTCGCTGTAAAAAACTCGTGAAATGTTGCCAGTAATTATGTGTTCTCCCTCTTCAAATGTCACCACCCCAAATAGATCTTCGTTTTGATATGAAACATTCCTGTTTACGTTTTTGCCTCTACTTTCTCCAAAACCTAATTATGCTGAAACACAGAATTGTTTTATTTTTGAGTTATAAATAAACATCAAAGAGAATACGCTTTACCTTATAAATCCACATGTACATAAATCGTGCATAATATTCAAATATGAATATATTTTCATCGAATATCATCATTTCTCATGGCATGGTAGTCTCTTCATCATGGAACGAGAAATAAGAATAAACAATACGGAACAGGCGGATTTTTATCACATTGAATATTATCAAAATGAAATATTATGTACCTTAGCGAACATAAAAAAGCTTTGTTTTCCATTCATTCGAGAGAAAACAAAAATCCAATGCGTAATAAGTCTATTTCGTTTCTAATAAAGATAAATTTGTATTTGTGCGAGTTGTGTTTCTGGAAATATCCGCGCTAGATTCCCCGAAGTAATATTCGGAAATTCTCTTTCTCAAATGATGCGGAAACTTTCGGATTTCGGGCTTTGATAAAAAACCCCACTCATAAAATTTACTTAAGAGAAGGTTACTGTGCGCCTGAAATTAAGTTAAATAAAGCTTTTTTCCTGCTAACACATTCACATGAACATAAATTCTTAAATAATAAGAGATATTTATAACAGAGTTGTTTGTACGTAGAAAAATATTTACTCTATGACTATTTATAAGAAAACTACAAATATTTAAAAAATATCTTATTTTCCACGAAGCGGACCCGAGGTGTCCCTCGGGACCAGTGTCGTGTTAAGAAAGTTCGTGAAGCGAGTCTTTTTAAGGAGATGGAGGATTGAACTTAGATCTTGATGTAGGAGATAGGGAATACACGTGCCGGAAGGTTGTTCCACGTCATTTTGTGCATAAGAACTAGTCATAAAAACAACTCGTTTTCGTGCAGTAAACGCCAACCGTGTACAAATGTTGGGCACGCGTTTTTCGTAGTCCGTGGTGTTTGGAAGGGAAAAGGTGATCATTGAAGCTCGTTCTTCGAAACTTTTTCCATTTTTTAAATTTTTTTATTTACATTTTACAAAAGAAAAAATATAATGCGAAAATGTTCCGATAAACTATTTTTGTAGTTTGTCTAACGGGAACTTGTTATTCAAAACTCAAAATTAACAGTTATGTTGAAATACCGATAGAACTGATATATCGTATATACATTGACGGCCTCCATGGTTGGGAGGTAAGGCTCTCGACTACGAATCCGAAGGTTGTGGGTTCAAATCCCGACGTGCGCAAGTAAATTTTATTTAATTAATTTGTGCTGTTTCACAATTAATTCATGTAAAAATAATATACAGTATTTTTGCGCACGTTTCAGAGTGGTAGATACTCTCAGTATCGCCCGGGTGAAAGACTACCATTCAGAATTGAAACCTTGCTTGAAATGGCTTTTAGCCGTATTTGGTTGCTTTTTCCTTCCCCTCCCAATACCTTCAGCCTCACAACACTGGCTCCAAACGGTTGGGAGCAGTTGGGACTCTTATGCGGTATTCTTATAAAAAACATATCACAAAAAAAATCTTTCCAACTTGGGGGAATCAATAAGATGGATGATCCATTTTTGCACAGTGTCAATGATGTTTTCAGGTATGAAGTTCCTAAACGAGGTGTTTATCAAACCCAACAGCAGGGGACACTACCTACTATTGAATGTTAGTCTAGGGATGTCGGTAGTGTAAGGATATAACCAGTAATCCAGATTCCCTGTTTTAGTTTTCATTTCAGCCGCACTACTTTCGCTGTGATTGACCTCTGACGCTACCGGCTTTTCCCTTTAAACCCTTTCCCACTAATGATTTTCAATTAGTTACTCGCTTTCGTGATTATGTTACCAAGCCAGCCGCTCTTAATGCGCCAACAGCAATAAAACGACCTCGCGCAACGCACCGGTTAATTTACCTTCTGGGAATAATTACGCTCACTTAAATGATTTCCAAAAATAAGAGGGATAGTTTGCTTTTCCAGGCTCTGAAATTTTCAATACATCGACCAATAGCGCGGTATTTCAATATTAAAGCTTTTATTGTATATAATTATGAAACTGTTGAAATTTTAATTTGCTTTTAATGCGAATGAATTTTATTTTAATAATAGAATCTTTGTAATTTTCTTCCACAAGTTTATTTCAGACCGGGCCGCTATGATCTTATAATGGATATCTTCAGACTGGTACATTCTAAACAAAATCTATGGTATATGTAGTATTTAGTTTAGGAGTGAACCCTATTTGCTCTTTTTAATTTTACACGTTAACGACAGAGAAATTTGTTTTTTTTTGCTAATGGAACGTCTTTACAATTATATTTGAAAGTACTTTTTGGTTTATTATGACATAATAAAAAGTAGTTTCAAATATAATGGTAAAGCCGAAAACTTTAACCAGCCTATTATCCACTCATGCTTACTAAATTTAAACACATTTTAAACATTACGATGTATTTGCTCGTGCATTGCTCTTAAATCATCAAAAGAAACTTAATACTAGGGAATTGTTATAGACGATTAACTGCATTAGGAGACTCATATTAACACCACAACAAAAAGATTTCGCAAACTAAGCTACGTCTTTACTCTCTTATCGATCCTAGATCTCCAGACTCTAAGAACTGTCTATGTTGCTCTCTTCCAATCAGTAGCGACATATGGTATCATAGGATTGGAGGGTGGTGCTTCATCAATTATGCATCCCATTATCACAGTTCAAAAACTCAAATTGAGAATTATATTTATATGCCACCCTACTCACCCCTCAGATCCTATTTGCAAGTCTACGGGTATTCGATATTCGACAATTGTTTAGAAAGATAAGTATGTGCTACGTATGGACGAACAACCTTCTTAAAACTCCACTAAGTCATAGGCATATGGTCTACTCATCGAACATTGCACGCATCATCCCTAAGACAAGAACCACACTTGCTCAACGTCAATTGTGGTTCGTCGTCCCCGAAATGTCCAATGCGCTGAGCACCGACGTCAGTGATCCAGTTTTCCCCAATTTGCTTTTGGTGTTCGATGCTGGATATATGAAAGAGGACGAACCTTTTTTTAAAGGCTCTTCAAAACTGAATTTATATAATATATTTTTAATTAATTGGGGGCTTAAAATATTTAAAGTTTTATTCTTGAACGTTCCGTGATTTGTCTCTGTTCTTGTGTCCGATGGTGGGTCATTGAACGGTTTGATTCCTTGATATGTAGGATGATGTTGGACTACTGTTTTTCATGACAGTGATATCGTTAGAGATCATATGGTGTTATTTCTAATACTAGTATTTGTTGCTGAGTATACATTGTCACTGATATCTTTATTTGTTTGTAGTAATGCTAAATTATTATTATATATATTATATGTTGATAGCGGTGGTACTGAAAGGAGTTTGAACATACTGTTTGTTAGGAAGTAATTGGTTTTTAAGCATAATTTTTATTACTATTCTTTGTATTGTTTCAAGTGGTAATAATGATTTATAAGATCGCCCTCAGCCAACAATTCCGTATTGCAACACCGAATGGGCTAATTCGAAGTAAATATCTTTTAATAATTTGTGTGATACAATATTTCACAGAATACGAAAATTATTTTGCTCATTCTGTCTATAGTTGAATTTATTTCAGATTTCCATTTAATATCTATTATATTTCCGAGATATTTTTTATTAGATTTACTACATAAATCAATTCAATTTGAATCGCAACTTGTATGTCCCAATGGGCAACTACCGTTATGAACATAACGATGTTGATATTTATGATATTTTTCGTGAAGCTGTAAGGTATTTAATAAGTTTTTCGGTATTCAGTGTTAATAGGTTTATATCGAACTAGGTTTTCAGAATATTGATTGCTCTATTATCTCAATATATATGTATTATGTATATCTGTATATGTGTATTTATGTGTCGACTACAATAATCCGGACATTTGTTTAGTTTGGCAGTCGAAAACCATGTAAAATCTTTTTTATACTTAAAAATTAATTCATAAAATTTAAAGTTCAAATATAAAGCCCGTTTCATCAGCAACAAAATAAATTTCTCGAACGATAATTTTTCATTTCTTTAATAAATGTATAATTATAATTTCTTCAAACGATTGGTACCTTTGTGGCGTCATTATTAATTAAATAATTAAAAATGTACTTTGTTTACACCACTTTTATAAAAATAAATAAATATCTCTACATGTTTCGATAGCAATGCTATCATCCTCAGGAATATAAGTGTAGACAAATGATAAAAATTAGAACAATAATTTAAGAATATACAAAATATAATCATAAAAAAATGAATTAAAGTAGTTAGTTGATCAAAAATGCAAATAACGAAATAATTATAAAACGTTGAATAATACATTTATATTAGAAATAAAAATAAAAATTATTATTATTAATAATATTAATATGAAGATAAATTTATGAGAAAGCTCTTTTTAAAAAAATATATGATTATTTAATAAATTTAATTCGCTGTTAATACTTTTTCTTTTTTCTAAAATTTCAAATTTATCTAATTGTAAACCGGTTATATTTGTATGTAAAATTTTTAAACCTTTATTTACATTAAACGAATGATTGGTTTCTAAAATATGATTTGCAATTTTTTTAATTTGAATAAGTCGAGAGTATATAAATTGATTTGTAATGATTGCAACTATTTTTATATCGGAAAGACTTCTGAAAATTTCAGTATTAGAGGTAAGGAAAACCTAAGGTGTGTAAACAAAGTACATTTTTAATTATTTAAATGTATAATTATTTAGTTGTATCATTGTTAATAAAATTAATCAGAAATACTTTACACAATACTTTATATATACTTTATAGTATACTATGCATCCTGATGAGGGAAGCCTCACGTCCGAAACATGTTGATTTTTATATATTAAGCCCATCCACCGGCTAAAATTTTAACGAAATCACGCGCTCCTTATGCAGGTGGCGACAAGGTTGAAAATCCCGCCATACATCGGTCGCATGTTTCGATTTCGGAAAAAAAACATCACCAAAATGCGTGTTTCATTCAATTCTGTACAGCTCAGACCTAATTATTAAAATGTTTTACGGTCATATTCTAAAAAGCTTCATTTACCACAATGAGCAATCCGAAAATATGGGAAAAGGTGTTCATAAATAGGAGATTTTGCGCTTTAATCATTTTTTTAATGTCTCATACTTTATTTTTTTCTAAGCTTATAAAAAGACATACCAAAAAAGTGCACAGTTAAATGAAAGGCCAAGGTGTGATCTACTTGCAGTATTTAATTCAATCATCTATGATATTTCTAGGCCAACAAATTCTCAAACCGAAAACACACGATTTTGCATTACTTCCCATTGCATCGCCTTAAACGGTGGTGTACACAAAGTATTTCTATTTTCATATGAAGCGGTAACTTGGTGATGTGACATTATAATTTAAAAAATAAAACAATAACTTTGTTGACATCACTTTAATTTATACTTTAGCCGACCGGGTTTTCTTATTTCTAATGAAGCCAAAAACAGTAATACTAGAATCATAAATAATCAAATAAATTTAAATAAAAGTCCAATCCTTAAATTATTCCCAATAAACAAAGTACATAAGCAGGTACCTGCTGATCTCCCACCCTTGGCCCTTCACTAGCCTGTTTGTATCAATCTATAACACATGTGCATCTTAGTTCATAGTTTAGTTGTATACTGCCCTGAAGAAGCTACGGCAGTAGCGAAACCCGGTCGGCTAAAGTATAAATAAAAATGATGTAAACAAAGTCAAAGTATTTCTCATTAATGTTATTATTATTTCATCTTAGAAAGAGCAAATCGGGCTCACTTCTAACATAAATACGTCATATCCTATTGATTTAGTTTAAATTTTAGCAGTCTAAAGATGCCCGTTATAGAGTGAAACCGGCCCAGTCTAAAATAAACAAGTAGAAGAACGTTACAAAGGTTTTTAAATAAAATAATAAAAAATCATGTAAAGCCTTTGGTTAATCTCACACTACCTACACTCTAGTTAGAAATGGCATATTGAAGCACGATATGTCTAGCTTGATGACAGTGATAAACGGAAACTGGACAATGATTCCGCTCAGGAATTCCAACTTCCCAGGAGGTGAGACTATATCATCCCCAATTTGGTGAATACTGTATGACTGGTAGAAGCAGGGAGGAAAAGGAATGACGAAGAGGACAGTTGGAAAGTCTGACTATCAAGTTGCAAAACCAGCTAAATCAGCGTTTCGACTCTGAATGTTGGTCCACCTTGACTATATTTAGAGCTGAGAGTATCTTCTTCTCTAATATTTTTTTTCTCAGTACAATTTTTTATAAATTATTTCATTCATCTTAGAAAGGCACGAGAAGATCAAATGAATCAGACATTCAATCACTGAAATCGGATTCTGTCAAGAGAAAGATTGTGCATGAATGTGGATGAAACAAATGAGAGTATTTAATCTTCCATCCCCTCTCCCCACCAACCTCTATGAAAAGCATGAAAGTCAGCTAGTTAATTTATGTCAACAAATGAACCCAAAAATAAACCTACAAACACTTTTTACGTAGATATTAAAACGAGATTGAACCAGAATTCCTTCATCAGATTTCATTATCAATTTAAATTTGGCCGATTTGCACGTAGTTCGCGCCCGCTCTCCCCGTTGACCTATTAACCTTCCAATCGAGCCAACGACCCCCACCCCCTTTCCCCCTCCATTCCTGCGAAGGCTTCGACGGTGGTTTCCCGTGGAATTAACACGGGAAATGGTTCCGCCATATTTGATCTAGATGGCTGCCACTAGCCCGGATGGACGAAATTTATCACCCTGAACCGCCTGCACCCGCTGCTGCCCTGGCACCATTACACTTATAAGTTAGTTACGAGTACCTCGTTAAATAAATTTTCTTATGTTTTTGCAACCTATTAAACGTGAAGCATTTTATAAATTCGTGTATTTATGACAACAGTTTTTTTTTTAATATAATTCGAGTCAAGAATTTTAACTGCCTGAAGTCAGCGAAACTATCGCATTCCAAACGTAAGGAGTGTTATGGGTATGAAGGCAAAAATTTTATCTGATACATTTAAGGGGAAGAGGGACGTCGGAGAGAGGTTAATTATTAATTAAAAATAATGCAAAATCAAAGCAGAACTATGTATTTCTGACCGTACTACATATTTTAAAAAAAATATTAAAATAATTTTTAAAATTGATTAAAAATAATTGCAATTCTTTCATGGTATATTTAAAAAAAAAAAATATTTTTTTGAAAATTTGTGATCCGCATTTAAAAAAAAACCATTTAATTTAGTTTTTATGGAAACTACCCCCTATTCCTTTTTTTAAATTCTTCTGGGCACTTTAAAGAAAAACCTTTAAAGTTTTTTTAAAAGATATTCAGTATTTAAAAATATTTTGTAAAACATACTCGTACGTAGGACGGCGAGAAAAAGATTATATTTCCGATTTGATTTTAATAAATGCTAAGACCATTATTTGCATTTCTCAGATTCTTTGGATGTGTTGCTCGCCAAACCTGGAGAAGCTGATGATCACTGTCAAATTGAAAGACAGGGGAAGCAGAGGAAGGATGGAGTGGCCATGGCTCTCCGCGCAGCGCAGAAACGCGAGGAGAGGAGGAGCCTTGTACACGAGGAAGATTGGAGTTGGCGTCACGATCCTCAGCAATGCGGATGCGACTCAAGAAAAAGAAACTCGTGTGTTTATTTTTTTAAATACGTAATAAATCTTTTTTCTCTTTATAAGCATTGTATTTATCGTTTTGCGTATTACCATTGTTTTCAATTAATAAATAATCACTCTCCGACGTACCTTCCCCATTTAGACCCAATTTTTACTTTGTAGTTAAATCACCAATCAAACAGTACATATCGCGCATTTCCACGAAATTCCTCTCTAATCTGAATTTACAGCATATTAATAGGATTATCGACCCCATTTAATATGTGAAACAGTTGAAATATTTAAAAAAATAAAAAAAGTATAGGTAATATACTTAAAACCTTTTTCTTGTGCTCCGCACAAATGTTCTAACTGCCATGAACCAGTGGGCGAAGGCATTCCCGATTTAAGGAATGTTATGAAACTAAATAAAATGATAAGGAAACATGAGGGAGACGTAGGTTGGATACTGCAGTTATTCAGCCCTGGCAAACGTTTCGATTTGTATCAGTAGCTTCTCATCGTGTAAACATTAACATTTTTTTTGTAAATTCTATACTTATTTGAAAATTATTTTTTTCACTTTGGATTTTCTGCGATTTGAACCCACATTTCCTGGACCGAGTAGTGGATTCCACTCTGTTAAGGAGGTCGTCGATAAAGACTTCTGGTACTGAACCAACTGATGGAGCGATTTTAATACATACATTTGATGGACGAAAATAATGTCAAATAATGGGAATAATGCGAAATCATTTAATCTTGTTTAAGAAGTATACTCTCATATAGTATGCCTAACTCAAAACTGCAGCCTTTATGATTTAAGAGTCGAGGAACTTGACTGTTTCACTTGGCGCCCGTTTATTAACAAGAATCAGACAAAGAGGCAGCTAAATCACAAATATTATTTATGTTATTTACTTTTGGAAGTCAATTTGAAAACAGCTCTCCATTAAATTGTAAGTCCATGAGATTACTTTATTTTCACTCTGAGAGGAATACCCGAACACGGTTTTGTTCAATTACAGAGTTTCGAAGTTCACTCATAAAAGAAAGCTCGTATAAAACGGCGCTTTTCAAAAACAAAACAACTTGTTTACTGTGCTATCTCCTTTTGTTCATTATTATTCAAGTACTTTGACAGCCGAAACAGATAACAAGTGTACTTATCTCGGGAAACTTTCCCAAGTAAAGTAAAATGCTAAGTTTACTGTCTAATATTTCAAAATGGAAGTGGAAGTCTATAAATGAAATACCCTTACGCAATCTGCGTAATTGCCCAAGTTAAGGAACTGACATAAAAACAAATAATAAGCGTAGCGAGTGTACTGTATTATATTGTATACCGTATTTGTCTGAACCTTCACCCTCTTCCTCCCCCTCCCAACCAATCACCCTCCAGGGGCGCTGCATCCCTTTTAGCAACATGCGCGTCGCCCACGGGCGCCCGAGCTAAGGGCAGCACCTTTAATATACGCCAATAAAAAATATGTAGAATTAGTGAATCGTTCTCAAAATTGTTTAACCCTTAACTGGCGTCGTGGTAAAAACTTATGCAACTGGCATCTAAGCCCCATTGAAACCACCCTAGACAAAAAATTCATTAAAAAAACTGATCATAAGTCCAATTGTGATTTTTATTTTGGTTTATGATTATTATAGTTTATACATGTATATAGGTACAAAAAAAGCTAAATATTATATACTTATTTTGTCTTGAACAGCAATATCGATAAATTTAATAAAGAAAAAAAAAAACAAAGTTCAGAAATTTAACTATAAAACTATGCGCTAGAAACTTTTTTTAAATCTCATATCATAATTGTTTATACTATAGGGAATATACCCTTTATATACTATTGAACAAAACATAAATGACAAATAAAAAATGATGGGTAATATTGAAGCCTTTTTCATCCCCCAAAGCGGATACTGCATATTCTGACAAAGCATGTGATGATACAGGATCATCATCATTGAGTTCTTCGAGATTCCACTGTTCGATTTCGTCTTCGAGCCCTGTTATAAAAACAGAAGTTAATTGATATTGGACCCACCTAAGCGTTATAAATACTACTTCCACTGACCTAAAGGAGAAGTGCTCTCGCTTGTATATTCGCAAATCGACTTAAGGAAGGTATTAAGGTGGGTTCACTTCGGCCAAAAGCACATGAGTTGATGAAGAAACAAAAATCAAGATGGATTTTTTTTTTTTTTTTTTTATATGAATACCTCACAAGAGTCCCAACTGCTCCCAACCGTCTGGAGCCAGTGAGACTATAGCATTCCCAATTGGGGAATGTTGTGAGGCTGAAGGTATTGGGGAGGGGAAGGAGAAGGGGAAGAGGAAGGTTGGGAATACCTGGATATTCAGATCTGGTCACCAAACACGGCTAAAAGCCATTTCAAGCAACGTTTCAATTCTGAATGGTGGTCTTTCACCAGGGCGATACTGAGAGTATCTTCCACTCTGGAACGTGTGCAAATATATTCTATATTATTTTTAAATGAATTAATTGTGAAACAACACAAATTAATTAAATAAAAATTACTTGCGCACGCCGGGATTTGAACCCGCGACCTTCGGATTCGTAGTCGAGAGCCTTACCCCTCGACCATGGAGGCCGTCATTTAATGGGGCTAAGACATCAGTTAAGCGTGAATTACCCAACTCAATATTTAAATGCTGTGAGAATTCTGATGTCATTGAAACTGTTCAGGGTGCCATCGGAAAGTAAGAATGACAACTCATTTGAATACAAGTAATGCTAAACACCTCCGCCACTTACGGTCGTTCTTCTCAACTTTTTGAATGATCAATCTGAGGCACCGATCAGCCAACTGTTTTGTTGAGCATTCGCTCTGTTTGCCTGTTTCCAAGCATCGTTTATCCTAAATTATCTATGGAGGTGCTCGCCTGCTTTCGTTAACTATAAAATAGTACCTGCCAACATTCATAGAAAATAAAATGGTGCCCGCATACTTTCGTAGACGTATATTTGACTTTTGACGTTTCTCTTTCGTGAAAATTAGACAAAATGCTGCTTATAATAAGTAAAATAAGGAAGGTTCTTTTCGGTTTTACTTAAAACGGAAATAGATCTTTGTCATTCAATACTTGAATCGCAATAAATAGATCGCGAACGAATGATGACGTTTGACATTTCACTGACATTTGTTCACCCTGTTGAGACTTTTTATAAAAATTCATTGAGGGGAACTTAATCCACAAAAAACGATATCCCAAATTGATTGTAAATTTGATCTGGAATTTCGTTGGGAAGAGCGTATTTGTATATTTGAACAGTGTTGAGGCAAAATTTCGGCTCAGGGGGTAGGGAAGAACGGCCGTTAATGCTTCAAGTTGTGTCAATTTGACGTGTTTAAAAACATCAGCATTAATAATAACAACTTTCTATAAAAAGTAATGTGGTAATTAAACTATAATGGTAAAGTCGGTACTGATTACAAAAATCTAATAATCATAATACGATCCCGGAACGCGTTTGTGTGAAAACCACGTATTACTGAATTTGAAATGATATGATCCCATTTGAGTACCAGACCAAAAAAATGACCAAAAGAATGTAAAATATTAAAAATGGCGGGGAGATTCACAAATGTTGATGATAAGTAAGCTATATCTTATTGTGGGCGTAAATTTCATTTGCACGAACGCGACGATCCTGCACCCCAGCCAAATCTCCCCCAACAGTATACAACTTAGAAACAGCGACAATAATATTAGAAATATTTACCCCCCAAGAAAAATGCTCAGTTCATATATTTATGCACTAATAAAAACAACAGTAAATAATCTGGACCATAATAAATAACGAAGACTAGTCCCACCTCACGAAGCTACATTGTTTGGAAAGACTCCAAGTTCCGATACTCCAACTCGTTAGTGAGAGAGCTATAAATGCGACATAAAATATTAATTCAATTAGCGTTTTACGATGCTATTCTACTGTAATACGAATTTAATTATTCGAAAATAATTACGTAAACCCATAAAAATATGACCAATGAACATTTTGACTGATTGTTTGAGTTATATTGAAATACTTTCGATTACGAATACGTCGATTCAAATAATTTACCGCAAGTTAATAAAAAAATTACGATGTTTTAATTAGTATTTAATCATTGTGGAAAATAATATTAACATAATCTAAATGAAATATGAAAAAATGACAGAAAATAAAAAGATTTCAGTCGCATCTGGGACTCGAACCCAGGACCTCTGCCTATCCGTGGCAACCGCTTAACCAACTTAGCTAATGAGACCAGTTTAATTTATGCCATCTTCATCGATATCATATCTCAAATTCAAGATTTGTTAATATTATTCTCCATTTTTTTGTCCCATATTATTGATGAAAAAATGGAGAATAATATTAATTTTCTTATGTCATTTTTTCCGTTTTCATATTTCATTTAGGTTATGTTAATATTATGTTCTATAATGATTAAATATTAAAATGAGAGTTTTAAATCTCAATAAAAATAATTAATAATTTAAAAAAAAATTATTAGTAACTTACCTTTGACATAAAATCAATAAATGTGTGTTATTAAACAATATCAAAACTCTGAAATATTGCCTAAAGAAAACTTGAAGAAACTTATATTCTATTGCCAAAATAAAATTAATAAATATGTTATATGGATATTAATAAATATTACATTATTTTCTAGAAGTCCACCCAATTGGCAGTTGAAGGATGGCGAGTTAGATTTCTGTATATTTTTGCACATTCCAGAGTGGTTAAAGTAACGTCCTGGTGAAAGACAGTCCTTCAGAATTAAAGCATTGCTTGAAATGGCTTTATCCGTGTTTAGTGACTAGATCTGAATAATAAATATTATAACAAAATAACAAAAAAAAATGATATCCCCACAATAATTTCCTTCTGAGGATTTCATTTACAAAATATGAAATAAAATTACATTTAATTGATGTGATTGCTGTATAAAATAAATATTTGCAAGGTGAGGTGTTTTAAGTGCAGTTGGGTGGTTTCGGTGTTAGTTTGTATTTGGTGTTAATATATTTTCTATTTCAGATCTCCCTATGTAACATATCCAGTGTTTTATTTGATTTTTAAATTTATCATTGTTGTGATTTTTAAAGGAGGGTGGGATTTTGTTGTAGAGTTTAGTACCAAAGTATATTTCGTCAAAATGTTGTGTTTGTGGTTCCTTGTTGGATGTGTTTTTGATAGTAATATAGTGAAGTTTCAGGTATGTATAGTCTATTAAACGATAATGTGGAGTCAGATACCTTTCCCGGAGTCCCAGACTTTCTGCACTACGTGTAAGTAAAAAAAATATACAAACGCGTCAATGCAAAAGCATTGATTCTGAGGCATGCTCTACCTCCTTCGTTATTCAATTGAGTTCCATGAAATTACGTCAGGTACGTATTTCATCACGAATTGAAACACGTATTTAATACCGCTCTATTCCTCTGTCCCCAGGGACATCACATTTTTCGTATATTTCGCTCTAATGAACAGTTCTAATGCAATCACCCACCAATGTTTATATTACTATTTGTATAACTGGCAAGAATTTTGCCACCCTGATGATCTATGTGTGCATGAAATTGAATAAGCCACCATTAGCATATGAACGGGCGGGGGGTTGTTTTGTAACAAGGGTAGGAAATTACCTCCGGCCCTCACGCAAATCCCACATGAACGGGGCTACCAAATTCTGCAGATTGCACCTTGATGGGAGTGATGTGGTTTATTCATTTATTCTTTCCAAAAGGTGCGTAAAAAATAAAACTTTTACATGATGTGAAAATGAAACCCTCTTTTCCAAAAAAAAAATTATTCTTTCAACCCATTTTATGCTTGTATCGTGGCTTAGGACCATTATTTTTATTAAATATATGTACTTGGAGATCCGTTTCTTATATTAATTTTATAATAATATTGTTAAATATATGTACTTGGAGATCCGTTTCTTATATTAATTTTATAATAATGTTGTTAAATATATGTACTTGGAGATCCGTTTCTTATATTAATTTTATAATAATGTTGTTAAATATATGTACTTGGAGATCCGTTTCATATATTAATTTTATAATAATGTTGCTAAATATATTTACTTGGAGATCCGTTTTTATATTAATTTTATAATTATGTTGTTAAAAATATAACAATATTTCAACTTTCCTCTTTTTTTCATTTTATCGCCTATAAAATATTTTGCTTCTGTCACATACTCGTATTTTGAGTTTTAATGTCTATGCGTAAACTGTTTAAACCATATTACAACGTAATAAAAGTAATAGTAACCAATTAATGACGTATGATTTGACTTTATTAAAAAATATCCCGTTCCTTAAAGAAAATACAAGAATATCGACATTTCAAATTGAGAGAAAACCCCTCTAATATGTTTTATGCAGATGCATATAATCCGTTGACTAATCATAATAAACACCATTCCGTGTTAAAGTGGTAGGTATATTAGGAGAGTATGTTGACAGAGCGATAAACTTCTTTTCTCATATAAGTTAATGTTTTGGCATCTTAAATGCATAATTGTCTGCTACCCACCCCTCCCTACCCGATCCGATTCCTATTGTCACTGGAACAAGAAAGGACCGAAGACAGTTCGATCTCTAACGCTCGTCATGGAGTTAACAGAGGTGTTCATCGCCGCGACCGAAGCATCTGGCCAATTCTGGATTAGTGAAGTTTCAGTGAGGTGAAATAAGTGTTAGTAAATAATCCCGTAGAATCGCGAATCTTATGTATCTCAAAACAATGTCATAAATCTATTTTTTTTTTAATGTTCCTGTGATCCAGTTTCCCTTTTCAAAACTATTAAATGTAAATGTTTTGTTTTCCTGTGCCCAACCTTTTATCGTTAACTTTATATATCTAGGTATGTTCAGGCTTCAGCTTAATTAACGTTTTTTCCAATGAAAAATG
Source organism: Halesus radiatus (assembly GCA_022606495.2). Classification (NCBI taxonomy): domain Eukaryota; kingdom Metazoa; phylum Arthropoda; class Insecta; order Trichoptera; family Limnephilidae; genus Halesus; species Halesus radiatus. Next base: position 275,869 of record JAHDVE020003383.1, on the reverse strand, counting down.
TGGCCATATTTAAAAAAAATTGTTATGATTAATTGATGTTAATTTTTTTCATTATTTTTCTGATTTGGTGAAACTTATTATTGATTCCTTCAAAAAATACGTAACTATTTTGTATTTTTTAATTGTGATTATTTATTAAGATAAAAGAAACACTAAAAAAATGTATTTATTAAGTTAAAAGAAATATATATTATTACTCTATTTAACTTAGCGACATACGGATTATATTAATTAACCACATACACACATGTCATTCTTATACCTATTTTAATATATACTCATATTATATATCATATTATTAATATTACATCATATTATGTATATACCTTACATATAATTCCTATCTTATTTATTATTATTTTATATTATACATTGTTATTTTATCCACTTATTTTGAGATTGAACAGTTTTTTTTAAATGTTCTTACTCGATTCTCCGTTTTCAGGCTATCGGGAAGGAGATTGTATACTCGTATATATACACCCTCATGGCCTATGCTTCTCTTACCACTTTCAGTATTCACTGTATTCGTGTACAATTTATATATTTATGTACAATTTGTACATCATCAACATACTGTGTATCCTGATGAGGGAAGCTTCGCTTCCAAAACATAATGATGTTTATATATTCAACAGTGGTGTAAATAAAATATAACTTGGATTGACATGATGAATTGAATGAAAAGACAATTTGTTGAATCCGCTTTTATTTTTGTATTGTCGACTAGTTTCGGTTGACTGAATCATCTTCAGGAATTAAAATATACTAATTAAATAACAGGAGTGTGGTTATTAATATGTTATCTCCCTTTTCCATATTTTTACCTCTATACCAAAGATGGTCAAAATGTATAGAATCCGATGGTCAATACTTTGAATAAAAAAAAATTGAGATTCCCTTGAGAATTAAGCGTTTTCTTTATTGAAAAAACCGGCAAACTTCAACTAACACCCCTGGTATATACCTGCACACTCCTGTTATTTAATTAGTAGATATATTTTAAGTCCTGAAAATGATTCAGTCGAATCTAAACTAGGTGACGTATACAAAATTAAGTATTTATCATTAATTTCACTTAATATTGAACTTCCTACAAGTACGCCGTGCACCAAAATATAAAATTTACAAAATTACTTATTTTGAAAACATCAAATTTGATTTTGACACGCCCGAAGTAACTAGCAACTTATATAACTATGAGAGTAAAACTTACTTGAGTTGAAATATCATAAAATTTCAATGAAAAATCCTAACGCATTGCATATTCCACATTGCCACGCTCTCATATGAAACAAAGTTGCTGAATTTCATAAATTATGTAAAAATAAAGTGTTGAAAAAAATCGCACTCCAAACTCAGCGCCAGATACGCGAGCAAGTGAAGTTAACACCCGCGACTAATATCCTCAAAGAAAGGGAGAAAAAATACTTCTTGAATCATTTTGATGCACATTTCTCCCGCCTGACAGATCCCGCTGGATGCTGCATTACAAATTGCCATACCCGTTTCCAAATTAAATTTTAGCACATAATAACCTCGCGACGTTTGGCAGCCAGTGCGCGATTCCATGGGTGGGGAGTTTATGGTGAGCGAGCTTTAACTAGCGGCCGGATGATAATAATAAGTGGATTATTTAAATTGTCGTTTTTGTGAAATTCCTTACCAAGGAAGCTTTTTTCAATTAGTCAACTTGCTGAAAGAAACTTACAAAAAGAGAAACCTAACTTAATCTTTCTCACAGCCTACTTTGCGAGTTGTATTTAAGTACTTTTGAAAAATGACTTACGACACGAAAATTGACACATAACTTTATCATAATACAGGGGCTCTCTTATTTAACTTATTTCTTTTTTGTTTGAAATAGTTCATGATAATAATAATAATATTTATTCATTTTAAACATACATTATTTATTAACAACAACATTTAAGAAAGCTTTGATTGCCAAATAGGAAAAAATAGACAATAAAAATATTTAAGGACATTCAAATTGACAAGTTTAATTCATATTCAGTGGCATTATACATAAATAGAAGGAAAAAAGGTAGTATTGACATAGTATGGTAATATAATGTATCTAGAAAAAAGTATAATAATTACGTATAAATAGATGAGAGAAATAAACAATTATACATATGTGTTTGATAGGTACTGGTTGGTGCTATGAGGAAAAAAACGTTTAAAATAGAGTACTTTAAAAAGTTATTCAGTAACATTGATAAGATTGAGTTACACATCACTAAGCTTTGTGAGCCGAGCTCTTCAGGGTTATTGATGCATTGTATTTCCAGAAATGCTCAGTCAAAAACTTTAAATTGCAAATTGGAATTGCTTTCGTTCGTTTTGACCGATGAAAGCGGTCTTATTCGTCACAAAAAAGCTTTCAGGTAATTTTTTTTTCACAGTAGTTTTTTCACAATTTTTGCTACATAGTAGAAATTTCACTCAAAACTGATGCGAAATGACTGCTTTGCAGCACGATCAATCTAGCGGTCGTTTGCGCAAGTATGAGCGATTGAGCGGTAGCATTCTAAACTTTCGGACCTCTTCTTTCAAGTGATAATGGCTAATTGGAACAAAGATACTTTATGATAGTTATTTGGGTTACAACGAAATTATTATTGTTGTATTCTATAAATGTACGGCGAAACTTGAAGATTTACTGTAGATTTTATAGTTTTTTAGAGTCTGAATAACTTTGGTGTTATTTAAAAAAAAAATAATTATGTATCGTTTCGCTAAAATTGTAAGTCCGCTCATCTCAACACAGGACTGTACTAATGAAACGAGTGACTAATGTTTTTGTTTTGTTTTTTTTTTTAATCTAATAATAAACAAAATAAAAAATGTTTCTTCCATATCGTGAAATGAAATAATAAATGGTATAAAAGTTTGTCTATTTCTGAGCTATTCAATTCCGGATAGCACCCCACCCAAGTCCGTCAGCAGTAATATAAAACTGGGGGAAGTATGTTTACAATGGAACACATTATGTGAAATTGGCTAGGCCGTTTCCCCTTTTGACTGGCAGTCTGGCGAAACTGCTGTGCTTCCTAAAGTTTAACTGTTTCGTTGTTCCACTGTTTTATTACTTCGGAAATTAATTGATTGGTTCAACATTGTTTGGACTAGTGAGCAACCTTACTGGAGCAGACTGAACAAAGAACACAAAAAATGAATCAAATAGTTTAAAACTCGGATAAATCTGTATTTGCGATATTCTTTCTGAAAATTGCTGATAAATCGTGAAGTATTTTTTTTCAGTATCAGTACTGATAAATCGACGTTTATTGGAATGTAATATACAGTTTCATACAATACGTGTTATAAGTACTATAAAATGCTATACAATTTAATTGTATTATTTACATTGCCTAACTCACTGAGTGTAACATGTTGTGAGATATGTAACATGAGTGCGAAAAACTATTTCCGTGTAAGTTATAGATATTTAACTTATAATAAAGCTAGAATATTCAATAGGAATTTCATATACATTATTATAAAAGAGATGATATAATTAATAAAGAAGGAAGTGACTAAATAAAATTATAAATGCAAGACAGTACTACTAGCAACGCAAAAAGAACAACAAGTTTTATTTTATAAAGTCTTCAATTTCTATTTATTTTTTTCTCATTAGCCATTTATTAATTGTTTTTGTATTTAATTCGTAGAAATCTATTTTATATATAAATATACATATATATATTTTTTAAATTTTGTGTAAATCAAATTTAATAATGTTATTATTAAGTTCTGCAAATATAGTAATAAAGGGTTTTATGTTAAATTTATTTAATAATTAGAAATTAATAAACAAACGAATGATCTTAATATAACATTAAATAATAAAGTAAGGAAAATTATTTATTCGCCACTTCACAGTATATTCACATTATCAAAACAATATAACATATTTAAATAAATCATTTAAGAAAACATTGTAATTTAAATACGCGGAAAACACATTATAAATGCAAAAACCTCATAGAATAGAGAATTTTAATTATTTTCAAACAAAATCGGTTTTACCGATAATAAATCATTATTTTTAAAAACCCGTCCGAATTAGAATATAGGGGGAGTTATTAAAATCATATGAATACGTCGTCACAATGTGGATTAATTGCAGCTTGAAAATGGCCTTGAATGCCGAATCAGCTGTTACAATAATAAGTAGTGATTTTTTTTGATGAATTTAATAACATTATTAAATTTGATTTAATTATATTAAAAAAAAATTATTTAAGAATACATATTAATTATTTCTATGGTCTGTGGTGGTAATTTGTTTTATGCTTGAAACGCTGTATACATACGATGGTGACTTTGAGAAAGGGTTGTAGTAGATTTCGGTAGCAAAGTTTCCCTTTTGTTTTTGCTCTTGTGTTTTTACTACGAGTTATATGTAATATGCATTGATGATTTTGATACATGGATTATTTTTAGCATTACCTTGGGGTATAATTCTTAAAAACTACATTAATTGAAGTTATCCCAAGATTGTTCACCCTGTCGTTTCTTCGCAGGGTTGGCAGATAGGATAGAACGCCACACAACTGCTTTGTCTTGGTTCGTACGCACTTCTATCACATTCATACGACATCACATACATATTATTAAGTCATTTGACTTGACCCAACTCGAGTAGGTGATTGTTTTGATCATCCTAGGTCTTCATTGGTCTTCTTTGATTACTTCTCCCATCTACTTGCACTCCACATAATCTCCTTACACTGCATGTCCAACCTTTGGCAAAAGCGTCACTCTATATTTTCATTATGCTTTGAACGGCCGCAGATCTCTGAGTGGCAAAACCATGTATGATCGTGTGAAAAATGACGAGTTTCGTGAAGAATGCAAGGGTGATTGTAAGCGTAATTTATTTATTTAATATCAACGGTATAAATACACCATAAACAATAATTCCACGTCACAGTTAACTACAAGCACAAGAATATAACACAATTGATATCAAAAAGGTAACTATTAAATGTGGCATTAGGTCGAACAGTGGCATCAGAGAGTATATAAAGAATAAAAGTTCACGAAGGATATAGAAGTAAATGCGTAAGATAAAGAAAGGCATGCTTAGATGGTTTGGTCATGAAGAGCGAATGAACGAAGAAAGGAGTGAATGGAATGGAAGAAGAAGCCTGGGACGTCATGATCAAGTGAATATACATACCTTATAATGCGAACACCTCTCTTCAAACTGTTAAACTAGATTCCTGCCCGAGGTCAAATGTACCCCCTCGACCCTTAGCCCGTGGCCTGGGCAACCCCGGGGGCGGGACATTTGACAGTGGCATTAGGTCGAACAGTGGCATCAGAGAGTATATAAAGAATAAAAGTTCACGAAGGATATAGAAGTAAATGCGTAAGATAAAGAAAGGCATGCTTAGATGGTTTGGTCATGAAGAGCGAATGAACGAAGAAAGGAGTGAATGGAATGGAAGAAGAAGCCTGGGACGTCATGATCAAGTGAATATACATACCTTATAATGCGAACACCTCTCTTCAAACTGTTAAACTAGATTCCTGCCCGAGGTCAAATGTACCCCCTCGACCTCTTTAGTTTGTATTTGGCAACCCTCAAGTGGACATCTGACAAGTGGTACTAGGCCTGAATAGGCACTCAGAGAGCAGGAGAAGAATAAAAGTTCACGAAGGATATAGAAGTAAATGCGTAAGATAAAGAAAGGCATGCTTAGATGGTTTGGTCATGAAGAGCGAATGAACGAAGAAAGGAGTGAATGGAATGGAAGAAGAAGCCTGGGACGTCATGATCAAGTGAATATACATACCTTATAATGCGAACACCTCTCTTCAAACTGTTAAACTAGATTCCTGCCCGAGGTCAAATGTACCCCCTCGACCCTTAGCCCGTGGCCTGGGCAACCCCGGGGGCGGGACATTTGACAGTGGCATTAGGTCGAACAGTGGCATCAGAGAGTATATAAAGAATAAAAGTTCACGAAGGATATAGAAGTAAATGCGTAAGATAAAGAAAGGCATGCTTAGATGGTTTGGTCATGAAGAGCGAATGAACGAAGAAAGGAGTGAATGGAATGGAAGAAGAAGCCTGGGACGTCATGATCAAGTGAATATACATACCTTATAATGCGAACACCTCTCTTCAAACTGTTAAACTAGATTCCTGCCCGAGGTCAAATGTACCCCCTCGACCCTTAGCCCGTGGCCTGGGCAACCCCGGGGGCGGGACATTTGACAGTTAGGCGAAACCGTGCAATTTGTATCCCCTACACAACACTTTCAATTGCATGATTTAAATTTATAGCCGTCACTTTATTATTAATTTTCAAGTGGCGTATTATTTGATTTGCAATTCTGATCTACATTTGCTTTTCAAATTTGATTTGTGATCCTTGCGGAACGCCGGAGGTTGCAGTTAGGGGTGAATGGGGAACTTAGATGTTTCGTTTCAAAACATATGTAAATTCATGGTACACACGAATATGGAATACTAAATATATCGATGTTTTTGTACAACATCGTTGTTTGGTATACGTGGTTTTATTTATTGGGTTAACAAAGATCAAAATAGAACAAATTTCACAATTAAAAATCAATGTAGTTTCCATTAAAAAAAAGTTATGTTTTCAGACAAAAACCTTGACTAAAGTCCGTTTGATAGATTTGCATAGTTCGCCGTTGGATTGCAATCTTTAGATCATTAGTCAAGTAGGAAAGCTATGTGTATTCTGCCGATATTCTAATGGACGGTGCTTCAGAGAACGTTCGTAATTCTTTCACGCACGTGCTAAAACATTTTTATTATTCGTTACAGTGTTCCACTTCACGTCTGTGAAATAATTTACCGGCTTTTGATTCTTCCTTCGTACAACATGGATTCTTTTACGATAACTCCACACAGGAGGCCCTTAGGGAAATATTTTCCTTCGAGGCCTATATCATCTTTGGGAATACTGTGTAGATGGATCTCTTCAAGACTGAGATATACTTCTTTCCTTTCTTAAGAAAACCCTCCGCACAGCATCCCCAAAGAAGACATGCGCCTTTTCTGTAAAATTATTATTTAAAAAATTGTTTTACAACGTCGATATTTTAGAATTTTGTTGACATCGCATCAAATTGAAAAGATAAAATGTAGAATGCAATTCCATTCAAGTCCTCCATTATTGGCCAGTTCGGGAGGGGCCGTACAATTTGTGTCATTGTGCGTCCTATGAAACGTTTCATTATTTTTATGACGGTTGATTTTATAATGTTCGTTAGGTGCTATAATAATAATGCACACATGATAATCTGATTTGTGCGGATGTTGGGCAGCGCGTGATTTGATATGCAGACGCTTGTGTTCAATTTGATTACTTTGAATTATGCATAAGGGCTTGCGTTACACGCTTCAAATTAATAGCTTAATATATTAAGTTTCGATTTAAAAGCTTTTGTGATAAGTTTAAGTTTAAAAATCCCTTTGTGTAAAATAAATGGGATTTATGGGACATGTTGCATTAAAAATGAGTGATGGTGAGGCCGTTGACAAATATTACTCTCGATCTTGTTAGTAGCGGGATTGGCGTTAGCAGGGTAATATTATTGAAGCCCCGCGCCCTTACATACAGCATCATTGAGATGAGTTTTTACAAAAAGGGAGCTATACAAATCATCCAAATCTAGTAATAATTAAATCACTTTAATTACTATGTAAATATCTACATGTTTCAGGAGCAAAGCTCCCCTCTTCTGGATAAACAAATTACATGCTAAAAATAATAATAAATTAATAAGTATATATATATATATATATATATATCTTGTCATATTAACTACAGTGGTTTTAAAGAAAGTAATTATTATTGATTTAAAATCTTTCCTTGACAAAAACGGCAGTAATTTTAACGATTTTTAAGATAAATGTAATGTCTTTGTGCAGTTAAAAAAATATCATTCAAATTTAATAATATTCCTGTTACTTTTTATAAGCATTTTAGTTTTTATTATTGTGATAGCTATTTCGGCGTTCAAAGTCATTTTCAAACTGTCCTTGAACGCCGTGAACGTTTTGAACATCGTACTAGCTATCACAATAATAAAACCTAAAATACTAGCCGTATTTAACAATTTTATACTAGTATATACGGCTAATACTTGTTTGTTCTTCATTTTTAAAAAAATCGCTTACCATAACACCACCTTAATTAAGTATATTTCCTACCGGTTTAGGAATCACCGTTCCTTCACTGCAATAAATAAATTCTAAGATTGAGTTTATTTTTTTGTTTGTTTTTATAATTTTTATTTTATGTATTGGGAACATTTAACAGAGTGATATCATATATTACATATTGATAGAAGGAAAATAAATAATAACATAATGATATTTGAATTACTGTAAAGTTAAAAATAAATAAATCATTTAATGGAATTCTACGAAAACACAACAGCAATTAATAAGTCTTTATTCAACTTTCGATCGTGCCCTTGAGTTGACTTTTCACTAAAGCAGCGATTCCAAATTATCTAATTTAATAAGTTTTTTTTTTCATCGTAAAAAAATTGTTGTTGAGTTGCTATAGAAATATCTGAAATAACACATAATTGTTTTTAAATTCCAACTATCATGTAGCTATAAAAACAAATGTAATATTTATCCACTTGTAAGATTTTCCAAAGAACGCAAAACTTTCATATTTGATTGAACCTTAATAAAATAATGTCTTTTTTTTAATTCAGTTACGTTTTTAAAAGTTTTGCTAGATTAATTTTATGTTTACGTAACGGTGTATTTTATTCAATACACTTTCTTTACGAGGTCATTAATACTTGAAGTAAAGAAAATTAAAAGAAATTGGTTGGATTTCAGTTTTAAATCTGCTTTAGATGATGTTCCTTGGCATAATATTCAAACATAGTTTTCCACAAGCTCCAAATATTCACATCAAAGTATCCAAGTCCTTATAATAATAAAAGGTCATGAAAAGTCGCCACCCTTGTAAGAAGTATACTGATTAAGCTTGCATACCAACAGCCCAATGTTTCATTAATTTAAATACGCCTACAAGCTTATATTTACGTACTATAACTATGATTAGTTAGTTGTATGGAATGATGCCAGTATCCCGTGACTTGGCGAAGGCGCAGTCGCGTGAATCCGACTTTAATCAGGCGCGTAATCTGTGGAAATCCGCGAAACGAAAGATCCCTTACTAAATGAAAAGCTCATACAAAATGCAAACAAAATGCACGAGGGTCGGCTATGGTAATTCTATCCCCACGCTATGGACTCTTCTTTTATGTGAGGGATGTCTAGTAACCATGTTCACGTCGTATTTTAAAATTAAAAATAAAATTTAATGGGAGGCGTTTTTTCTTCGCAGATTTTATAACATGTCATTAATCAGTTTACTTTGAGAAACATCGTAATGGCTTGCTTATGACTTGTGCAGATTTAACTAGTGCTAAATACAGTGCAAAAGCAACCCCTGTCAAGAGTTTTCTAATATCTGTTCACTAATCGGTAGTACGCCAACATTAAAAATATGCATGTTTATTTATACACTTTATTTGAGTTTTTCTTCGGGGCAGTGTGACAGTTAAATATCAAAATTAAGCCTTTTAAAGATTATTATTTTTATTTAAGACGTATTTTAAAACAATGGCACCTATGTACTTACTCTTTTAAAATGTTATTCATAGTTTATTGTCATAATAGATTGTTTAATTAATAAATTAATAAAAATCCCTTTTAAACTCCCCTTTTTTAATATATAAATATCACCATGTTTTGAAAGCGAAGCTTTTCTCATTAGGACATACAGAATACTAAAACAATAAAATAATGTCAAGTATAGACAAATGAAAAACATAGAACACAATAATATAAGAATAGACAAATTATAAACATAAACAAAAAGTGATTAAAGTATGTAAGCAATTAATCAAAAATGTTAAATTAAAAAAATATTATATAACATTGAATAACGAATTCATATGAGAAATTAAAAAATAAATTATTTTTATAATATAAATAAAATCGAGAAAATAACAAGGACATGAAACAAAATAGTAATGGATATTATCATTAAAATGGATATAAATAATATTTTAAAAAAATAGTTATTAATTTGAAAATAAATTTAAGAGATTTTAAAAAAATTTTCTTTATCAATAATATTTAAATGACTTTCAACACTTCTATTTTCTAAAATTTCAAATTTATATAATTGTAAACCGGTTATATTCGTGTGTAAAAATTTTAGACCTCTGTTTATGTCGAAATAATGATTTCTTTGATTTACAAAATATGGTTGGCAAATTCAAAATAATAATTATTACTCATAAACCTTAGATTATTTAATTACTTTTTTTCTAGACATACTAATTTATTTTTCTGACTGCAACAAACGACATAAAAATTGATTATTGTGCCAAGTGATAAATTATAGCTACTTTTATAAATACATGAAAATATGGATCTTGCTGGATCATCCCATAAAAAATATGTAACCCCTTTCCTACAAAATATAATAGTCTTACTTATTTGTTAATGTTCTTGCTGCCCTTCTCTATCTGCTTACTAACTAACTTCCACACACAAGTGGGTAGATACTTGTGTACAAGTACATGGCCCATAATACACATACCGGGTAGGTACTACACGGATATACGGAACACGAGGGGATGGGGGGAACATTGCCTAACTAGCATTTACGACAAGTGGATTGGATAATATAGTGCAGTTAAGACGAACATATTTTGAATTTGTACGTATGTATTTGTAGGTATGTAACCCACGGGAAACTTTTTATGAGAGCTTTAATACTTCTTAGCACATTTTTTTTACTCAGCATTTCAGTAAAATATTCTTGAAAAATGTATTATCTTTCTCAAATTTTGTATAACGTATAGTGGTTTCAATAATGGGTCCAAATTTCTGCATGACAAATTGACACTTCTATGAATGTCTTGTTCTGTAAAAGTTCAATAATCATAGAAAGGACTGTTAGATCCTTTCTAGAATACCGAATAGTATTATCACTTTTGAAACTTTCTAGATTTTTTCATGAAATCTCTCCCGTAGTAGTGAAGGTCACAGTGAAATTCAATGTGACAAATTTATACGACACTAAGATTTCAATGATTTGCCACTTACCAAATAACACAAAACCCGAAAAAGCTAAGCCGAGAGTCACTGCTGTAGGGACTCTTAGAAAACCATTTTAAATACGGCTGCCCAATATTGACGCTGATAATTCAATTCGATAAAAGTGAGATAAAATATTGCTTTGAGCAATTATAGAAAACCTTTTCTTCGTATAATTAGATTAGGTAAATAGCGTTGCGCTACACGGGGTGGGTGAGAAGCTCATCCCGGCGGGGGTCCTATTCCCGCTCCTGTGATATTTAAATTCCGTCCCGGAGGACTGAAAGCATTTAAATAAATTTAATTTTCAAAGTTCCCCGCTGACAAATTGTCGAAACCACGACAGAGTTTAGCTATATGTATGCAAACGCTTTTATTGAAACACCCCCTGTACGCCGCGCACTATATCCACTCTGTACATTCCACGTAGGGGTTGACTCGGAACCAACCAACTCCTCAAATATGGTTTGTCAAAACTAGTTTTATATTTCTAAGTGAAACCATACAAGAATTGCTTGAACAAAACCTATGGAACTTTAAGATCCACACTTTGAAAATATTGTGATGGGAAAATATCAATATTATATAAACCACAGAACAGCTCTATTTCCAAGAGCCAGTTAAATAGCATACATATTTGGTGAATTTCGTTCATCTCATAAGCATTGGAAAAGGGTGAGGAAAGGTTCGAAAGTATCTGACAACTCCGTCTAATCACTGAACATAGTTACAGTCATTTCAATTGATTATGTTTAGTGGTCTCCTAACAGGTAAATACTTAAAGTTTTCTTTACTCTGGAATAAAGTGCGAAAGGGGGAGTTCATTGTAGTACATATATTAAAAAAATCACTTTAGCCTTTGGAACGCCGATCTCCCGCAATCTAATATTTTGGTGTTATGCTGAAAGTAAATTTGTCCTGCACCGATTGAGTCTATTTTTGTAATAACTTACTTGTTTTTTGCTAAACGATATATTTTGTGTACATATAGCTTTTTTAAATTATATATAAGTAAACCCAGAATATTCTTAAGCAACCGATGCATGAAACTGAAACTATTGAACACTTTAAGTAAAAAAAGGAAGTTTATGGCAGGAGTTCTTCAAGGTTCCATATTAGGTCCAATTTTGTATATTATTTATGTATCATTCATTAAATACATTTTTAGACATGTAAAGCATTTTGTGTATGCGGATGATACTGCTTTGGTAATTTCTAGCAGTGATTTGCAAACATGTATGGACTTTAAACCTCCCCAGAATACCTAGTTATATTCGTAGAAGAAAAAAATCTCTCGTGTTATAAAAACTTCGAAAATATTCTTGAAGTTATTTTCCATAAAGTGAGACAAGTGCTATTTACAACAAAAAATAAATGATGTGAGTTTTCCCTCTAAATAAATACAGTTTCACCATTACCTACGCGAGATTGAGTAAATGTTTTTTTTTTCCATTCGAATATGATTTATTTTAATAAGCTATGAACATGTTTAAGTTACAAAATACCAAGAAAAAAAATGTTTTGACATTGCCGACCGGATACGCCGGCATTCAACGGATACAAATTTTGCGTATGTGATGGATAACTTCGGCGCACTAAAAGTTTAATTACATTATGTACAGTTTTAATTTATTTTTTGGATCGACAGTCTCTGGAACTGAAGCTTAGAGCTTAGACATGAATTACTATAACAATATTTCTGGGCTGCATTTATTGCCTGTATCACTAGATTGAATATTATTTATATTACTGTTAAAGGAACTAGACGTGGAATACATAAATACGTACGTGAATAAATAAACATCTGGTATTGACACATTTTATGCATTTGATGATCTAGAGCGGCCCACCTCGAAGTTCAGGGCCCCGGGCGGTTGCCCAAGGCGGTCTTTACGCCACTGCCTTTAAAATAACCACTCAATATCAATAAACCAATTTAATGCGCTTCTATAATTTAAAGTTTAAAAAGGTATAAAAAAATAAATAGAAACACTGCGGAGGTAATTTATAAAACCATAGTTGCTCCACATTTGGACTATTGCTCTACTATATTATATTTGGCCACTGAAGGAAATCTAAACAAGCTATAAATTATTCAAAACAGAGCTATGAGATGTATACTAAGAAAAGGCAAATATAAAAGAATCAATCAAATAAGAGGAGAGCTTCATTGGATTCCAATAAAAAAGGGACAGCTATTTGGAATGTGTGGGACTGCACTAACCTCCCCACATACCGGAATAAACATTTATTATTATTATTATTATACAATGTGTTAATTTTTATACGTGAAATTCTGCATAACCAAATTCCAAAATATTTTATGGATGAAATTGTTTTTCATAAAAATGTACATAATTATGAAACCAGGAATGTAAATAGAATTAGATTACCGCATATGAGTAAAACAGAATCACAGAACTGCTTCATGTATAGAGGACTGACAATGTATGATGAGGTGTCTCAAAGTCTGAGGAATGAATGTATTTAAAAATAATTGTTATGCTTACTATAAAACTGTAATTATACAAATAATGAAACATAACCATGTACGTATTAGTTTATATACGGAATATCTTATATAAACTAACTCAATAAAAAATAAATAAATTTCGCTAATTGATCTACATGTATATATACATATATTTATTTTTGTATTCTATAAAACATAAATTAGATTTTTACTTACTTTTCTAGAATGATCACCTAAATAAATACAATATGAATAAATAAAAAATTTTAATTTTTCTTTTTAATTTACCTAGACTTCTTTTTTAATTTCATTCGGAAGGCAATTATATAATTTTCCCCATCGTAGCTAATGGATTTCTTGTCATATTGTGCATGTATGATGTTTAAATATATTTTATTTTTTATGTTTGGAAAATCAGCAGTTTACAATAATTATTAAGCAAATATACATAAATACTTAACTAATAATAGGGTTTCACTCAAATATGTATGGTGTTTAAATGTATGTGTGTGTGTAATTCTATTAAATTAACAATATAATCAAACCTCCATTGAGAAACCCATTTCTGGGAGTCAATTGTCCGAAACAGAAATTATTGACTGTGCATGCAAATTGAAACATTTAAAGCGCACAATGAACGCTTCTCGTAAGCGAAGCGTTCAATGAAACAACGTTCAGCAAGTTTACTATTGAAGGGTCTTATTCATATCGCTCTCGAGCTGTGTCATTATAATCGTGATTGCTTCTTGAGAAAATTAATTAAACTAAACTAGAACCTTCGTGCACTGTTGGCAAAAGAGCAGAATTTTAAGTAATACATTGAATTTGTAATTTTATATGGATATACTTACGCGTACTTGTAGTGCAGTGTGGAGAATAAATGAAGAAGGACGAAGACAATGATAGGAGTTCAAAAAAGGCTAATAGAATGGGGAAGGGAAGATTAAAAGATAGTTGAGAAGTATCTGGATATTTAGAATAACTCAACGTTTCGATTCCGAATGGTGGTAGTCTCTCACGTTGGCATTAATAATAGTAATTTCGACTATAAAATAGACACCAAATTATGCTTGCAAAATTACACAAATAAACTAAATTATTTCTAGTTCTTAAATATGAGCACAATAAATTATAGGGATGTATCCACAAAATTATCGACACTATTCGGGAGATCGTATTTTTTTTAAATTAACTTTAAAGAAATTTTTAAAATGTTCGGATAAACTACTTTTTTAGTAATTTGACTAACGGTTGAATTTTTTTTAAAGTTTTGTTATGATATGTTTACCGTTTAGTTACCTACTTATATATCTATATAAAATAAAGCATTTGTAACATCATTAAATATTTAAAATATAAATATTTGATATTAATCTAATACATACATTTTTTTGTATGTTTTTATCTTTAAAAAAAACAACAAAAAATATATTAAAAAGTCCTTAATAATAATCTAAACCATATAATTCAGCTAGCCATTTTATTCCATTTATTCATTTACTGCTTTATTTTAATTAAATTTATAATTTCAGCGGGTAAGAATATTTATATGGATCGCAATCATAATATTTAAATTTATTTTATATTTAGAAGAAAAGTTTATTTGTATTTTTAATCATTGAAGATAATATTAACAACTCACAAATCGAAACACAAAATCGAAAAGACATTATGAGAAAACGGTAGCGGTAGCAGTCTTTACGATTTTGTGTTTCGATTTAGAAGTTGTTAATATTATCTTCGATTAAAAATATATTTCATTCAGGTTTATAAGCTTCAATAAGTAATTTTTATTTATTTATTATTTTATGTTGTTTAGAAATAAGGAACTCGCAATAAGGACGGCCTCCGTGGTCGAGGGGTAAGGCTCTCGACTACGAATCCGAAGGTCGCGGGTTCAAATCCCGGCATGCGCAAGTAAATTTTATTTAAGTAATTTGTGTTGTTTCACAATTAATTAATTTAAAATAATATATATTATATTTGTGCACGTTCCAGAGTGGAAGATACTCTCAGTATTGCCCTGCTTGAAAGACCACCATTCAGAATTAAAACGTTGCTTGAAATGGCTTTTAGCCGTGTTTGGTGACCAGATCTGAATAACCAGGTATTTCCCCACCTTCCTCTTCCCCTTCTCCTTCCCCTCCCCAATACCTCCAACCTCACAACATTCCCCAATTGGGGATGTCATAGTCTCACTGGCTCCAGACGGTTGGGAGCAGTTGTATTTTCAGTTTAGATTCTGTCATTTTAGAGAAGAGAAATGTTCAATAGTTGAATTAAATTAGTAGCATAAGGTGGGAATATACTATTGGACATATTGTGAACGTACCCCTGATCTAACCTATGCAGTCGAGTAATTTCATTCCACAAAAAGCATTCGTGTCGACATTGTATGATTATTACAGCTTTTTATGCAAAAAAACTTCATAATTGGGTTAGGCGCATTCATTCTCGCAACTTGCAACGCTCAGTTAGCATTATTTAACATGAAATGATATGGTTCAATAACCACATTTGTATAATTATTAGGGTTCTGCTTGTATATTGTATAATATTTATGCTGCCGTTTTTTGTAGTTAGCCTCAGTGCATTTTTCCCCTGTATGTCGATCTTTGTCCATAATTTAATTATTTCGAAATCGTATTTTCACCGAATTTTCAAAAATATTAGAGTTTGTGTGGTGAGGAATCAGACTCGTTTATTGGTAGGTTATTATAATTATCACTGTCACAATGTTACGAGTTATAAAGCTGAGGTATGAAGAAGAACGAGACAACCTATCATTCGCTTATATACTTTCATGAGTCATGCTGTCTCTTTCATACTCATAAAAACTATTCAATCCCAAAATAAGTTACTAAAATAACAATGTATAAAATAATAATAAATAAGGTAGCAATTATATGTAAGATAGGAATAATATGTAAGGTACATGTAATATATATTATAAGTATTAAAATAGGTTAAGAATAATAGGTATGTATGTGGTTAATTAATAAAATATGAATGTAGTTATGTTAAGAAAGTGAAATACTTATTATTTCTTTTAACTTAATGAATAATAAAAAATAAAATAAAAATTTAAATAAAATTTTAAAAAAAAACCTCGATTGTTCCTTTCATACACGTGGACATAAGTTCACCAGACTTAGTACCTTTTCGTTCTAGCCCCGAGAGAACCAATGAAAATACAGCGCTCTGTCTCTCTCACCCTGTCTGACATTGTATATTCCATTCCACTTTATTTTAAATTTGCATTGAGAGAGAGAATTTCCGAAATTGAAATTTAAGATCCGAATGACCAGACTTGTGGAGCACATTACACACGCCCACATAGAATTTCTTGTGTTCTTTTTTTATTAATTAAATAAAACATTCACTTTGTTTTAAACAACTCATTTATTTTTAAATCATCAAATGGTTTAAAACAAAGTGTTTGTGTTACTTAATAAACATGTCAAATCACGAAGTAACTGCGTTCTACGAAATACGTTATTTATTCTTTCGTATTTTCACTCTGTATTCTTCTCAACATATTACAACGGTATTTTTCAAGATGGAGTTAAAAACAACGTAAAAAAAATACGTAAAGAAATAAGAAGTTTTGGCACTTATAATATATCCAGTCCAATTTTTTTTATCAATAATGACGTTCAAACTTAAATACCAATATAAATTTTTTTCTTAAGTTAGTTTTCATAGTTGAAATAATTTTCAAAGTTTTAATTTTTCAAAGCCCGCCACGCCCGGCGAAACTTAAACTTAACACAAATTAAGTTTAAGTTTCGCCAAAACTAAAAAAATACGTATTTAAAATATAAAACAAAGTCCAAAAATGAAAATGTCCATACTAATCAAAAAACAGAAGGCGCACAAATTTCACACGTTCCAAATGCAATGGTACAAATATAACATGGTGTTGGATTGGTTGGTGAGATGATTTTTTATTCACTTTTAAATAACGATTTATAAATTCTACGTATTATTATATATAATAAAACTTATATATTCACAATCGGCGTTTGCTGATCTATATGAATACGTATTTTTATAGCGATTATATTTTTCACTGGAGTTCCTTATTGGGGAGATCTAACACATTTTTCTTAAGAGTTCAAAAATGTGCGATTGCTCAAATTACACCAACGTAAAAATAACTTTTTTTTTAAATACACGCATATTAAAAAACCATTATTTTTCAATTTGGCCTTATTATGGAATCAAGATGATGATGAATGTGACTAGAACGCACGTCTTACAATGTAAAACAATTATTTTAATTAAATTCCCCTGCGTTGAATACTGAAAGTTTCACAGATGTTATTATTTTCTAATTGAATTACGGTTTAATTATTCATTGGTTATTTATTAAAATATTAACCAATCTTGTTCTAAATTGGTCTCTTCCTGAAATTATTTCACCGAACCGGATGTATCAATCAAAACACGAAATAACACAACAAATCACTTATGCAAATCGATTCATTGTCTTCGAATTACATTTCTTTAAAATACACTTTGAATGCAAATAATGGTGGTAATAGAGAGATTCAATTATTTTTTATTGTTTTCGTATTTATAAGACTTAAGCTCCCTACCTTTTCAAAGGGTTTGGGTTCACGTATAGCCACTATTAAATATATGCAGACCTACTTGAAATGGAGTATTTACAGGAACCTTTAATCTCGTAAGTACCTTAACCCGATACCTACCAGGTGGGATTATTTCATGGAAAAATAATCAGTTTTTTTAATGCTCTTGGAACGTTGATATTAAGATATGTAATTTGTAATTAAAACAGAGTATATAAAAGTCTCTTCTTGTATTATTGATAAAATTTGTATATACTAATAAACATATAGGCCGCTTTTTTATTATAAGCATAACATGTAGGTATGTAATGGAACCATCAGTAGCGTGCTTTATGAAAGAAGTAGGTTGTGTGTAGTTTATAATTGTGAATAAAATTGCCATTTTTGTATCACCTTCCGCTGATTGTTAACGCCTACTGAATAAAAGAGCTTACAAGTTTCTTATCAAATTCATGGAAAATAATTTTTTGTCTGAAATGTGTCTAAAATATATTAAAATTTTAATATTATGGCTGTTTTTAAGAAAGGTAGACACAGCTTTATGAACTGCTTGCCAATAACAACGATGGATTTCCGAATTAAAATGTTACAGTATAAGCATGCATCAGTACGGTTCATTGTTTTCATAGAGTAGAGCTAGCTTACAATAACAACGATGGATTTCCGAATTAAAATGTTAGAGTATAAGCATGCATCAGTACGGTTCATTGTTTTCATAGAGTAGAGCTAGCTTACAATAACAACGATGAATTTCCGAATTAAAATGTTACAGTATGAGCATGCATTAGTACGGGTCATTGTTTTCATAGAGTAGAGCTAGCTTACAATAACAATGATGGATTTCCGAATTAAAATGTTACAGTATAAGCATGCATTAGTACGGTTCATTGGTTTCATAGAGTAGAGCTAGCTTACAATAACAACGATGGATTTCCGAATTAAAATGTTACAGTATAAGCATGCATCAGTACGGTTCATTGGTTTCATCGAGTAGAGCTAGCTTACAATAACAACGATGGATTTCCGAATTAAAATGTTACAGTATGAGCATGCATTATTACGGTTCATTGTTTTCATAAAGTAGAGCTAGCTTACAATAACAATGATGGATTTCCGAATTAAAATGTTACAGTATAAGCATGCATCAGTACGGTTCATTGGTTTCATAGAGTAGAGTTAGGTTATTTGAAACTATTTAACTCTAGGTAAAAGCGTTAAATTACGTTGTTTCATTTTATATTATCTATTATAATGCATATTTACCTTTTCAATGTTATTTATAGATGTCCATGTAAAATCCTGTTATGGGCGTAAATAAATAAAAATAAAAACAAACAAACAAATGTTACTTTGATGTATTTTTGAAATAACTTTTATTGGTTTCGGAATTCAAGAAACTAGCGTTTGGGATTATTTTATTTATTTATTCCGGAAAGTGAGGAGGTTAGAGCAACATCTACACGCCTCATAAAATATAAAGTTACCTATATACAAACAAATAATAAGAGTGAACATTTATTAATATAATAATAACCTACAGAAAAATGTCAAGTATAAAATAATGTTATGTCAAGTATAAAATATAATGTTCAATTTATTTAAAGCTCTTATCAAATTATCTATTGGACTTTAAATTTGACTTTCTGGGTATGTCAGAAAAAACGACCCTTGAAAGCTTGTATTATCGCTAAACTGCTATAAAATGATAAAGATAAAACAATCTGTTGAATCACTTTATACTTGGACGATAATGTAAATTCCATAGTTTATTCGAGTACACTTTAATTACGATATTACATGAGATCTTAAGAATGGATGCGCTGCCTGTTTCATACATAACTTAATTTTGGATTTGAGGCCAAAATACCCATTCAAAGTGAACGATATATATATTTTTTATTAAAGGTTTAGTAAATATCTAGTAAAATGATTTTTTTTATTAAAAAACCTTTGTAACTTTTTTCCACTTATTTATTTTCGACCTGACCGGTTTCACTATATCACGGGCATCGTCAGACTGGCACAATGAATACTAAATCTTTGGTATACAGCATTGATTAGAAATGAATATCCAGTACGTATGAGAAGTATTTTATGTGTTTTTGTTTTAAATTATGAAGTGTATGCCATAAAAAAAAAAAACAATTTTAATAATTTTATTGGCAACTTAGAAAATTGTTTGCGGGTTTATCGTATTTAAAATATATATATATCATACATTCCATGTAAATATGATGACGTAAATAAAAATAGAAAAATAAAACATTTAAAAAAAAAATTATATTTCATTATATTTTCTAAGTAAAATCACCGTTAGCCCCCAAATAATTATTAAAGGTGCCTCTAAAATCGATAAAAATCAATTCCTTTAATGGCCTATATTTCATAATGTAAAACAAAAATAAATAAATTACTTCTAATCCTTACTAGATATTTATTATACTTTTTGATGAAAAAAAAGATCGTTGGGTTTAGGTGAGCATTTTGACATTGAAACAGTCCGCACTGTTCAAGGAACGGGGCAAAGTAAGTGAAAGCATAAAGGTATACCTATCGTCATCTCAGTCTGCCACTGCGGAACTCAAATGAATATTTTACAATCTCACACAATCAAATAAATAAATGGTGGGTGTTTCGTTGTGAGGAGTTAAGTGTTCTGAAAATCAACTGTTGAATCTCCAAAGCAAACATCTCTTTTCCTTTTCTGTTTTCCTATCCATAATTAATATTCATTGCCTATTATTCTGCTGCAATCATTATCCTATTATCCTCCGTGTAATTATATTCGGGAACTTCATTGGAGCGGGTCCAAAAATTATACTCCTTGGCTTTGAATTGGTTAAGAATAATGTGAACGAAGGTACATTATTCATAGATTTATTATTCAATCCTTGAATTGATGTTCCAATATTCAAATGACCTTACTTTGACTAGATAAAAAGTCAGTATTACATCACCCAACGTAAAAACAGTATAAATAAACTTTATCAAATTATAAGCATTTTGAATATTTTAACTTATTTATTTGCATTATTTTAGAAACGTTCGTTCAACCCGTACAATGTTTAAACTGGTGATTCCTCAAGTACCTGCCTACCTAATAGAAATGAAAAACAGAACTTTTGTGAAGAATTTTGTAACTTTATGCTTCTTTGACATAAATGAGTTTTTTAACGTTAACTCCAAACAGGGGATGCTGTGTGGAGGAAGGAAAGGCAGTTCTGGGAAGGA
The DNA here is from genome assembly GCA_022606495.2 of Halesus radiatus. NCBI lineage: Eukaryota > Metazoa > Arthropoda > Insecta > Trichoptera > Limnephilidae > Halesus > Halesus radiatus. The sequence continues at coordinate 254,433 of JAHDVE020003383.1, read as the reverse complement.
AAATGGTATGAGGGGTGAGTAGGAATCTGGGCGTCAGTGTGTCCAACAGTGACGAACATATGAATCCATCCCTTGCGCTGCAGTGAAAGGCAATGCGTAGAGATAGCTCGATTGGAGAGGTCAAAGGGTTCCCCTATACCGGCCTCTCCCGATCCGGCCCGCCACACAGTTGGTGGACAGACGCATCTACCGTCAAGACCTGGAGCGCTATTCCCTTTCTTTTAAAGGAAGATTCCTTACGTTTTTCCTTAGGGTTAAAGACTTCTTGATTAACTGCGGAATTTCGATGAGACATAGTAAAAAGATTCTGAATAGATTGTCAAGAGATTATTTGAAAACACAAATGGATGAAATATCTTCAAGTGACATAAGATTTTGAACTGAAATTTTAATAACAATTACATTATATTATAATTCGTTTTAATACATTTTTATTTTATTTTTAAATACCATAAATAGGCCTTCTAACGAAGAATCACGTTTTATAAAAAGGTATCTACCTCATTAGATGGTAATGACCTTTTTTAGCTCTAGTTCCAAAAGTGACATTTGAATTTGTGCCGACCGAAGAGGTGTCATTCCACTTATTTTAAAAACTCGGTTCCAATTCCGAGTTTAGCCGCATGGACACGATTCCTCGGAAACGGTCTTCCTTCCTTTCGATCCGCATATGTTCTCCGTTCCAGAATCAAAAATCGTCCATATTACACTAATGAATAGGGACGCCTTTCGTTTCTGACTCCAATCCAAAACCTTTGCCGTTCCTTGAGTGTGAGTTCGGAACGAGTGAATCCGGATTTGCGAACTCGGAGTGAGTTCACCGCCTTCGGAATCGGATTCATTGGACTCGACCGGCCGTAACGACTCTCCTCTACGCCGCGCCTGCCATATTGAGTCGTTATCTTCTTAAAACTATACAAATATTTAATTTTTTTACTGAATGTCATTGGCTTAATGACAGCTGACAGCTGTCACCCGAGAGAACCAGAACAACAGTTAAGCAATAAGTTGTTAAGTCTAAGGAAAAGGATAAAGACTCTTCCTTAAAAAAACGGGAATTGCACTCCTGGACAAACCTCACCCGGTGAACCCGGGCACCCATGCTAACTCACCAAAGATAGTGAACCACTCGGTGTGACTATGGCAGGGGTGTTGGTTATCCAATAAATGGTTCTCGGGTCGGAAGTTCTCATACCCGCCTCCCAAATTCAAATATGTTATTGAAATAAAACAGTGTTAGTCGTTAAAATTTCTTTATTTGTATGAAAAAGCCATCCGGTTTCGTTACAACCGTGCCTTCGCCAGAGCAAGGGGGAATTAAATTTAAAAACTGGAATGCAGGCTTAGTTCTAGTGACCTTAATAATTGTAAGGAAAACAATACATTTTCAATTGTGAAGAAATCAAATGATACTTTTTTTCACAGTCTCTTCATATAAATAAAGGGATGTAAGTAAAGGCACAGTATTTCATTTCGAACAATATTTAGTTTGCCGCATAAATATTTTCCATTGGCTGCGTTCCATTTGTGTCCATACCACTTTATAGGGGTATTATGCTATTGGAGGCAGGTGTGGTCGCAAGTCCCAAACTTTTATTTATGGGGACTAATGAAATAATGACTTTAGTTGGTAACAGACCATAGATAATACAAAGCCCGCATCGCCACCCAAAGCGGGGAAGGTGTAATATGACGTCGTTACAATAGATAGGTACCTACCCATCTTCACAGGGAATCTACACAGAAACAAAACATGTTTTATTACTGTTTAAAATTATGTTTCTAGACCATATTCATGTTTCCGAAATGAACGAAGTTTTGGAATATTAGTTACTACTTTAAAATACAACTCTATTTATTATGTTTTTTATTGTATTATACTAATTACATACAATGGGTACTTGTACCCGCTAAGCCACTGCAAGTAAATTGTCAGCATGAGTTTAATTCAACAAAATGTTACATAATACAACAATAAATAACAATTATCATCCAAATGTAGGGCAAAATTAGAACAAGATAGGTGCATCAATGTACACTAGCTGGAAAAAATATTTTTTTTAAATATGAAAACAGCAAAACAGTTTTGACTTGTTATAAAGATAGTAGAGTCGGATTACATAATATTGATTTAAATAATATTACAAAAATATCAAAATATCAGCAATAATAAACAAATTTTATTAAACAGATTGAGAAAAAATAAAATAAAAAGAAAGTTCCAAGAATTAAATACCTTCTCTTTTTCCGATTGATTTTACTCCTTATTTTGCTGGTGCCTTCTCCTATCAGAGGTTGGCTCTAATCGGGGCAATCTTCCTCCGCAGGCTGCACCCCAGAACAACTCTGTAGATCTGCAATCGTGCTAGTCAAATAGATTTCAAAACCGACTTGTCTTCCTATGTTACGTCTTCCATAAATCTTTCCCTGTATTTTCGATTGTTTTTTTTAAGTGAGCAAATAAAAGTATGTAATTAGTTATATGGAATTGTCTATTTTTTCTGTGGCTATTTAAATACATGCAAAAAATCAGAAAGAGCCGTGTAAATTTCATAACTTTCGACTTTCCGCTTAATACTTAGCTAAGAGATCATTGGAAATAAGAACGGTTAAAATAAAATTTTGGAACTACTATACATCAGATACTATTTCACTGTTGGCAAAGAGTGGGGTGATATAAGGGTTAAATCTGTCTACCAATTCTATTAATTATTTAATAAAATAAAATGGCGTGCCCAACCTCGACTATTATCGGAGGCTTGGGTTGCATTTAATTATTGAATAATCTTAATTTAAAACATAAAACAAAAACTTTGTTTACATCACTTTTGTTTGTTATATACCTTTGTCGACCGGGTTTCGCCACTACCGTAACTTCTTCGGGGCAGTATATGATTAAACTATGAATTAATATACAATATATATAATATGTGTATCTTAGTTCATAGTTTAGTAACATACTCCCCTGAAGAAGCTACGGTAGTAACGAAACCTGGTCGGCAAAAGTATATAACAAATAAAAGTGACTTAAACAAAGTTATTTGTTTCATTTTTTAAATTATAATGTCACATCACCAAGTTACCGCTTCATGTGAAAATATGAATAATCTCACCTATCTTAAAATCATTAGTCCCAGTGATTTTTTAACACTTTCTTCGTGATTTCATTATTCAATAAATACATTATCAATGATTCTATTTTAGGTTAATGTGTGGATATGTTTGTGTATTGTTAATATTAGTTGAATTTTTAATACTTGTATAATATTATCCTTCCTGAAATGAGTTAATTTGATCTCCCTTAGAGTATAATAATATTATCTTTTGATTTAACTATGTAAATACGTAAATAATTTTTTTTCCTCCGATATGCCCTCTAAGATAGTATAGAATGTATAGATAGTGGACAAGTATGCGAATGAATCAATGACTCGTGGTTTGAAAATTAAATTAAAACATGCAGCTACCCAAGTGGTTTTTGCATTATAGTGTACTGACCTCTAAAAATATTCGAATAATTTTGATACATCATCCCGATTACGTCATTAAACAATATGAATAATGCATCAGTCTAACAGCACATTTCCATTGGATTTAAATTGAATTTTTATAGTTCATGTGTCATGTGTATAATAACCGTCAAATGAAGAGATCCTATCAATAGTAAAATTATGACATTTTGATAAATAAATATGCTGGTACCAATCATGAGAGAATTGATATGTTGTTTTACATTGCTACAAAATGGGGGCGCGCACTTATCGACCAAGAGATAAACATCTCTCCTAGTAATTTCAATACAGTTTTGCTTCTCTGGATACGTATAATGAAGTATTGATTGCCGGCGGGGGTGGCCTTGAAAATTAATAATTTCCTCGTCATTTTCTACCCTTCAGACATAAGTTATCGATTATGAAATATTATATAAGAGTTAGGAGTTCATCAATCATAAATGTGGACATTGGGCCGATGATAAAATGAATTTGAAACTTTCGGTGACTCGAAAGTTTGGAGCTAAATTGCGCACTTTTAACGCAGGCACAATTTGAGTGCTCGACTCATGGCGCTCATTGCGTTAGGGCCAGTTCCAATCAACACTTTTTTCAGCACTCAAAAAGAGCAAAAGAAATCATTTTTGAACGTAATAAAGTTCAACTATTGCTTTATACTTGCTCACGAAATCAGGACGAAGATAATGATCATGTATATGATATTTTAATTTATTTGTGTACAGATCCAGGGAACATTTCTCCCTCTTCCTGTGTCAGCTGTGGTTAGAGGTGCAAAAATGTGGATTTAATCTTGTCTACCCAGTGAGCAGGCTGCCTATAGCTCCTGTACGGCTTTTATTTATTTTCATTTCAAATAATTGTAAACTGTGTTTCATGTGCTAGCGGCACTTGCAGATAGCAATCTTATATTTAAGCCCGCTCACTACTTTTTATATAAGTGTAGAGATTTTATGTACGATATATTTGTCTGATTTCTAGAAACAAGCCGCACAATGTATAATAGCTGAGCAGTGATATTTTTGTCAAATGCTAAAATTAAATAATATCTATATAAAAGAAAAATATCCCCGTACATGCCGCAACCTAAGCCTGACAGCCACCCAGCCTACCCACGAGCTTGTGGCAACCGGTCCGACCCGAAATCCGTCCTCAGATATGCCGCAACCTGAGCCCGTCAGCCACCCAGCCTACCCACGAGCTTGTGGCAACCGGTCCGACACGAAAGCCGTCCCCGGATATGCCACAACCTGAACCCGACAGCCACCCAGCCTATCCACGAACTTGCAGCGACCGGTCCGACCCTAATGCCGTCCGTGGAAATGCCGCAACCTGAGTCCGACAGCCACCCAGCCTACTTACGAGCTTGCAGCGACTGGTCCGACCCAAATCCCGTCCTGGATATTCAGCAAACCTCGCTCATATGACATATCGCTCACCACCTCAAGCGATCGACCATACTGGCCGGTGCTACAAATCAAGTACGCTCCGGGCGACGATATCCCCATTTGGAAACTACCAATCACCTTTCTCAGGAGGACTAGCGAATCACAATAGTGATGCATCCCTGTGTGCCGGTGCCTAAATATTTACACTCCCTTGTGCGGGCCTAGACGTCTCGTACACTTCTGTCAAGGAATTCAATGGAATCTTTATATACGAGTACCTTTTGATCGGAGACTAAAAGCATTTGATGGCAATGACATACATTCTGATACCGAAAAAATCTCTCCGACACATCCCAATTCTTTTTATTACTATGAAACAAATAAGGATGCATCCCGACACTCTCTCCATCCCTGTTTCTCTAATTCCCAACCTGAGACAGGTGTTTTGTGAACAATAGTGCTTGGTCCATTTATAAACTAAGAGATAAGCCAGTTCAAAGCCACCTTTTCAAAAAAACCTTTTAATTTTATGAAGCTTGATTGGTTAGAAGAAAAAATGTGTGGTGTTTTTGGTGTCGTGTCTTTGATTTATCGGTATTTTGTTTTGGATGCTGGGAATGAAGTGATCTTATGACTAAGTGCGTGACTAGATAAGGGTATAATGAAATAATGTTTCTTTAATGTCTCTCTCTCTGGCTATTTAATTTTATTGTTTTTATTCGTATTCACTATCGATGCGATGGCGCCGAATATCGTTCCGTCGGCGCTGATGGATGAATAACTTTTATATAAAACTGGTTTCTTCAAAAATAAAAAGGGGCATATCTTATTTGACTGTTAATGCCCATGTATTCACGTTTGTCTATTGAGAAATGTATTTGAGGCATTTAGCAAAGTGGTTAGATCGAACATTATTTTTTTAACGTAACAATATACGATTGGTTTTCCATTGGGGATAATTATATATTACAGATAATACTGACTTAATATGCACATTAAACAGAACTAACAAAGTAACTAGCCAACACGCCGTTCCCCCCCCAGGGTTTAGGCAGAGAGGACGGACCGCCGAACAACTCTTTCTCGACACACACTTCTTGCTTCATTCGCATTCATTCATCGTCTCATACATTATCTTCTGTTATTCTGACTTCTGATATGACTCGACTTTAGTATTTCATTCACTAGATTATGCCATGTCTTCCTCTGGCGTCCCCGGCTATGTCTTCCATTCACATTCGTGTCATACCACATCAGACATTTTTTTTGTAAATACTCATTATTGGTTTGTTGCATTCCTAAAAAAGAAATATTTTTCAAACAATAAAAAGAGTAAAATATTTCTAAATATCAGTATTAAAATTGATATACATATATATACAATTTCTTGCTCCTGATACCAACCCTGATGTATGGCATTGAGGCATGGAACTGGCAGAGGAAGGATTAAAATAGACTGAATGCTGTAGAAGCGAAATATCTGATGCGAATGTATGGTAAAACCATTTGTGACAAACCCCGAAGCTCGGCGGGGGTTTCGAATACTAGTAATAATAATATTTATTTATTTGAAACACACATTATTCAACATCAACATTTAAGAGAGCCTTGACTGCCCAACTAGGAACAAATCTCGTTTTAGGACAGTCAAATAGACAAGCTTAGTTCATATTAAGTGCCATTATATAAAAATTTAAGGGAAAAAAGCTAGTATTGACATAGTAGTGTAATATAATATATCTAGAAAAAAGTATAATAATTAAGTATGCAGAGATTCTGTGATAGGTACCGGTTGGTGCTACGAGGGTAAAAAATGCGTTTAAAATTGAGTACTAAAAAAAGATAATTTTACTGAGTAATATTGATAAGATTGAGTTATGTATCACTCAGCTTTATGAGCCGAGCTGTTTTTTATAGTTTAGTGTAATAATAATGAATTACAAATGAAGGTTTTATTTAAAATTATACATGTCTATTAATCAGCATATGTTAGATCTCAGATTTCCACGGGTAGTCTATCCGAGAGACCAAATACATTATGAAGTAAGCGTACAAACATCTCAGATGTCCTTCATCATACGGGATATTGCAGTTTGCTAATGACGGAAGCAGATACATTATGAAGTAATCGTATAAACATCTCAGATGTCCTTCATCATGTAGGGTATTGCAGTTTGCTAATGATGGAAGCAGATACATTATGAAGTAAGCGTACAAACATCACAGATGTCCTTCATCATGTAGGGTATTGCAGTTTGCTAATGATGGAAGCAGATACATTATGAAGTAAGCGTACAAACATCACAGATGTCCTTCATCATGTAGGGTATTGCAGTTTGCTAATGATGGAAGCAGATACATTATGAAGTAATCGTACAAACATCACAGATGTCCTTCATCATGTAGGGTATTGCAGTTTGCTAATGACGGAAGCAGATACATTATGAAGTAATCGTATAAACATCTCAGATGTCCTTCATCATGTAGGGTATTGCAGTTTGCTAATGATGGAAGCAGATACATTATGAAGTAAGCGTACAAACATCACAGATGTCCTTCATCATGTAGGGTATTGCAGTTTGCTAATGATGGAAGCAGATACATTATGAAGTAAGCGTACAAACATCACAGATGTCCTTCATCATGTAGGGTATTGCAGTTTGCTAATGATGGAAGCAGTTGCCTCAGATTCGATGCTGAATGTTTGTAATTTTTTTGCCGCATGATGTTCGAATTGGATATTCAGTTTTGAATACGCGGTTCACGAAGGTATGATCGTTGGGAGTTCTTTTCTTGCATCAAAACTGAGAGGGAGGAAACCAACGATGTTAAAGAGTGACGCAGGATTCGAACACTGCACGTTAAAACGAAAACATCACCAGTGGGAAATAAGGAGTTTAAATAGTATCATTGGGATCTCTCAACAATAACCGGGTCGATACATTCCACGCATTGGCGCCCGCGGTCGCTGAAGGATAATATTAATATATGCCTGAAACGCTGGACCCGGACTGGACTCTGCTTAAACTTTGTTTTAGTGCAATACCTGATTCCAGGTTCAAAAACTGTAAATTTGTGCAATTTTTCAAGTTGTAAAGTCATCTTAGGTTCGCAAAAACCGTGGCATGTTCAGGGCAGATATAATATTGTGGGTTCCAAGATAATTCAACACGTGTATGAATCGGCACACTATAAATCTTACCTAACCTAATTAATCATTTATAAAAAAGGCAAAAGGGTTAGAATTTGTTGGCTGAACGCGGTTAGCGATAACAAAAAGATGTCCAAAATGGAGTGCTGGTACTAACCCTGATATATGGCAGTGAGGCATGGAACTGGCAGAGGAAGGATGAAAGTAGACTGAATGCTGTGAAAATGAGATATCCCAGGCGAATGTTTGGTAAAACCGTGTATGAAAAATGTTGAGATTGTAGGGCAAATTAAGAAAGAAAGGAGTGTAAGTAATAAGAAGCCGGGGACCTCCGAGGATGACATGGCACTATCAAGTGAATCAAATACTTGAGTCGGGCCATGTCAGAAGTCAGAATAACAAAAGAGAATGTATGAGACGTTTTATAAAAATTAATGAAGCAAGAAGTGTATACCAAGATCGAATTGTTTGGAAGTAATTCCTCTCTGCCTATCCCTGCGGAGAAACTGCATGATAGTCAGTTAGATTTGGTTTTCGCGCTAGATTTTTTTTTCGTACTTATAATGATTTTATATTACTTTTAAAAAATGTTCCAATTCATACGAGTACATGCGTTGATTTATCCGGTCACCAAAACTGCATGTAGCGGATAAAAAAAGAAAATTCTAATATTTTCTGAAGTGCGTTACGCTTTCATAGACTTGTTACTCAAAGGTCATACGTCATAATCCCGGACATGACAATAACCTTTTGTGTAAAACATGTGAATTTTACGTATATTTTCAATAAAGTAATATATTTTGGCACACCTACGGAAATGAAACTATGGTATTTTTTCAATGCTATACCACAAAGTTACTAGTTTTCAAAGCAGGTACACTGTATTTTGGCTTATAACGTGGTAAGGTGGCAAAAGCTCAGAACGAAGAATAACGAATAAAGTGATTTCCTAGTTTCTAGTTCCGTTATCTAATGCACTTACCAAGAAACATCTCCAATCAGTTTTATCGGAAACTTACTTTAGTTTCACACCGTTGAACGAAGACATTCTCTGAGTTGTTTCTTCGAAGCCCTAGTTCCGTTCGTACCTCGTCCACAAAATTTGTCCACTCGAAACTCTCCAGTAGTTTCTAAGTTTCCTCGTTGATTTTTCTTCGCCTTATGTATTTCTTTCACTAAACAATACCCGCTTGGTTATCAATGTTGGTTATTTATTTATTCATTATATTTTATACGCCCTATGTGGGCTTTTACATATTCAGTTAATTATAATAGTCACACAGGTTAAAAACACATCACAGTACGTACATAGATAAAATAGATAGCCTCCATGAAATACAACAAATATTTCATTTGTCTCATGAACAAATACGGGAACAACATAGTGTAAGTACCATTCCAAATAATTAACTACAGAAGCGAATATTAAAAGCATACCTCACATTCAATGATACTTATACTCTAGACACATATATTAATAAATGTTGAGGATGTATACAATAATCCTCTCTTTGTATTAGTTGAACATATCTACTATGTCTGAAAAAGATATTACCTTCAGCGTGAAGTCTAGGTACAAGAGAATTTTTGAATTACACAGTCCTGAAATTATTGTTACAATTAAATAAAATTTTAGATCGACTAGTTCTAATTGAAATATTACATTTAATTAAACTGGCTACTCGTATATCAGGTCTGTCTATAAAATCATAACATTTTTTGAAAGTAGAAGTTAGGTCAGAAACATGTCTTCTATCTGCGAGTTTTAATAATTTTAATTCTTTCATTAAGTAATTGTAATTATAGTTTCAATATTTAATCCGAGTTTATAGCTAACATATCTTATAAATTTATGTTGAACGTTTTCAATGGAATTGGAGTGGATTTGATATATCTTCACATACCTTAATTCCAATACTTGTAACCAGCTTTTCCTTCACGTGTTACATTTATACAATTTTATTAAAGGACTAATTTTGGAAATGCGGAGCGCTTCATGAAGATATCAAATGTCCATTACAGGTAACTGTAATAAAATTATGCATTCGAAGTAATTTCTTCACAAAATCGCCGCTGGAATGGTTTTGGGCAATACATAGGCACCAACTTTTTTGCAGAATACATGTCTGAAGGGTGACGCGATGTAGTTAGATCACCAAGCGTTTTGAAATCTGCACCACAAAGCAAATAATACATAGAGATGCCCTAACACAGAAAGGAAAGAAACCAAAATAAGGGAGCGAGGGGGGAGCTAGGTGTGCCAACAATTTTAGCATAACAGCGAATAAGTAAAAAGGTTTGACCCTTTTTATAAATGTTATGTAATTTGTATACCGCAGTCAAAATCATGCGAAACAAACGTGGACGGCAGTGAACTAGGCTGGTGCCAAAATGGATTTCACGTGACCTTTGCCTCCAGCCGTCGGAATGGTACTGAAAGCAATTCTATTAATTCTAAAGTCAGGAAATTCCAAATTAGTTTACTAGAAAACGAGAATATTTTACCAGCTATTTTTCTTTAAAGTCCAGGGTTACACACTTTACAACTAGGTGCGTATTTTAAAATTTATAGTGTGGTAAAAAGTATCCACATCGTTTGGTATGTATGTAGTATGTACACAATATCTTACGGACATCACATATTTCGGGTCGGGTTGAGATTCGCCCGCAGCAGTGGACAAGAGGCAGAGGCAGAGGTAGCGGCTACGGCAAACAGGGGAACAGCAGAGCAGCAGGCACATCTGACGCAAACAGGCTCCAATACCCCGTGGTCCATCTCGTATCTACGGAGAGAAGCCAGCATTAGCCGGAATTTGCATAATTTTACGATGCCCCCTCATGACATCGTCGGGCCTTCCTCGAGCGCCCAAAACGCGTTGAAAACTGTAATTACTTCAGCCATGAATAATTCCGTGGATAGTTTATTTAGAGCAAGTATCTCCAAACGCTGTACGTACGAGGGCAATGGTCACTTGGCACCGGAATTACTTATCCAAATGGCCGATAATTCGACCGATTTAGCATCTTTTCGTAGTAAATAATGATGAGGAATGGCTACCGTGACGATGTTCATTGTTTATGGTCGCTCTTATTGCGTTATTAATATTCAGAATCTATAAGTACGCGTGCTAGAATGTATCTAAGCTTCGGGTATTTTTATGACACCAATTTGGTGAATTGTTTCATGCATATTTTAAAGACGGCGTGCCTGATGCTGCACTGAGAGACTTTCTTCCCACGCATGAACTTGTCCCATTTTTTCAAATAAAAATAACTCTAAATTTGTGAAGCTTATTTTTTTATTTTAAAAAAGTTATGAAATTGTTTACTTGCCCATGGGAAATGCACGTAGAGGGAGAAAATAAAAAGGTCACCGAAGTACTCATACCTACTGTCAGTAAGGAAAATTAAATTGTCTTTACTCCAATATCTATAAAAGAGAATCATCAAATGAAGTGAGACTAACAGTTCGCAATAGAAATTTGATACCAACCCTGTTGGTCAGTGATGCACGTAATTGGCAGAGGGCTTAAATAGACTGCAATATAACCCATATCCCTGGGGTGGTGCTTAGAATGGTGTTTTGTCCTCTTTGTCTACCCCTCCAGGAAAATAGCGTGATATTTTTGTTCATAGTTATTTTAGATGTTTTATCACAAAACCATCTAAATACATGTCTCTGAGGTTTCTGTTTTTTTTTATCTAAGGAATCATATTTTAAGAAACATAATCAAAGATTTAATACACGTGATTTAATTCAGGAAAATCAAACATTAAAACCAGTTCAGAAAGTCCCATGCACTAGATCATCGTAAACTAATAAATGCTAGAAAACATCGCTAAAGTTATTTTACTTAAAAAATGTTCCATAATATCCATCAAAAGCCTTAATATTTCTAAAAATAATATGATGTGCAATATGCTCCGTCACTTGTCAGTGTTTGACGCCAGGATGACGTTGCACCTTGACTGCAGCGGGGCATAATTCGATATGAAGTCAACTGCATCAGACAACTTCCTATCGGGGGCTAATAGGGAAGGATGTGTCTTTCACAATCATAATGGAACAAAACACCCATCAGACCAGCATAAACTAGGCGGGGTATTTCGGGAACTGATTGAATCGTGTTCACGGCTCTTTCATGCCTGACCCGGAGCATATTTATTGCATAATGCACATTGACAAAATTGATTAATGTGTCCTGATTTGTTTTGTGAATCGCTAAATGTTTAGTTCCATATTGAAATGAAATTATCGGTAAGTGATTTGAGAATCTGTTCACACTTAACGCCGTTCTGGGGTCACCATATTTCGGCGTTTAAGTGTATAAAGTTACCTACATAATCGGGATTGCAATATCTTCACTGCAAACACTAATTAAAAATAAAAATCAATGAGGGTTTTGCTTTCCGTAGATCTACGAGTATGTAAAAACTATCCTCGTTCATCTTTTTAAAAACAAACACATGTTTTACAAAAAAAACCAAGCACAAGATTTATACGCAATTTGAACACAGTTTATTTATTTATTTATTTTATTGTATAATATTAATTATATACAGTGGGAACTTATACCCGCTAAGCCACTGCAAGTAGCTTGTCAGCAGGAGTTTATTTCAACAATATAATATAATACAACAATAAATTACAATCATCATACAAATGTAGGGCAAAAATTATTATATTTAGGCGAATGCATCTTGTGCTGTACATAAGTTGAAAAAAAAATTAAAGAGAAAAAATAATGGTAAAAGCATTACAGATTTGTTATTGAGATACTAGAGTCCAATTTTATAACACCGATTTAAATAATATTATAAAAATGTCAATATCATAAAAAATATCAAAATTATAAAAGTACCAATATTATAAAAGTATCAATATTATAAAAATATCAATATTATAAAAACATCAATACTTTTTAAAATATCAACATTATAAAAACATTAATATTACAAAAATATAACTATTACGTAAATATCAGAAATATCAAAGCATCTGTAAGTATTAAATATTAAGAAATAATTTTTTTTTAAATATACATATATACATAAAACAGTAGTACAGGTTGGTTACAATGGGGATAGACTTAAATATAATAGTAATTTAAAACATTAAACAGAGTCAAACACGTTAAAAATGTTAAAAAAAATAGTTTCGATAGGTTCTAAAGATCGTTTACTGGTGCCCTAAACCAAACCCCCTATCATTAACAGTTCTGTTGCAGTAATACTGTGTAAAATCTTGTTGTATTGTATTGTATAGTACTGTATATGTTCAATCAATGTTGGTAAACTAAAATAATATATAGCTATATAGAAAATTATGCTGTATTTTAAGTAATTCATAGACAAAATATACGAAATAATCAGCTAAAAAATCAGGTTCACCTAATAAGGCAAGTTAGTTTAAATATATCATAACTTTGCTATTTCCATATAATTGTTCTTATACATATTTTTTATATATTAGGTACTGTTCTTATCTAAAAGTGTCATAAATTATTTTACTATTTATTTTGAACAACAACAAAAAAGTTCACCAAAATATATCCAATGCTTTGAAATAGTATACAGTTATGTTATATTCCTGTTCCTTTTTTAATAAATTTAATTATGTATTCGTTAAAGAAAAAAAAATTCAATTCAATTCTTTATTCCATTTAATGTTTTTAGAAAATTTACATTTTAAGGCATTTTTAAAGATATTATTTAATAAGACCGGATGTACAACATCCAAAATAATTGCTTGTAGAAATTAATAAAAATTAAAAGAAAGATGGTAAATTACATATAACTCATACTGGTATTATACACGTAGCAACAAAGGTTTATGTTTAAACACAGCTTTATTGATGCTAAATATGTCGATATCCGAAGTGATTCTATTTAACAGCAAGATTGCCCTCCCCACCGGCATGACCGTTGGCAAGTTGGTCTGCAGGCCGGGAGACTCGTAGTCTGGGCTGTCGGTGACGGAGATAACCATCGGGAACATAGAAATAAATGCCCTCCATGATAGCCGAGCTTTCGAACTATCCGCGAATCAATCTGAAGAAACGTGTAACAATGTGTACATCCCTTCTGACCCACAGATGGTTCATTCCGAGTATAAGTATAGGACTCAAATGGTTCCGTTAAAACGCTGATTCTCGGTGCGTTTCGGGTTTTGGATAAATTGTGCTCAGCTGAAAAACTTAACATCATGATCGTTATGCATAAAAGCTGATTTGACACAATTTTTTCAAAAGCTGAAACGTACCGAGAATCAGCGTTTAATGAAACCATTCAAATATTACAAATTTAAAATGGCGTTGATCGACGATTTGACGTTAATCAAATGTGACGAAAGTTTGACATAACCCAGCCTTGGTATTGTGTTGCGTTGAGGTGCGGGATGGGTATGTTTGCCAATCCTGACCGTGATGATCTGGATGGTTTTTCGGTTGGGAATTGTAGGAATTGTGGAGGGGGGAAGGGGGATGCATATAATCACGCGCATTATTTGGAAGTAGGTGACCGATGAACTGGCATGAACAAATGCACCTTTCAAAATTACTTTACAGCAAACGATCACATCATTTATTTTCCACACACCAAAATCATAGTTCATAGATCAATGACATTAAATCGAATGGCGCTAGGTGAAGTGACGTCAGATAAATGAAGGTAGATCGGGGTGATACTCCCTGCAGCAGGTGATGATTGTTTCCGGATGACGGGAATATTAATAAGAGATGTGTGGGGTAAAAGCAGCGACTAGGCTCTGTGTCTCCGAGTAGCAACTAGTGAGGAGGATCAATGAAGCAGTGGAGGGGAGGCTAATCGACGAGTAGTGGAACTGATTTCTCCGCTTGGGCGCCTGGTAAGGGCAGGTGTAATGTTTTGTGATAAAATCAAAATATTCCGGATGTGTTTTGTTCTTATTATTAATAACCCAAATTTAAAGGAGCACCTAATCTTAACAGTTTTGCTTTGTTTTGTATAGCTAAGAATTATTATAATTAGTTTTCGATTTGTTTCGAAGATATGAAACCAGGTGCAACAGGGAAAATATTTCGACGTCTTGTTAATATTTATTTACTTGGAAACATTTTTTATGGAACTTGATTTTATACCCCACAATCTTAATAAATTTTGTGATGTGTGTCGAATGTTTGATGTTTTTACCGTTTTCTTTGCATTAATCACAAATAATACTACATCACGATCATCGTAATTATCAAAAGAATCAATTAATTGTGAAACAAAGCAAATTAATTAAATAAAATTTACTTGCGCACCCCAGAATTTGAACCCGCGAACTTCTCATTCGTAGTTGAGAGCCTTACCCCTCGCCCACGGAGGCCATGGGATAAAATTTGAGATAAAATTTCAAGTGGTAGTTTAATATTCTTGCCAGTACAAATATTTGAATACGGGCGTTTAAATGATAATCTATGTAAGCGACCATTGTCGTTACAAGACTGTAAACATGTAGGGTGCTGGTCAAGTCACTTTCTATGCTTCTGGGGGTACGGGGCCGACTCTCCTTGAGGCAGGTTCAGGAATCCTTCAGGTGGGAGGCAGGAGAAGTGAAAGACTTTCTTACAAGATGTGACTGGGTACGAGTCACGATTGCTCGTCCGAGTGTGACTCCTGCGGTGGTGGATATGTGCCTTGATGGGATCACGGCGTTGGAGGGCAGGAGGCGAAGGGCACTCGACTGCACTCGAACGGTGGGCGTTGGGGTTCGGCG
Source organism: Halesus radiatus (assembly GCA_022606495.2). Classification (NCBI taxonomy): domain Eukaryota; kingdom Metazoa; phylum Arthropoda; class Insecta; order Trichoptera; family Limnephilidae; genus Halesus; species Halesus radiatus. Next base: position 238,647 of record JAHDVE020003383.1, on the reverse strand, counting down.
GTTCCTGCCGAGTTTTCTCGCAGCGTCTCAGGCTGGGGATGCAAGTGGCCTGCTTGCTTTGTAGGAGACGGGAGTCTCGACTACGACCACTGGCCGGACGGTCTCTACTCACTCGTCTCTGTTCACTACTGCCTTGCTTCGGCCAAAGTCCCCCTTTTTAATCACATCCGAACTATTCTTCGGGTTCCTTCGTAAACTACGAACTGTGGCTCGGTGGCTTTTAATTAGTTCGCTGTTAATCCCCGTAACAGCCTTTTTCTGGCGACTGCGAAATTCCCGGGATTTAAAGCCGGGCGTTTGTAAATTACCCTCAGGTAAACAGACCTCGGGTACCGTATTATGGATTAGAATAAATCGGTGTTTCCCGCACTTATGGCTTGTATCAACATAATGTCGCAAAATTAGAATCCTAAGAATCATGATAATTACGATCAAACGATCACGTCGGTTACACTCCCCCCGTGCAGTGAAACTGGACTAATTTTCATCCAGACGTGTTCGTCGTTGTCCACGGCGGCCGGAAACGCTCCCCCCATCGGGAATAATAGACGGGGCGATGTCGCGTCTCCTGAGAAGACAGCGGGCTTCTGGGATCCGCGTATAATCCTGTGGGATCGGGTCTGTGGCCAGGATGGTGTGATGCTGTACACCTGAGTGCGGCAGCTATCGTCTCCTCGGCGGGGCCCGCCTATAGCAGGGCTGCGTGCAGAGCCGGACACTTTGGGGTCGGCTGGTGCGAGGCTGTACACCTGAGTGCGGCAGCTATTATCTCTTCGGTGGGGCCCGCTTATGGCAGGGCTGCGTTTAGAGCCGGACACTTTGGGGTCAGGCAGTGCGGGGCTGCACATCTCAGTGCAGCAGTTATTGATGTCTCGGTAGAGCCCGCTTACAGCAGGGCTGCGTGTAGAGCCGGACACTTTGAAGTCGGGTAGTGCGAGGCTGCACATCTCAATGCAGCAATTATCATCACTTCGGTGGGGCCCGCCTATAGCAGGGCTGCGTGCAGAGCCGGTTGAGATGGGGCCCGCCTATAGCAGGGCCGTCAGCAGAGCCAGACACTTCGGGGTCGGGCAATGCGCAGCTGCAGACTTCAGGGCAGCAGTGATTGTTGTGGAGATGGGGCCCGCCTATAGCAGGGCCGTCAGCAGAGCCAGACACGTCGGGGTCGGGCAATGCGCAGCTGCAGACTTCAGGGCAGCAGTGATTGTTGTGGAGATGGGGCCCGCCTATAGCAGGGCCGTCAGCAGAGCCAGACACGTCGGGGTCGGGCAATGCGAGGCTGCGCACTTCAGGGCAGCAGTCATCGTCATGTAGATGGGGCTCGCCTATAGCAGGGCCGTGAGCAGAGCCAGACACTTCGGGGTCGGGCAATGCGAGGCTGCGCACTTCAGGGCAGCAGTTGTTGTCATGGAGACGGGGCCCGCCTATAGCAGGGCCGTGGGCAGAGCCAGACACTTCAGGGTCAGGCAATGCGCAGCTGCAAACTTCAGGGCAGCAGTTGTTGTCATGGAGACGGGGCCCGCCTATAGCAGGGCCGTGAGCAGAGCCAGACACATCAGGGTCAGGCAATGCGCAGCTGCACACTTCAGGGCAGCCGTCGTTGTCGAGTGGATGGGGCCCGCCTATAGCAGGGCCGTGGGCAGAGCCAGACACTTCAGGGTCAGGCAATGCGCAGCTGCAAACTTCAGGGCAGCAGTTGTTGTCATGGAGACGGGGCCCGCCTATAGCAGGGCCGTGAGCAGAGCCAGACACTTCGGGGTCGGGCAATGCGCAGCTGCACACTTCAGGGCAGCCGTCGTTGTCGAGTGGATGGGGCTCGCCTATAGCAGGGCCGTGTGCAGAGCCAGACACTTCGGGGTCGGGCTGTGCGAGGCTGCACACTTCAGGGAAGCAGTCATTGTTGTGTAGATGGGGCCCGCCTATAGCAGGGCCGTGAGCAGAGCCAGACACTTCGGGGTCGGGCAATGCGCAGCTGCACACTTCAGGGCAGCCGTCGTTGTCGAGTAGATGGGGCTCGCCTATAGCAGGGCCGTGAGCAGAGCCAGACACTTCGGGGTCAGGCAATGCGATGCTGCATTCTTCAGGGCGGCAGTCATTGTCATGTCGATGGGGCCCGCCTATAGCAGGGCCATGTGCAGCGCCGAATACTTCGGGATCGGACGGTGCGAGGCTGCGCACCTCCGGGCAGCAGTTGTTGTGACGGGGCCCGCCTATAGCAGGGCCGTGTGCAGCGCCGGATACTTCGGGATCGGGCAGTGCAAGGCTGCGCACTTCCGGGTTTGTGTCAGTGCTCAACAGCAAAGGGAGCCCAGACGCGGCGATCAGTTGCTCGATCTGCCTGTTTCGTTTTCTTATTTCTTGCAACTCTGCTCGCATCCGACGGATTATTTCTTTCTTGGAATCCGCAGAGGCTACTGTGCTCCATGTCGTGTCGGTATTTGTGGCTAGAGCCGCTGCCGTAACAGCTCGTGCTCTAGAATCCCAGGCGGCCGTACTTGCTTGTTCGGGAACGTGTGTCGCTGGGTCGATGGTAACCGGGCCGAGGGGTGCCGGGCCGAGGGGTGCGGGGCCAGAGACTGCAGCGCCGAGCGCTACAGAATTGTAACTATAGTCATTCCGTTCGAGCCCGCGGGGAGTGAGGTTGTAAGCAGCTGGGCTGCCATGTAATGCACCGGGCGCTGCGGGGGCAGGGGGCGTAAGACCGGGCCCTACAGCGTAGTGGCGGCTAGCATCCTTTCGCTTGTGGCCGTGGGAAGCGAGGTCCGATATAGCTCCGCCGGCGTATGACGTGTCGAGCGCTGCGGGTCGTGCTGGGCCGGACATTTCCGGCTGCGGCCGCTGTGTTCCACCATTTTGTAATGTGCGGAATGCTTCCACCATTAATGCAGCAATCTGGGAGAGCGGGTCCGCTCTGTTCTTAGCCCAATTTTGGGTTCGACGCGCCGAGTCATCCGTTGTAGTTTGACCCGGGAATGTCGCGTTCGCGTTTGTGGGCTGCGGTTGACAGGGCTGCAGAGGGGTCGTTTGGCCGTGCATCGCGACGTGGGATGCTGGAAGCCGGTACTCTGCGCCTTGTGTGAAGCCTTGTGTGAAGCCTTGTGGGGCGCCTTGCGTGGAGCGTTGTGGGGCGCCTTGTGTGGCCGTACGCTTCTGGGTAACGGCCGGTGACATCTTGTTAGATCACCTGGGTAGCGGCTGGGTACTAGATCCGTAGTCCGGGGATCACTATGTGACTTGATCCGTGCTCGTGAGGACCACTTGTAAGCGACCATTGTCGTTACAAGACTGTAAACATGTAGGGTGCTGGTCAAGATCGCACCCTATGCTTTTCCACCGAGGGGTACAGGGCCGATACTCCGCTGAGGCAGAGTTCAAGGGCTCAGCGCTTCAGGTGGGAGGCAGGAGAAGTGAAAGACTTTCTATGGTTACAAGATGTGACTGGGTACGAGTCACGATTGCTCGTCCAAGTGTGACTCCTGCGGTGGTGGATATGTGCCTTGATGGGATCACGGCGTTGGAGTGCAGGAGGCGAAGGGCACTCGACTGCACTCGAACGGTGGGCGTTGGGGTTCGGCGGTTCCTGCCGAGTTTTCTCGCAGCGTCTCAGGCTGGGGATGCAAGTGGCCTGCTTGCTTTGTAGGAGACGGAAGTCTCGACTACGACCACTGGCCGGACGGTCTCTACTCACTCGTCTCTGTCCACTACTGACTTTGCTTCGGCCAAAGTCCCCCTTTTTAATCACATCCGAACTATTCTTCAGGTTCCTTCGTGAACTACGAACTGTGGCTCGGTGGCTTTTAATTAGTTCGCTGTTAATCCCCGTAACAGCCTTTTTCTGGCGACTGCGAAATTCCCGGGATTTAAAGCCGGGCGTTTGTAAATTACCCTCAGGTAAACAGACCTCGGGTACCGTATTATGGATTAGAATAAATCGGTGTTTCCCGCACTTATGGCTTGTATCAACATAATGTCGCAAAATTAGAATCCTAAGAATCATGATAATTACGATCAAACGATCACGTCGGTTACAATCTATTATAATTTATTTTTTTAAATAAATTATAATACTTTAGTGGTAACTTCAAGTAATAGCACTATTTAATATACGAGTACTCACATTAGAAATAGAAACCTTTTTCTTGTATAATTTAATAGCTTCCCCTATCTTTACATGATATTGTTTACGATGAATATACGAGTATATGAAAATAATTCAAGTAATGCTTTTTTTTTCACGTAAGAATTTAAATCTCTATTACGATTTTGTTCAGATAATGCGGTAATCGTGCGTGTTTGCATGATTTAAATGTAAGAAAAATAACATGATAAAAAACATATATGACACGGAACCACAAACACAATATTCGGACAAAAAACTTTTTATACTTGTTATTAAAAAAATGCTAATGAAAGATTTTTTTTTTCTGTACACATTATCATTTAAATGTTAAAATATCTAAAAGGGCCTTAATAAATAAAAATAAATAAATATGATTATTATTATTATCCATATTGGCCACCCCTGCGTAGACAATTGATGCGTCTCGCCGAAAGCTGCTCACCCGGAATTCGGATAATCGATCATAAATGATTTGCTGCCGATTTTCCACGGGCGAATTATTGTTTACCCGACGTGACTCCCGCTCTCGATTAACCGCGCCGGAGGTCCCGGGGGTGACTTGTGTAAATAATAATAACATTTTTCTAGGGGATGATGAAAACTAAATTGGACACGACCGTAACAAATAAAAAAATGTATGACCTCTTCGTGAAATGTGCAATTCGAAATAATATTATGTGTGTAGTTTCGAAAAGAAGAAGTTTCTTTGTGGTTTACATCTATCAGATTATATAAACTTGAACGTATGATTAGTTTACTTCGTTACGAATGAATGACATACTGTAACCTTTGTTAACTCAAGCCAGGGCCTTGAAATTTTAAGTATCAACCTGAATGATTTTTGTCGGGCTTTATAAAAATAATCGTCGAAGAATATATAAAAATATTTCTAACATGGTGGACTCTACCAAAACTTTGTTCAGGATTTGGCTTGAAAGTTCTCAGAAATGTATATTTCTATCCAATTTTTGTCATTACTTCATTCATGTATTGAGCATCCGTGATTCAAATACCGGCGGACGCAACTAAATTTTATATGGTTAATTTGTGGTATTTCACGATTTATTAATTAAAAATATCATTCAGTATATTTGGGGTACGTTTCCGAGTGGTAGATACTTTTAGTATCGCCCTGGTGAAAGACCACCATTCAAAATCGAAACGTTGCTTGAAATTACTTTTTGCCGTATTTGGTAACCAGATCTGAATAGCCAGGTATTTCTCCACCTTCCTCTTTCTCTTCTCCTTCCCCTTCCCAATACCTTCAGCCTCACGGCATTCCCCAATTGGGGAATTCATACTCTCACTGGCTCCAGACGGTTGGGAGCAGTGTGGACTGTTTGGTGACCAGATCTGAATAACCAGCTACTTCCTTTTTCCCATCCTCTTCCCCTCCCCGCTACCTTTAGCCTCACAATATACCCCAATTGGGGATTCCATAGCCTCACTAAAAAAAGTCTATTCACACCTATCAGGACTGCACAATACAGAATAGTACAGTACAGACACGACAATATTAGTTGCATACATTATTTATGGACACATTTATGTTAAAGCGTACCTAAGCGTAACGTATCCGCGCATGCACGGGCCAGCACCGGCCTAGATTGTCCTCTAGAATATTTTGACATAGGTACATAAATACTGTACACAAAAAAATTGCTGAAGTCACGCCTAGTGAGACATATTGTGCCAAACCTAAAATAATAAATAAAGAATTACTAATTATATCATTTTTCTGTCTTTTATTATACATGCCTTTAGGTTTTAAAGAATATTTCTATAATATTATTCGATATAATACAGGGTGTTAAGAGACGTACCTGACTTACTTAAACCAGTAATTCTTAACCTTATTTAGAGAAAAAAATGTAAATGAAATTTGGTTTATGGCGAGATTCTTTGAAGTTTTTTAATATTTTTTATTCAACTACAATCAATTTTTTTTTCACAAGTTGTCGGTAGTCACTCAGTAAGTAAACGCCGAACCCCCACCTCAACCCCAGCTGTCAAATACATACAGGTGTTTATAATGTTTTAAGTGAATTGTGACCTTTAAGAAAAGTCTAAAAACATATGCTACTATTTGCTGCGCCCTCTTCGGGCTGCATCTCTGAGTTTCTTCGTCGGCTCATAAAGCTGAGTGATACGTAACTCAATCTTACCAATATTACTCAATAAAATTATGTTTTTTTTCGGTTATCAATTTTAAACTCATTTTTTTCTCATAGCACCAACCAGTACCTATCAAACACGTATATTTGATTGTTTACTCTATAATATTTGTTTTTATCTCTTCATAAGAACGTTCATAAGTTTTTTCTCTGTGCTATTCTTCATATCTCTTTATGCTTATTATTATGCTTTATTTCTAGATATATAATATTACCATACAATGACAATACTAGCCTTGTTCCCTTCTATTTTTATATAATGGCAATCAATATGAACTAAACTTGTCAATTTGACTGTCCTAAAACGTGATTTGTTTCCATTTGGGCAGTCAAAGTTTTTTTCATTTTATCGTTTAATAATGTTTTTTTTTATATGAATACCGCACAAGAGTCCCAAACTGCTCCCAACCGTCTGGAGCCAGTGAGACTATGGCATTCCCAATTGGGGAATGTTGTGAGGCTGAAGGTATTGGGGAGGGGAAGGAGAAGGGGGAGAGGATAGTGGGGATAAGGGGAAATACCTGGCTATTCAGATCTGGTCACCAAACATGGCTAAAAGCCATTTCAAGCAACGTTTCAATTCTGAATGGTGGTCTTTCACCAAGGCGATACTAAGAGTATCTTCCACTCTGGAACGTGCGCAAATATACTATATATTATTTTAAATGAATTAATTGTTAAACAACACAAATTGATTAAATAAAAATTACTTGCGCACGCCGGGATTTGAACCCGCGACCTTCGGATTCGTAGTCGAGAGCCTTACCCCTCGACCATGGAGGCCGTCAATGTCTGTGTTTAAAATAAATAATAAATAACTATTTAAAAGGGGCTACAAACTTTAACACTAAGGTGATTATAGTCACTAAACAACTTTCATAAAAGTTTACCATTTATTATTAAAATATCTCTAGAGTTGCAGTTGCGCTTCCTCCGGAGGAGGGATTTTGCCCTTAAGTATCTCAAATCATTTGTAATATGTTATGTTTTCAATTTTCCATTTATTTATTTCAATAAAATCAATACAAAAGCATTATGAAAATTACTGTCAATTTTAAGAAAATAATTCTATTGGAAATATAGCTAATTTTTTTTATTTATTTCTTGTCGTCGTATATATCTTGTCTATATTAATGTGGACATATTTTATTACCATTTTCAATAAGAAATCCATAATGTTTTTCTTATATTTGCCATGAGCGATTTTTGGTTTCCTATAATTTTATTTAGTTTTATTTCTTATATCTTATCTTATTAGAGGAAAATGTCACAGGAAAGAAATGCTTAACTGTTTTTATTTTTGATATACAATTCTTACATAGAAAATAATATAAAGTTAGCTGTCGATTTCCCGTAAATTAATAAATAAACAGCTATTCAAAATACTTTGACAGTGAAAAATCACTCCTACATACGTCATTCCACAGTCATCCTTGATAACATAAGAGTCAAGTTGTCATCTTAAGGAAAATTCTACGTAACTTATTAACACAGATATACAAGTGCGTGACAACCAACCCGCGCGACAGCCAAGCCCCGTATCCCCGCGGGACTGGCACTGCTAGTCGGTTTGCTTTATTTAATTGGAGGTAAGGCGACATCTATCATCCTCTAAATGAAGACATTATGGACGTAATGTCAGACAAGATGGCGTCAACGCGTAGACAATGGCGGAAGACAGTTTATATGTGAATTTGGCGCGGGAACGCGGGTTTAATATGGCGTCACTTTTTATGCCTGAAACGTGTAAATTCCCATAATAAATATGTCGGGGAAAACTTTTAGACCATCGAAATTAATTCCGGACTAAAAGTAAATGATGAACACCTAATAACAGCTCCCAGCGGACTTAAAATGAATCAATTTGCCTGCTTCTGAGAGAAATTCAATTAGCATTAAGGAAAAAAAACTTAAACTGAACTTAACTTTATTGCTTGTCATATACTTAGGATATTTCTTGTCTTGTTTACCCAACTTTCAGAATATGTCCCTATTGCAGTTTGACATCATTGGGAGGGGAGGGGTCAAAAAATCATTTTTAAAAAACCTTGCAACTTACCTACTCCAGAGATATTTTGGGAATTTAATGTACCATATACTACAGAATTATATAAAAGTGACGCCTTACATCAAATTAAAAATAATTTTTCATCAATTTAATTCTCTCCACTGCTAGTACAAGCACAAATGGTTTAATAGCCATGCCAATGCCAAGAACGACCGCGGCACTGGACCACTACTTGTATTTAGGTATAAGATGGGACAATATATTATTATCACAAGATTTATGTAACCGAAACCTTGAAATATGAACAATTCAAAAAGCAAATTAACTTCCTGAACTTAGATAATGATATATTGTACCCTTAATGTATACTAGGTAGGAAATAAATTACTGTTTGCTTATTTTTTCATTAATATTCTAAACCTGTTTTGTTGATTTACGTTTGTAGTTATTTAATAAATTTTTAATATTGTTAACATATTGAAATACTTTTATTATTTTTTCGTCACGTATGTAAATACTCCTCCCATAACCACGAGCTACTGGAGCTCAACTTATGGTGAGTAGATCAATAGGAAGTAAAAAAAAACATGTATATGATGTATTGTGTTATTTGTTTTTAAATAAAAAAATAAGATTGATATTTTCACCCACAAAAATGTTGTTTTTCTTTGTTTCAAAAACAATGAATGGAAAAAATAATTTCACAAATTTTCAATATTATCTTATTAAGGTATTCTTCATACATTTCTATCGTTTAGTTAGAGTAGAAATTATATGGAACATTTTTTTAGTCTCTACGTTCCCACCACAATACCTTGAAAGATTTATGTTTCACCTATTACTGTATTTTGCACTAAAGTTGTAATTTGAGGTTAATGTTTTAGCTCCAATAAATTGAAAACCTCCAGAAATGTTTAAATACGAGTAAGTTACTTAATGTGGGTAGTAAATAAATTACGATGATTATTTTTTGTTTTCTAAACGAAAGTAATAAAATGCGTAATTTTATCTGTACAGAGTTATAAAAAGTAACATTATACTTAAGAACCTGTAAAAAATAACAAAAAAAACACCGCTGGTGAAATCTGGCTTCCATTTTGCATATATGTGGGAACATATTTCCAATAAAAGACATTAATATTAAAAATAATCTCCCCGGGTAACATCTTGTTAAAAAGTAAATAATGGCAGGCGACGCATCTCATAATCCCGATATTAACGGTCAATTTGGTAGCAATAACAAGCCGGGGCAGGCGGGCAGGTCCATAAATTAGCTGCGGAAAATATCAGGGAAACATGAAGCCTATAAATGCGCGGAAAAAACGAGAAATAAAGTCCAAGTGCCATCTATCAACAGGAATTGTCGCGAATAAGAAATGGCGACAAAAAATGGTATGTTAAGTTTCCATAAATAACCTGCTAAGAGGATTTGACTTATAAATACGCTGTCAGTGCTGATAATAGGACTTATACCAATTCTTAAGTGGTGTCGAGAAGCTTGGAAACCTATAACCTGACTCGTTAAATGCGGTACGCACATACTGGAAAATTGTGTAACTTTATTATATACATATATTCTTTCTTGTATATTTTAAAAGCAGAATGAACAAAAAATGTACATCTTTTGTTGGTGTGGATTAAAATCAAGTAATTTTGATTTTATAACAATAGCGTGTAATGATTTTCCTATCATTATTTAGGTTTACACAGTAGGTAAATTTGCTATATTTGTAGACTTTCAAAGATGACTGAAAAAAAATATATGCTCGTAGTGTAGGAACCGGAAACTGGTCATTTTTTGAGCTTGTGAACTGAATACAATAATATAATGTTAGGTTTTGAAGAAAAAAACTCTACTTTTATTGTGGATAATTTTACGTAGAATTTATAAATCGTTATTTAAAAGTGAATAAAAAATCATCTCATCAAAAACCTTGTCATGTTGGTACCATTGCATTTGGAACATCTGACGTCACGTCCGCCTTCTGTTTTTGGATCAATATGGAATTTTTTTTGTTATGTATTTTAAATATATATGTATTTTTTTTAAGTTTTTGCGAAATTTTAACTTAATTTGGGTGACTTTAAGCACTATAATTGTTATTCAATATAAAAAAACTGTTATTAATGATAGAACTCAGAGTATTCATAAGGAAAATTATCAATACGGATATTATGATAATGTTAATGATCAATACTATTATTTTTATTTGAGTTAAAGTTTCTAAAAGTATTATGTGGTGTACACAAAGTATTCCGTATATAAATTTACTTATTCATTTATTGTTTAACACCCATAGGGCTTTTACATAGAGTTTTACAGAGTAGTATATCTTAAATACAGAGGTAGGTATATAAAAGATAACAGTAGTTTGAGAATGTAATACGGTATATAAAAAAATGACGATACTGTAATGTAATGGTTATTTAGCAACAATTCCATCTGCGTCAACTTTCTCGGTATTATTAATTAAATCCAGAAAAACCCAAGATTTACAACCTTGGGCAGATCGATGACTTCCTGGCGCAGACAGTGATAAATTTAGGAAACATAGGTGTATCCAGTTATCCAGCGAACCCACCTATCAATGCAATGGGTATTTAATTGCTTATTTATAATTACCAACTTGTTGCTAATTGTAAATAACTCATCCTCCCCATAGTGATATTTTACTGTCACTTTCCCACGGCTCTTTTAAATAGCATTAATAGGTCTTACTCATGCAATTACTTTTACCAAAAATAAGGCAAAGTATTTGTGTTTTCATGGACGCAGAACTGCACAGCAGGTGCATAGCGATTCTAGTGATAATATTGTATATTTGGATTCAATGGAATTTAATGATATTATTTGATGCTATTGACCACCTGCGAGAAGTCTAACAAAAGCAATTTCTGTGTGAATACTAAATCTAACACCATTACGTAGAAACAGAACAAGCAGTTCTTACGCGGAAAGTAGCTAGATTCTAAGAAGTATGTCTGGAACAGGAAAACATTTTTATTATATTTACGATTACTCTTGTATTACGAATAATGGAAGTTATTTTTGTATTTCCAAGCAATACTTTATTAGATATATTTATTTATTAATGACGTATTGGTTTGTTTTTTTTTACTTTAACTTAATTGTGTCACAAGAGACCTGGTCGAAGATAAACAATTAACTTATTGAGCTTTCAAGTTATATTATACTCGTATATCACGTATACGTGGACGTGAAAGGATATGGAAATATAAGAAAAATAAAGACACATTTGTAAAGAATGGTGATTTTAAATTAGTACTTACTTTTGTATAAAGAAAACATGATCTTCAAGACTTAAAACAGTACAAATTGACGAAAAAATATTTAATCAATTTTGTCAATGTGTTAATGCGATCGTGAATGTGTGATATTTAATAGTTTTTTTTTTAATAGGAATACTGGACAGGAGTTCCAACAGCTCCCCGCTAACCGGAGCCAGTGAAACTATGGCATCCTCAATTGAGGTATATTGTGAGGCTGAAGGGTATAGAGATGGGAAAGAGATGAGGAAAGAAAGGTTAGAATATACCTGGCTATTCAGATCAGGTCTAGAAACGTTTCGATTCTGAATGGTGGTCTTACAGAAGAGCGATTCTGGGAGTATCTACCACTTTGGAAAGTTCGGCAAGTAGTACAGATGATTGGGAGTACCTGGGACTCCTATGCGGTACGCACATTAAATAAAATAAAATAAAAAGTTTATCTCCCTACCAGTCGATCCCCAAAGGATTATTTCTGTGGTACTTCTTCCCTGGTATCGTATGCAGAGAGGATATACTGCCGTATAACAAAAGTTGATATACTTATATCTCCAGGCGTCTTTAGTGGAAATCCGCCATACAAATGTTTTTCATAACGACAATTCCCTATCCTTGAATTAGTATGCAGAGAGAATAAACCCACGAATAATAAAAGACGACATACGTATAGGTATTTAAAGCCGGTTTAGGGAAAATACAATATATGGTACCTACCAACATATATATTATAACAAGTACCACGGAAGGGTTATGCGGATAGGACAGAAGACCGAAAAATCAAAAGTTGACATACTTATATGTGCAGTCAGCATAGAGGAAAATACGCTATATATATTTGCATATAATATAACTATGTGTCCCCGAAGAGGCATTCAGAGAGGATATACCGCCGAATAAGACAATATGACCTACTTACATGTGCAATTGGCTTAGGGAAAATATGGTACGCTACACATATCTAAGGGATCAGCTGTCGGGGGATCAGGAGTCGGGTCACATTAAAAAATATATTAAACAGCCTTAATTAAAATAAATAATTAAGTGGGCAGTTTTATCATTTAATAGCACACGTCCCTTAGTTAATCCTTGCCAGATTTGCATCCAGACAAGCGAATAAATGTACCCTGGTATTATTACAGCGGCTCGGTTGCATATATCATACCCCACCGAGTGTTGGCAATTAATCAAATCGTCATCTGATTAAGGAAAAGAGCTAAGTACTTTACTGGTTTGCTGCAAGTTCTCTAGCTAATACACCTCCAGCTGCACGTCTTCGAAACTGCCGCGCAGCTCAACACACTCAGCAAAAAGCTTGCAACAAAAGCACTACAATTATTGAATTCTAAATAGGTAACCATCACGCCATTTCCCCGCTGAGGAGAGGAGAGGGGACAGATTGCCACACAACTCTGTCTCAGCACACGCTGCTTGCTTAATTTACATTCATTGATCATCTCTGTTATTCTGACTGGTGACTTAACATGGCCCGACTGAAGGATTTTTTTTATTAACTTTAAAGAAATTTACAAAATAATACAAAAAAGTTTGTTATAAGATTACAGTTTAAGTATCTACTTATATATCTGTATAAAATAATGTTAAATCTTTACAATATAAATATTACATAATACAAACTAATTTTACTTAAATAGATAAAAAAATAAAACATAAATAACCTAGCTGTTTTAATATGTTACCCGCTGAAATAAAATAAAAAGTATAATAATGAAACAGTTTAAAAATATATTGAAAACTTGGCTGGCTGAAAGAAACTATTTGTATTAGATAATAAGGAAATATTATTTTATAAACGATTTATTGTTGTCGATCATATACATATTTTTAAAATATTTTTGAGTAAGATTCGTGATAAATATTTATGCTTTATTTTTATATAATTAAGATATATTTATTTTGTAACTTTAACTATAAATTTCTTATAAAGTTTTGAATAACAAGCTCCCGTTAGACAAACTACGAAATAGACATTAAATTTATTTTTAATAAATTATTGAAGTTTATAACCTTATTGTAGTGTTTAATCATTGAAGAAGATAATATTAACATATCCTAAATGAAACACGAAACCGACCAATTGTGTTCGGGAAAACATTGTAATAGAACTTTATAAATAGTAGTTTATCGGGACTTTTCGTATTTTGTAAAATGTCTAAAATTAATAAAAAAAAATGAAAAATAAAAAACAATATTAAAACTTCGAAAAAAAATTATTTACTGTTAACCTATCGCAAACAATTTCTTACAGCTAACCAAATCTTCAACAACCGTTTTATTTTAATACTTTTTTTTTCATTTTAGCAGGTAAATTGATTCACTTGTCTTCCTCGGGTGTCACCGACTTCTTTTACCATACACTTCCGCGTCATATATATATTCTCCTCACACTCCTTTCTTTTTACATGCCCAAACCATCTAAGTGTCCCTCTCTTAATATTATCCATTAAGCTTACATCACTCCTGCATTATTTCTGGATCTTCACATATTTAACGGGATCATACATGTTTTTTTTTTTTATATTTACTCTACACCGAAGGCCTTGGGGGAATTAATTTCCCTTAAGGCCTATGCCATATTTTTAGATACTGTGTGGAAGACCTGTTGGAGGATAGTAAGTAGTGAACCTGGGTTTTGAATAGACCCACGTTGTAGGAGGGAGGTAACACAAAGGTCGGCAGATCATTTCACGTATACGCCTCAGGGATCTCATTTCTACAGGGTTCATTTTGTTCTTTCCTCTACAAGTTTCATTAATTATTGTCATGCATCAGGGTTGGTTTCAAATTACAGTTGTGCACTCCACCGTGGACTGCTAGCTTCGTTTCTTTGAACTTTTTTTATTGAATGTCTTTAAAATGTGTGTGCTTTTTATGAAGTGTGTTTAAAATGTTTGATCTCAGTTTTCCTAGGATCAAAGGACATGCAAAACGCGTCATTAATAACCTTATAATGCAGTTTATGAAAAATGATGCTAAAAGCCTTAAAAACGGATTTGAGCTCGCTGGTTTCCATATAATATTATGATACAAAGCCTTTAATGACTAGTTCTTGTCAAACTGGTAACGGGTGACGAAGCAGCTTTGATAATATTCCCCAGAGTTCATATTAATAGCAGACATTTACTTTAGCTTGCTTAGATTAGCAGAGTGGCTTCATGCTTAAAAGGAACGGCTGCGCGGCCTGCTTCGTACAAAACTTAATTTTGGATTTGAGGCCAAAATACCCACCCAAACCGAATGATTATTTTTAATTAAAGGTGTAGTAAATATCTAGTACGGATTAGAAGTATTTTCTTTTTTTATATGTTAAATTATGAAATACAATAGGCCATTAAAGAAATGATTTAAGAGGTAAAAATAATTTCCAAAGTTGTCCCTAAAATTGTAAAAATTTTATTTCTTTAATGGCCTATATTTCATAATTTAGAACATAAATAAATAAAATACTCCTAACCCATACTAGATATTTGCTACACCTTTTGATTTTAAAAACAATCATTCGGTTTGGGTGAGAATTTTGACCTCAAATCCAAAATTCAGTTTTGTATGAAGCAGTTTCCCTTTACACGGGTTTTACTTATTGGAATTTATGAATTTTAATGTTTTTTTTTAAAAGTAAATATGTGTTTTTTAAACTGTTAAAGATAAGTTTTTTTGTGTTTAATTCGTAGAACTCCATTTATTTATTTTTATTAATTTCATTTAAGTCAAATTAATAGTGTTATTAAGTTCTGCAAGTATTTTTTAGTTTTCAAGGCCTTGAACACCGAAACAGCTGTCATAATAATAAAAAAAACTAAAAATACTTGCAGAACTTAAAAATAACATTAAATTTATAAAATACCTTATAAAGTTCAAATGGTTGTTATAAAATATCTGAGTCGATTAATGGAGCCATGGCACGATCAAGTATTACTTTAGCCAGGTACTGTCAAGAGTTTCAATAACGACAAATGGGCATAAGACGATAATATTCATATTTCCTTTTATTTATTTACGAACCATTGTCTAATTACATAAAATACACAACACGAAATGAGATTAACAAGGGCTGCAGAAAAAAAAACACCACATACATAATACATGAATGAAGCAATGACAAAAAAAGGACAAAAATATACAATTGAGAGAACATTCATTCCAAATATCCATGATTTTAGACATGCCAAATGATAATCTTTCGAAGCATATTTTTGTAAAGCCTGCCAAAAATCATTTAGACTGGCACCAAAAATTTCAAACCCTGGCTTGAGTTAATAAGTCTCGACATTCTGGATAGAGGATAATGGTACACTTAATTAATAAAGTGTTGATTAACGAATATTATTTATTTGTTTCCGAGTCTAGGCCAAGGAATGTTGAACTAGATGAGTGTCAATAATGAAAGTGTGTCAATAATACAATAAATTATTTTCTAAATGCAAACGACATCTAAGTCTTTCTTAAATTGTAGATATTGTCCGTTTAATACCTTTATAACATTATTTATTCTGAAAATTGGCATAGCGGAATAATAGTCAATAAGCTGTAATTAACACATTTTATTATCTCGAGTAACGTGTGATGAAAAAGAGATATTGGACAGCTGTTTAGACTGTTGTACAGTCTTTCTTCTCTCTCTCTCGTGACGTCACTTTCATACTAGACGTTAGTTGTACGGTCGTCGCATGTATGAATGAAGATGAAGCCAGAAATGTGTCACCTCTGCCTACCCCTGCAGTCAGTTAGTTCTTAAAGTAAGAGTCTTAGAAAGGTGACTTCAAGAAAACATTCACAATTTGTATTATTTTTTTTATTATCTCGATAGAACACAGTTGTAAAGGATTGTTCGATGTCTGTCCCATTGAGTAAATTATTGTATTGAAACAGACTTTTTTTTTATATAAATACCACACAAGAGTCCCAAACTGCTCCCAACCGTCTGGAGCCAGTGAGACTATGACATTCCCAATTGGGGAATGTTGTGAGGCTGAAGTTATTGGGGAGGGGAAGGTAGAAGGGGAGAGGAAGGTGGTGAAAAGGGGAAATACCTGGCTATTCAGATCTGGTCACCAAACACGGCTAAAAGCCATTTCAAGCAACGTTTCAATTCTGAATGGTGGTCTTTCACCAGGGCGATACTGAGAGTATCTTCCACTCTGGAACGTGCGCAAATATACTATATATTATTTTTAAAAGAATTAATTGTGAAGCAACACAAATTAATTAAATAAAAATTACTTGCGCACGCCGGGATTTGAACCCGCGACCTTCGGATTCGTAGTCGAGAGCCTTACCCCTCGACCATGGAGGCCGTCAGACTTAGCAGGTTTGTAAATGAAATAATGAATTAAAAAAATGTGAGAACCAAGACATGGAAGTTAAATTTTAAGATATTATTTAGGTGTATAGAGGCTAGGTTCTATACATATGACATATTTTGGATTTTTTACAATCCAAATAAAAGTAAATATAAAAATTGGATTGGATAAGCCTAGAGACAAAGATTTATCCAAAATTGAATAGACATTTCTAAGAATGTGTCTTACGGTAATTGAACGCAATAATTGGATGATGTGTTTAAAAGATCAAATATTTTTTCATGTTCAAATATATGCTGTGTTTTTATTTGTATAGTCGTTACTGGTAGCGTATTGAACAATTTTAACACTATGTATGTAAAATGTCTTTATGTTGATTTATATTGTGTTTTATTATTTTGGTACAAATTAACCAGAATGTCTCTTGCAAAGAGCTGCTTTATGTCAATAACATTGATAATAATAATAATAATCGAGTGAATGTACAAATATTACTTCATAGTCTTTATCTAATTATGTACAAACAGACACAGAAAAACATACTTACCTGGCAGGTCGCTTCAGATGAACACAGTTTTATTAGAAAATTTAAGCATAGAGTTTACAGCTATTTTATCCTCCTTTTCTATTGAAATTACATTTATTAGAAGATTGGTGGCACAAGAAGAGTTGCTATTTATTTGAAATATTTGTATTTTTTTGTACTGGAGAATATTTATAAAAGGTCGAATTTTTTAATAGATATTAACTTTTTTTACACATTTAGCTATTTACAGTTTTACGGGCTGTGGACGGATTTGTGCACCGATCCATGATTTTTTTTAAAATTATTCTAAGTGAGTTTAGGTAAGCACTAACAGGCTAGCCTGGCTAAGCAATTTAAGTGTGCATTTCTTCAATTTATAGATACGATTGTCTAAAAAGATGAGTTTTAAATTTAGATCTGAATTCTATTTGATGGTATTAAATATCGTATCGGTATAGGCAGAAAGAAGAATTTTCAAAAATTAGTTTATTATAGTTGGTTATTTGAATTTCATCATCACAATGGCCCAATCTTTTCATAGCCTTCTCATTTCCCATAAAATATTCATAAGTTATGTAATATACTTCAAGTGTGATATTGTCAATCAATCACCAGTTACATCATTTATGACACAGTTATAAATCTCATATGAATGAGCGAAAAATCATATCAATACGTTAATGTGCACGGAGAATGGCTCGTTTCTCATTTTTAATTCACTGTTTTACGAGGCCAGAGTTATTTAAACATCGATCACAGCCTCTTTTCACATCAATTAAAAAAACTTCGAGGAGGTTTTCGCGTCATAATAAAAGTAAAGTTCTTATCTAACCTAACCCGTCTAATGGAAATATAATAAAACAAAAATGAACCACGAATGTTTGGTGATGTCAACGGAATGTTGATAATTCATTGAAGTGCGATTGTTACATACCAACATACTGAAAATACATAACTAATCTGATGACCTTCGTGTCGGAGTGGTAAGCTCCTCGCTTCTGAACACTAATATTCAGAATGGCAAATACTCTCAGCGTGGGGAATGAATAACCTCATCGAATTTAATGTTTCAAAGACCCAATCATGTCTGATTACATCAAAAAGGGATCGAAATGACAATCCAGTCTCCTTTAATGGAACCGATCTTCCCAACAAGCCCTCCATTGATATGCTTGGCGTATCCCTAAATGACCAGCTCAGGTATGGAGACTCCAACGAAGCCGAAGTAAGGTTAGCCTCTCAGAAACTAGGCGTACTGTACAGAACCCGCAGGTACTGCAGATAGTACACAACTGCTGACCCTGTACAAATCCCATATCGTTCCCTTCAGCCTGACAACATAGTCCTTTTGGAACCCTTTTACGGTGTTCATACAAAATACTTTTTTTTTTCAAATATCGCGGGATCAAAGCTTGGCAATGGAAAATCAAAATGTATCAACTTTACCTTTATTTTTTACACGCAATATTTAATATTCGGGTTTAGCACGATTTCAAATTCCCTAATGCAAACTCATATTAATCTCATTAGACAAATAAATACGGAAATGTTAATTAATAAACACAAACGTGATAATGTTGTATATACATAATAGAATTTGATTAAATTCGGTAGTTGAGGTGAGTCTTATTATTCCAGCAACAGGTTACCTCATCTGAGCTCATGTTTAGATGAAAGGTTTAATATAAACTGGCAAAATTGATTGAAATATGTAAATGTCTATGTACCAATTTGTGTCAGATTAAAATATTCTCAATTTAATTCAGAATCACCCACCCACATGTCACAATAACAAGCAAAAGTAATAACATTTAGCTAATCGTTATAATGGTTGACCACATCAGATGCTCAGAAGTAGAGAATAATAATAATTATTATTGGATAGTGAAAAATCACCTTGAGGACGCTGTACAAATATTACTACCTATTCTAAAATTATTGTTTTTTTTTATTTTTATATTGTAAGTTTTTCTCTTATTTATTTTCGACCGGACCGGTTTCAGCCTATCACTGGCATCGTTATTCTCTATCTAATTATTTATTTGATTTGATTATACGCCCATCTGGGCTTTTACGTGAATTTTTAATACAATATGGAAAATTACAAGAACATTGATATTCTAAACTATAAAGTAATGAACATTCTTTTTCAAACGTTTAACGGTGACATAAAATAGAAAACCAAAAAAAAATATTAAAACACAAATCATTAACACTACATTATTGTAACTAAGTTACAATATTAAATATTGTTGGATTCATCAAAGTTTTGGTATAGATGACGCTTCATTGTATAAATGGAGTCAGTAAATACTTCAAACCAGTTGCCCAGATCGTGCATCTTATTGATAAATGAATGAGACTGATAGTTGTGTAAGTGTTGCAGAAAAATGTTGTAGTTTGTCTTGTATTCTTCTTCGGTATATTTAATTTAATAGTGGCGAGGATGGCAGGGCTGTCAATTAGGTTGTTAATGATTCTATACAATATAACTAGGTCGGACATAATTTCATATGTACAAACGGATACAGAAAAACATACTTACCTGGCAGGTGGCTTCAGATGAACACAATTTTATTAGAAAACTTTAGCTTAGATTATCAGAGTTGCTATTTTATCCTCCTTTTCTATTGATATTCCATTTCTTATTAGATTGGTGGTACAACAAGAGTTCGCAATTTTTTTAAATATTCTTAATTGTTAAGACTGGAGAACATTTATGAAATGACCTTAAAAAGCTTAAGAAGTTTTTAATACATATTTGTATTTTTTTACACATTTAGTTATTTACAGTGATGCGGGCTGTGGACACATTTTCACACCGGTGCGTGATTTTTTTTTACTTATTCTATAGGTGACTTTAGGTAAGCACTAACCGGTTAGTCTAGCTAAGTAATTTACTTGTGCGTTTCTTTCATTTATGAATATGATTGTCTGAAAAGATGAGTATTAAGTTTAGGTCTCAAGGTCGAGTCTTTGATCATTCTTAAGCCATGCGGCAGTTCATTCCAGGCTTTAGGTCCTGATACTGAAAGCACCATCACCGAACTTAGTATTAGGTGTGCACTTTGGTTCCTAGAGAACCTTTCATGAAGAGTGTCTACTAATACACATTATTAATAAATAACCGTTCATCGAATTTATTGAAAACATGCAGATATTTTATGTGGTTACCTACTTAATTGTCCTGCTTTACCTCACATTGCTATTACGATAAGCGGGTACAACACCCGGATAAAAAAGCTTTACAATGGCACTAAAAACATTTTTTTAAATGGACGTAGAACACCGGTACATACGAAAGAGAGATGTTACAAAAATTACCTCACATACTTACAAACTAATGGCAAACACGATATAAAAGTTCACTCAAAGTAAAGTATTTTTTTATAATTTATTTACTTTTTGGTACACAAAGTAAGTACCTACCGTTAAATTATTATTTTAACGCGTGCCGTTTCGCCCTTGAAAGGAATTATCAAAGTGTGACTCCGTCACATGCAGACGACTTATTTATAATACCATTTACATCATATAACTACACCATTGTTTGAAGAGGTCACAGTATTTCGTGTGGTGCGACCGAAAACTGTATTAAATTTATTTTTTAACTGAATTCCTGCTGACTAAAGGCAACAACCACAATAGGATATTTTCAGTAGTATTTTTTTACTGTCCAAAAAAATTCTATACGTACATATACATCTTCTTCCCCTTATCTAACTCGGGTCGGGGACCCATCGTATCGACAAGGCGCCTCCGGGCGTCCCTGTCCTGTTCTACATCCGTCCATAGTAGGTCCAGCCTCTCCTAGCACAGCCTCTGGAGTTGCTTCTCCCTGTGTTTGGGGAGACTCACTGGACGTCTTCCCTCTGGAATAGCACTCAGAATTTTCGGTGGAATTCGTAACACGTGCCTAAGCCCCCTCAGTTGCGACTTTTCTATGAAGAGTAATAGTGGTTCGATGTTACGCTCCTCCAGGATCATCGAGCTTCTTATTCGATCCCATCTCGTGACTCCTGCAACTCCTCTCAAAAATTTCATTTCAACAGCTTAGACCCTAGAACGTGTACGCTCGTTCAACATCCAGATCTGGTGACCATAAGTAAGCGTGGGGCGATACATTGATTTGTATAGTGCCAACTTTGTCTCGTTACTTAACTCAGCTTTCCTTATCACTGAGCTGTAAAGAGAAAGCAAAACACCGCTTGCCGCACCTCTTCTACGGTCAATTTCTGTGTCTTGCTGGCCATTGCTTGAGGATTCAATCGCAAGGTATTTAAATTGATCGATCTGTTTCAACTGCGCCCTGTTATCGAAAATGTTACACCGTGTTTGGTCTCTTCCTATAACCATAACTTCTGTTTTTGCAGTGCCCATCCTCATTCCTGCCGCCATGCACTCTTCAATGAAGCGGGTGATCCACTCCTGTAGCCCCTCCTAGAGCGCGGTTAACCTCCCGATGTCATCGGCAAACAGTAACGAGAAAATGAAGAAAAGAAAAAAAGTTACGATTACATTACATTAAAATTAAAAGAAGTTAATTTTCGTTTAATTTTCATGTTTACGAATTAAATTTCCTTGTCGATTTAAATGTACCATTTTTGATTTGCCGCCAAACGACATGCTCGTTTTTGTTTATTAATATGATGTTGTTGACGTCACGCCGACCAGCGTCGGTGACAGCCGTCTTACCAGCCAGTGGCGTTATGTACATCATAATGACGTTTTAGCCAATTCGAACCGTTTTTGTTTATTAATATGATGTTGTTGACGTCACGCCGACCAGCGTCGGTGACAGCCGTCTTACCAGCCAGTGGCGTTATGTACATCATAATGACGTTTTAGCCAATTCGAACCGTTTTTGTTTATTAATATGATGTTGTTGACGTCACTCCGACCAGCGTCGGTGACAGCCGTCTTACCAGCCAGTGGCGTTATGTACATCATAATGACGTTTTAGCCAATTCGAACCGTTTTTGTTTATTAATATGATGTTGTTGACGTCACTCCGACCAGCGTCGGTGACAGCCGTCTTACCAGCCAGTGGCGTTATGTACATCATAATGACGTTTTAGCCAATTCGAACCGTTTTTGTTTATTAATATGATGTTGTTGACGTCACGCCGACCAGCGTCGGTGACAGCCGTCTTACCAGCCAGTGGCGTTATGTACATCATAATGACGTTTTAGCCAATTCGAACCGTTTTTGTTTATTAATATGATGTTGTTGACGTCACGCCGACCAGCGTCGGTGACAGCCGTCTTACCAGCCAGTGGCGTTATGTACATCATAATGACGTTTTAGCCAATTCGAACCGTTTTAAAATTAGGGCGTTTTAAAGTCACCAATTATGAATTAAAATTTCACATGTTTACTGCGATTATCAGAAACAAACAAACTTTAAATCATCCACACATTTAAAATCATCATAGTTCTTGAAAATACCCTACTAAACGAATCCCTCTCATTATAAAATGATATACCTATTTCATATATTTTTTAATGTTTAATGAATAGCCTTTTAATTTTTATTTATTAGTACTTTCAGTTATTCAAAATTCTTGGCATTCCTATCAATACATGTAAATCATACAAAACAATTATACAGACGATCAAAAAATTTTCGATAAACAAAATAATTTTTCAGGTGATGTTATTAATGATTCTAATGTGCAATCAATTCGATATAAAATATGTACGCAATAGTAGTCCATCGTAATTCCTTATTTTCAAGAATTAAATAATATTTGACACCATGTGTACATTATAGCCATGCGTGTATCTATTTTTTAGTATTAAGTTTGGTATGAATAATGATTTGGTCGATCGGGAACAAGCTCCCACCGCTAACAAGAAGGTGAGTCCAGCACTAAGCCGCTGGTTTACGAGTGCCGGTGTTCAACGAAAGGCGTTTCATTAAAATATTTCAAGTTTTTAAGTCGGCCCAATCGCTTATTTATGCGCCAATATCCAACACTTTACGAGGCGAGATGTGACGGACTAACTTACTGCTCTTATCCGGGTTATCGCTTCATTCTCGCTACAGACGCTAGACGGTCAGGCCATCTCATCATGGAGAGATATAAATAACCACAAGGAGGAATCACCAATAAATTAGACAATTTCCAATTTTTCAAAAATGTTTACGATAAACTCTACTCGGCCCTTGCATGTTGTCACAAAGTGACAGGATTCGACAAGAGTGTCACCTAATAACCGTATTGTCCGTATTGCTAATGAGAAGATTTTAAAATAATGCAAAGCCGATGCAAGAATAATGCAGAAGAATCGGACGCCGTGATGGTCAGACCAGGGATCTAGATATCACTAGAACATATGCCACCATATAGATGGAAGAAGTCGAGGACCTTCTGGTAAGTCGGAAAGATACAAATATGTACGCCGAGAAATTGCAATCGAAACAGACCATTTTTAAATATTCAGTGCGGAATTACTCGCTATACGTTCCTTGTCGTGTGTTTTTCACCTGATCATAAGACTGTTTTTCTCATTTTGTAACAATTTTTGTGATAAACCATGTATAACCGTATTGTGAATGGGGACATTTCAAAACAACGCGTGGATGGCGTAAGCATTTGGTGTCGAGATAATATAATATGACGCGCAATTGGATGAAAGAAGTTAGTGACAACTCATGAGGTGTATAGGTAATAAGTACTATATCATCACCCCGGGTATTGAAACTGTGTCAACTTTTTAAATTGAATGCCTTTCTTGACCGTATTTACCATGTTATTCCTGTATTTATCTTTTTTCTTTATTAAGTAATAACTTGTATTTGCATTGTATAGTTAATATTATATCGTAATTTATTTAATAAATATTTATGTAATAAAATATAAAAGCCCAAATGGGACGTGAATAAATAAAAATATTAATTAATGAGAAGTACTTAGTTTACATCAGTATTTTTAATATGTAAATTTCGAAAGCGAAGCTTTCCTCATCAAAATACAAAGTGTACTAAAAAAATGACAAGTATAAACAAATGATAAACATAGAACATAATAATGTAAGAATATACAGATTTTAAACATTTTTTCTTTTATATGAATACCGCACAAGAGTCCCAAACTGCTCCCAGCCGTCTAGAGCCAGTGAGACTATGGCATTCCCAATTGGGGAATGTTGTGAGGCTGAAGGTATTGGGGAGGGGAAGGAGAAGGGGGAGAGGAAGGTGGGGATAAGGGGAAATTCCTGGCTATTCAGATCTGGTCACCAAACACGGCTAAAAGCCATTTCAAGCAACGATTCAATTCTAAATGGTGGTCTTTCACCGGGCCGATAATGAGAGTATCTTCCACTCTTAAAACATAAACAAAATTCAACAATAAGTGATGAAAGCAGGTAAGTAATTAATTCAAAATGAAAAATTAATGAAAAAAATATGTATTAATTATTATAATATGTAAAATAATAAATATATATTAGAAAATTTAAAAAATTGATATTTTTATTATTATTGTTTGGAATGAAATGAAATTTTCAAATCAATTTTTCTTTGTTTAGAGATAGTAACACTCGTCATAAGGCATTACTTTCGATGTCAAATCAATTATGGCACCCAAACGACAAGCAAGAACTCACAACTTCATAACTTTATTTGTTTTTTTAAATCCCGAGTAAGGCCGGATACACATCACCTAGTTATATATAAATCTTTCTTGAAAATATTTTTGATGGAGGAACATCAACTAATGAGCTTATAACGAAAAGCTGACAAGTTTTGAGCAAAATGATGATTAAAAGTAATATGTATAACTACGAGTATACCTGTATTAGTACCTTTACGATATACTCGTACGAGTATGTTCAATTCAAATTGATTAACAATAGAAATAAACGTCTAAGAAATATATGCTAAGATTTTTCCTATTTCCACGGTAAATTTAATATTTTTATTGAGTTTATTTGGTAAACTAAGGAAAATTTTAAGTTGTTGAGTACCAGTCCACAAAATAACTACACATCTAATGAATAAAAAAACATAATTAAATGAGGTCATAGCGCGATCAACTGAATCAAATACTTAAGTTGGAACGTGTCAAGATTTGGAATTACGGAAGAGTTGCCAATCAGTTAGTTAATTAGCTAGTTAGTAATCTAATTTGAAATTTGTAAGCAAGGCACTAAGTAAGTTTTATTTTTTGTATTGTGTTTTCGATTAATATATATATATATATTTTTATTATTAACTTTTCGGAATACTTGTTATCTTTTTGTGGGTAATAAATTGTATATTTCATGTAATATGATAGATTTGGTTTACACCATTCTCCCAGTCCTGCTTGATTAAAAAATTAAATGAATAAATAAATAAATAAGTAAGCAATTTGGAATGAAGAAAATATTTCAACAATATTTTGATAAATTGGACGGCGATAAATAAAATAAGAAATAAAATTAGCATTTAGGTTAAGGTCACAATAGTTAGGCTGGGTTACATAAAGCAAAACTATTTTACAACACTGTGATCCTTCACATGAAAGCAATTGCTTTGAAGTTTGTACCTTCAACCTACGATGTTGCCAGTTCGCGACAAGCGTCGCGTTAATGAGCGTAGCACGCCCGTCTATACTATACCAGTACCAGGTAGCCCCAGCCCCCAACAAGTACCAGGAGTGCCAGGACCGGAGGAAAGATATTGGAGTAGCGCCTCACATAGGTTGATTTACATACCTCTGCCCTTTGCAGGTTGTTACACACCTACTTGCCTGTACTGGATCCGGGAGTACCCTTCAAGAGTCATCCCTGTGTAGTCTAACGTCGTATCTCTTTGGCAACCTCTGATATCGGATACTTCCTATTCCTGACCATGGGCTAATACTGGATACTTTGCTTCGACCACTGCCTGTTCTGCTTCCCTATGAATATACATTTATCAGGGCAGAACCTAAAATATTTTACATTCGGTACAGAAAGTATAAATAGCAATTATATTGGATACCGACGAGTTTATATATTTGGGAAGTATGTTTACGAGAGATGGAGAGACTGATAGGGATATTGAAAGAAGGGTGAATGCGAGAAACTCCATTAACAGAGGACTGAACGCGGTTAGCGCTCACAAAAAGTTGTCCGAAGAAGCGAAGCTAGCAGTCCACAATGGAGGGCTGATATCAACCCTGGTGTATGGCAGTGAGGCATGGAATTGGTAGAGGAAGGGTTAAAGTAAACTAAATACCGTAGAAATGACATCTCTGAGGCGAATGTGTGCTAAAACAATGTATGATCGTATGAAAAATGTTGAGATTCGTAAAGAATGCAAGGCTGATGTAAACGTAATGAATAAGATTAAGAAGGGGAGGCTTAGATGGTTTGGATATGTAGAGCGAATGAACGAAGAAAGGAGTGTAAGAAGAATATATGCCGCGATGGTGAATGGAAGAAAAAGCCGGAGACGCCCGAGGAAGACATGGCACGATCGAGTGAATCAAAACGGAATAATAAAGGAGAATGTATGAGACGATGTATTAATATGAATGAAGCAGGAAATGTATGCCAAGATCGAGTTGTTTGGCGATCCGTCTGTTCTGCCTTCCCTTGCGGGGAAACGGCGTGATGGTTAGTTAGTTAATACTGGATATAAATTAAAGTGTTGTAACAATTTTTTAATATCCAAAAATCACCTTTAATCGGATCTCTGCAAAATTTGCTCGTAAAGCAGTATGTTTATGTTTAATAGTAAAAAAGGTGCTACGTGTACGTGTATAGCTACGTTTTGACAAACTCTTGGTTGTTAGTAGCAATGATAATAATAATAATAGTTGGATGACTTGTATAGCGCCGTTTTTGTGAAAAATCACCTCAAGGGCGCTGTACAAATATTTCTTAACTAATTATGTACAGACAGATACAGAAAAACATACTTACCTGGCAGGTCGCTTCAGATGAACACAGTTTTAGAAAAATTTAATTTAATTATAGAGATGATAGTTTTTCATGGTTATTTGTTTCTCCTTTTCTATTGATGTTACATTTATTAGATGATCGGTGGCACAAGAAGAGTTGGTATTTATTGAATTATTGGTATTAATTTTTAGGACTGAAAAGTATTCATAAAATGAATTTTAGGACGCGAAAATATCTATAAAATTACTTTACTCGGCGTAAGAAGCTTTTAATAAATATTAACGTTTTTATTTATTTATTTTTTATTTTTTTATTTTACACTTTGGATGTTTACAGTGTTGCGGGCTGTGGACGCATTTGCGCACCGATGCGTGAATTTTTAATTATATTTTTATTTTATTTAATGACTTTAGGTAAGTACTAATAATAACGAACGCTGAATTGTGTCTTTTTTTTACAATAATTAACACTAATTTGATCCGTTCCCGACTCTTATTTCATAAAAAAAAAACAATTAACTTTTTTGCAAGAGCAATTAAATTTCTTGCATCTTTCCTTAATATGCACTAATGGCTAATATAGATCCGGTGATGCATTTTTAATTTGTGTGCAAGCAGACAGTAGTCAAAGCATACGACATCTTTTTTTAACCTTTCTTCGTTCCGATTCATTTTAATATAATTAATTTTCTATAGCTAGAAATCACCAGATTTAAGTTCTCAATTAAATGCAAGTCCTCAGTAAGTCGGCGATGGTAAGATAACGTTGGTATCCATGTCGATGATGCTAGAATTCCGATATTTTCTTGTCACAGTCGCATCAGTCCACCTATATAAAAATAGCTATAAGCGCGTTGTCTTTGAATCGCTCATTTGGACGACAGAACGCAACACCCAATGCGAATGAAAATTATTCATACCTGCATCATAAGTATTTAAAATATATACCTATAATTATCATATCATCAATAAATTCATTGTACTCTTAAAAAATTAATTAAAAATTACTTTGTAATCACCACTTTATTAATGTATACATATTAACATGTTTCGACAGCGATGCTTTCTTTATCAGGAATATACAGAATACTAAAAAATAAATATATCAATTATAGATAAATGATAAACATAAACAAAAATTAATTAAAGTAGCTAAGTAATTAATCAAAAATGTTAATAAAAAAATACTATAAAACATTGAATATCAAATTTATATTTTAAATTAAAAAGATATTTTTTTTTTGTTAATATCAATATGAAAATAAATTCAAAGATTATTAATTATATTTAATTGACCATTAAAATTTTCCTGATTTCTAAAATTTATATTATAATCTTCATTAGTTCGTAGTCAAATCGAATATAATTATTCTATATTATATGGTCCCCTCACTATAAAATCCACTCCAACTCCATTGAAAAAGTTCAACATAAATTTCTAAGCTATGTTAACTATAAACTCGGATTACATATTGAAACTATAAATTTCAAATAACTAATGAAAGAACTAAAATGATTAAAACTCTCAAATAGAAGACATGTTTCTGATCTAACTTTTATTTTTTTAATTGTTAATGGTATTATAGACAATCGTGATATAGTCAACTTAATTAAAATTAATATTCCAACTAGAACCACTCGATCTAAAATTTTATTCAATTGTAACAATAATTTCAGAACTGATCATTATTCATTCAAAAATTCTCTTGTACCTAGACTTCACGCAGAAGGTAATACTTTCTCAGACATAGTAGATATCTTTAACTGCTCAGAATACAAATACAAAAAAAAAACGATCATTGTATACATCCCCAACAATTACTAATAAGATATATTATGTGTCTAGAGCATTAGTATCAATGAATGTAGGGTGTGTTTTGTATATTCGCCTCTGTTGCTAATTATTTCGAATGATGCTTACACGATGCTATTGCTGAATTTGTTCGTGAAACAAATGAAATATTTAGTTGTTGTATTTCGTGAAGGATATCTATTCTATCTATCTACCTACTGTGATGTGTTTTGCACCGGTGTCATTATTGTAATTTGAATTTTTATAACAAAATGTGTGAAAGCCCATGTGGGGCGTATGCAATATAATAAATAAATATGTTCAATTTTTAATTATTAATAATTTTTATTTTCTACAATGATTAAATAAATATGTAATTATTGGGTATATTTTGTGACTTGTATTGTGTGAAAATTGCATGTTTTATGGCATAATGTACTACGAATTTAGGTACCTACCCGTTTCATTTGCTTTTTTTAAAGAACGTCTGTTAATGCTTGTATTTGTAGAGTCATAAAAGCACACACTCCTTGCTTCTCAACATCTGAACATTTTGTTATCCACATTTACACGGGGGTTTATTTTAAAAAACGTAAAAATAAAAATAGTCCGGCAAATTCGAAGTGACCAGCGCAAATTCCGCAAGCGCTATTCGTGTTCTTATTAACTCAACTAAACACAGCATAATTTGTTTATTAATTCCTCTAAACACAACAAAGACCAAATTTCATTAGTCCATCCTATGCGAGTTACACGCACGGGTGTGTCGGCTAACATAGCCACTCGGTACCGATAGCCCTACCTCGCTACCAACGCAGGTACAGGCTGATCAATAAGTTCACGGTCACCCGGTGAATAATTTATAAAACGGTTACCTTTCATGAAGTTTCATTAAAAGAAATGAATACTTTACCTAATGCGTTTTATGTGCTCCTCGTACAAAATAGTAATTATAGATACTGAATAAATCTATCAAATTAAGCAAATCAGCTGACCAAGACCTTTCTTAAAATTCCGCAATAAGAATACTTTACCTAATACGTTTATGTGATGATTAATTAGATGATTATATTAGAGAAATGATTATTAATAATTAAGGTATCAAATTAAGACATATTTATTAATCTATTTGGTATAAAAACCAGCCGATTTCGTTAGTAATTGCTTAACATTGAATATATTGGTAGACTTGAAAATGGCTGTCATTATTATCTTATGTTAGTTTCAAAAATAAATGAACAGGTTTAAAAAAAAAACACAAATTTCCTGAAAAATGTTATGTTTTCAAAAATTTGGGAAGTTTTCATGTCACAATTTTTTCTTAAGGTGGGATTGGTTTTAAGCCTTTACGCCACTGTATCTAATAAGTTTCTTAAATTAATATTTGTTACGAAGTTAAACAAATTTAAATGTTTTATTGTTATCTAATGAAGTCAATCAAATAAAATGTTCAAATTTGAAAAGCTTGTTAATTCAATATAGATTTGCAAATTGCTGGAACTACTTCCTTTTTTTTAAATTTAATAATGTTATTATTAAGTTCTCCAATTATTTTTATTTTTTATGACAACTATGACAATTATGACAATTCAAATTATGACAACTTATTCATATGATTTTATTTACTCCCACTCAAATCTCTAGCTGTTTTTTTTATTAATTATTTATTATCGGTAAAACTTATTTAGTTAGAAAATTCTCTATTCTGTCAGGTTTTTACATTTATAATGTGTTTTCCCGTATTTAAATGCGAATGTTTTCATAATTGAATTATTTAAATTTGTTGCATTGTTTTGAACGCCGAAACAGCTGTCACGATAATAAAAACTAAAAATACTTGCAGAACTTAAAAATAATATTATTAAATTTGATTTACATTAATTTAAAAATATAAATATTAAATGTAATTCTACGAATTAAACACAAAAACAATTATTACTTACCTTTTAATGGTAAATTAAATGACTTGCGCAGTTTCTATTGAATTTTAGTAATACGTCCAATCGCTTCCTAAAAAATGTTGATATACTCAAGTTCGGACACGTGTCGTTATATTATTGTTTTTGCTGATAGAGGTGAGTAAAATAACATGAAACCGTTTTTTTCACAACCGTTTTAGTTCCGAATTGGTTGAAACAGTTTCGTGGATTTTGGGATAACCGTTTAAAAAAAAGTGCAACTACGACCGCAATAAACCCGTGCGGCATGTTTCCAACGGAGCAAAATGATTTACTAAACTGCCGTAAACCGCTGAAAAGAAATGCTTTCGCCCGAAACTCTGTCGCTGACCGTTGTTAAGGAACACTTTCGAAAAATTTTAACCCAGTCCTTAACGTGATGCAAAGAAACGTTTTCTCGTTAAACGTTTTCGCGTTAAAAGCTTCCGTCCGAAACTCAGTTTCTGACCGTCGCTACGAAATACTTTCTCAGCAACCGTTTTTTTTTCATGTAATTAATAAAAATACTTTATTTTCTAATTTATTTCGTTATTTCTGTCTCGAATAACCTTTTGTTTTAAGAAACAGCTTAAGTTATTTTGATAAACAAACTTAAACGCCCACCTCCAGTTGAAAATACAAAAAGTATATATTTTTAATCCATTTAATTGTGCGCTTTGACAGTATGATTTGACGACCCAGTGTCAAGACAATCAATCATTAAGAAATACCACAATTCTTTTACAAGCGTTGAATAATAAACTTTTTGTATAATGTCTTTTTGAGGAACTTTGCAACCTTATCTTTAAACCAGCAAATCTGTTTTCGTCAGCGAATTCTGAGGTCTTGAAAGCGGTACAGCATTTTTTAACTGGAAGTTCTGGGTCAAACTATATTGAGATCATAACCTAATTTCCATCATCAGCTATGGAGCTTTAAAATAGTTATTCTGTAAAATATAAGACAAGACGCCACGTTGTCAGTTACAAATTTTTTATCAATATTAATAAATATTTTGATTTAAAGAAGTGTTGACACCACTGTGTCAGAATTAATAGACTTTCCCAAAGCTCACGTGACACCAATTTTGCCACCAGCCTATTTCACTGTCGTCCACATTTGTTTTGCGTGATTTTGACCGCGGTAATCAAATTACAAAACATTTATAAAAAGGGACAAACTAAATACTTACCAAAATATTCGGCTTTTGTAAAGAAGCCGAACCGTTTTACTTATTTGCTATTTTACTTTGGCGACACGCCTAGCTCGCCCCTCACCCCCCTTATTTGGTTTCTTCACCCTGCGTGTTGGGACATCTCTATGTATTCTTTGCTCTGTGGTTGAAACACATACGATGCTGGGTGGTAACTTCAAGTAGGTAGGTAGGTTAAAGTCTAACAGAATCAGTCTATGAATAGTCTTTTCGTTCTAAATATAGTTTTTTTTTCTATTGGATAATAGATTACATCAACTTGTGTCCACCCTACTGCATGGTAGGTATTCTCCGAGGTATTTCGGGTCTGGTAATTATTGGGAAATTTATGGTACGAAATCCGTAATAAAGATGTCCTCTTTTTATTGCCAGCACCGAATCAGTGGCCGACGCTTTGCCAGACCCAGTCGGTGTGTTATGTTATGTTGTTGTTATTGTTGTGAACTTCTAAGGAAATCGGAATAAAGAAACGCTGGAACTATTCTATTCAAGGAGATTCTAACAAGCTGCAAAGTCCACGACAGAATGCGAAGACAGGTTTAATGGATTTACTAATAAGATATGGTTTTTACAAGTCGGAAATAATAAACCAATAATGATTTTTGGCTGTTTGTGTTGTATTAATCGATACCTACTACCAGGCTTTGCCTAAAGATCAAAACATACTTTTTATGAGACAATGGAAAACACATAATTAGATAGGAAGTAATATTTAGACCCCTCCTACGTAAAGTACCGTAACTTCAAAATCGGAACTTTATAGGAGAGTGGTTTGAAGAGACAAAATCTTGCTGTTTGATCGTTTTGCACCAAATTTGGAACGTAATTGACATTGAAGGTCCCAAATTTGGTGCAAAACAATTCGACTTGCACAGAACTTCTGTCTCTCCTGTAAAGTTCCAATTTTGAAGTCACGATACTTTATGCAGGAGGGGTCGATTTGTACTGCACCCAAAAACAACGTCATAAAAATTATTCAATTAACTCACTTGAATATATATGTCTTCATGCATTTAGTAAATTTCCTCCTCCCATTTGTATTTTTATTTTTATTTTTATTTTTATTTTTATTTTTATTTTTATTTTTATTATTATTTTTATTTTTATTTTTATTTTTATTTTTATTTTTATTTTTATTTTTATTTTTATTTTTATTTTTATTTTTATTTCTATTTTTATTTTTATTTTTATTTTTATTTTTATTTTTATTTTTATTTTTATTTTTATTTTTATTTTTATTTTTTTCTTTATTTTTATTTTTATTTTAATTTTAATTTTAATTTTAATTTTAATTTTAATTTTAATTTTAATTTTAATTTTAATTTTAATTTTAATTTTAATTTTAATTTTAATTTTAATTTTAATTTTAATTTTAATTTTAATTTTATTTTTATTTTTATTTTTATTTTTATTTTTATTTTTATTTTTATTTTTATTTTTATTTTTATTTTTATCACTTTGTAACAATTATATTTGAAAAATATCCCGTTGCACCAATATAAAAATGTCCATATATTTTAAGAATGGAAAATTACCAGTCACATATAAAACCGTCTATGGACAAAAAAATGTTAAAAAGTACAACGCCATTAAGCATTATAATTCTCTACTCGGCACCAATAGAAACACAACACTCAAAAGATCTCTTAAAACAGAACCATTACTCACCTTAAATGCCAAGTTAAAATTATTTCTTATATTATTTATTATCACGGTGGTATTTTATTTTAAAAATTGATATGTACTAGGTAACTGAAAAACCACTATTGTAAAATGTCATCACATCACAGGTGTGCGCCTAGTGGGATTGGCATTACACCAAACAATAAAAAATGTTCAAGTAAATTAATAGAACGTGGTTAATTCATAAATTGCTAAAATTCAAAATTTAACTCCCTACCAGTATTCTCTGCCTCAACACCCCTTAAATTAACAATTTATTAGAAAAATATTTTTTATAAAAATGGCATAAAAATTGAAGTCATTGGGGATTAAGCATACATAAAATGATAAATTTATTCTGTAACTTATTTTCTACAATTTTATTTGACCAAATATTTCATTCTGTTTCTTTTTTTTATCATTTAGCACATTTTACAAAAAAAATATAATGAAAAAGTCCCGATAAACGATTTTTTTGTAGTTTTTGTAATGGGAGCTTGCTATTTAAAAAATTATCGTAAATTTACAGTTAAGGTTACAAAATATATACATATATCTATATAAAATAAAAACATACGTAACAAACTTAAATCACAAAATTTTTCTCAAGAATCTTGCTCAAAAATATTTCTAATGATTTTTAATGTGCTGAAATATGATATTGTACCACAGAATTGCTCATACTGAAAGAAATTTGAGACTGATAGAAGTATAGAATATTATGACTTTGTTCATATATACTTATATCTGCTAATAATTTAAACAACGAATTTTGCACTAATTAAGTCCATGACAGAATCTATTGTGCGATTGGAAATGAAACATTCGAAACATTGGCCGGAAAAACATAAGAGCAAGCGTAGGTGTCGCGTATCCTCAAATAATAATAGAATCGTAACGTCTATATTTAAATGCCAAAAATGTAAAGTATTTCACAAAAAAATCCTTATGCAAGTGGGCTACCTTTATTGCAGGCGGCGCACAAGCGTTTAAAGGTTAATGTTTGTAAAATCTTTGGCCACTCTCAGTACAGAACCTAAGATTTTTAAGCCCTTCTTTGAAATATTTTCTATGTGTAGTATGAAGCTAAGTTTGGTGTCAAAAGTTACACCTAAGTCTTTTATTTCAGAAACAAATTCAAGAATGATATTATTATTTGTGTAATTAAAGAAAAAAATGAATCTCATAGTTAGGCATTTATTAATATTTAGTTGTAGCTTTTTATCGCTACAACACTCAAATAATTTTAACAAATTTGCTGAAAGAGTATAACAGTCGTCCACGCTTCGAATTACTTTAAACGGTTTCAGATCATTTACAAAATATGTTGTGGTCGTATATAGTATAGCTTTAACAGATAATCTTTAATGTAGATCCCCAAATATTTCGATATTATATTCGACGTGTGTCACAAGCTTAATATGATATTTTACGTGTGTATTCTTTTTTAATGCTAGTATTGGTATAATTGGTCGTTGTGTTCAAAAATACCCCTCGATGAAAATTGTTTTGTGAAGTTCTATGGTTTCGATGAATTTGTTTGGCAACCAATAAAATGCTTTAAAGTAAATTAATATATGAGCTGTAATAGACAGACAATCACATGAATAGCATTTTAACGCTATGGATTTCAAATGTCAACTTTACCGTCTTCAAGTAAATGTGACATCTATGGTCTTCAATTATATTATATTCTATGGAATTGTCAAGTGGTAGCGGACAGATGGGGTGATACTGAAAGCTGTTGTAACGTAAATAACAAATTTAGTTATGGAAGAAAACGATTTAAAAATCAATGAGGATGATGATGATTCTTCATCCGACGAACTAAAAATAGTTTTGGAAGACGATAATGATTTCGAAGAGCCAAAATCAAAGAAACGAAAGCGGTAAATACTAACCTAGCGCATACAAATAGTTTGTTGTTGTTTTTTGATGAAAAATATTGCTATAATATTGTATTTTATCAATTAGGACTGAAAATACCGACAGCAGTGATGATGACGATACCCCACTACCAGAAAATTGCAAAAAGATGGAAGAAAAACTGTGTTCAACCGCCGCTAGAAATCGTTTGACATCTGCAAACGTCAAATGTATTTTAAAGGTCTGTTATGATTACACGAAGCAATTAAATTTAGATTTATATACCGGTTTTACGATTTTAAAATATATTCAACTTTTGCTACCCTATTCCGTTGAAATCCTGTGATTTTACCAGAACAGAAAGCATTGATTAGGTAAATTCCTGGGGATTTATCTGATTATTTATTTGTTTTTTTTTTTGTAGTTCAGGATCAAACAAATCTTGGTAAAGTTTTAAGTTTTTGTATTTTGTTTTTTTGGTTAGTTTTTTTTATTTTTTTTTATAAAAAAAAACTTTTTTATGTGTTATTAATATATTGTATGGTAAAGTTTTACGATTCAGACTCATTCTTAATACGCATAAATTATTAAAATAACACTTCGTTTTAAATTAATTATAATAAGTAACGACTATTTATGTTAGCGAAGATGCAAAATAATGCGTATGAATTCATTTAAAACTTAGTAAAGTTTCAGGTTTTTGTATGGCTTTTAGGTTAGTTTTTTTTTCTTTGTTTTAACCCAAACTAAGAGCCTAACAACCTATTTTATAGTGCATTCATCATTTTACATACATTATTTTGCATCTCTGCCGATGTAAATAGTTGTTTCTTGTTGTAATTCAGTTGAAACGAAGTGTTATTTCAATAACTTGTGTATTAAGAATGATTCTGTATTGTAAAACTTTACTTAAATCTTTATTGGAAAAAACATACAAAATTCGTTGAAAGACTAACTGTTTCTTATTTTGTTTAAATTTCAGCGTGTCGTAGCAAATGAACATGTTCTCGCTATTGTCAAATTGCGAGAAGAGGAATTGGAAGATGAAGATGAAACACCTGAACCAAAGATCACAAGATCCAGAGCCAAGTATACAAACTAGCCAATATTTTTATTATAGTGCCTACAATCAAATTCATAATTTGCACGTTTTAAACAATACTTTTTTTCGTCCAGATTCCATATTGGTCATCTTTTCTGTGGAATTTTCTATAGAGATTTCCATAGAAAAGACAACCCATATGAAATTCTGATGGCAAAAAGTGTCGTCTAAAATACGCTTTAGTAATTTAATTTAATAATACTCACAAAAAATAGTGTATGTGGTTCTC
Organism: Halesus radiatus; assembly: GCA_022606495.2. Classification (NCBI taxonomy): domain Eukaryota; kingdom Metazoa; phylum Arthropoda; class Insecta; order Trichoptera; family Limnephilidae; genus Halesus; species Halesus radiatus. Next base: position 201,536 of record JAHDVE020003383.1, on the reverse strand, counting down.
GCTCCATTTTTTATTTAAACAGGAATTAAAATCAGGATGTTTTGGTATCATTTTTTTTATATATAAAATATCTGTTTTCAAAACACATACACATTTCCGAATTGTAATCGGGTTTTAATTGTTATCTCACAATATTATTACAAGCAAAATAAGTCGATCGCCGCAAAAAATCTAATCAACTCCATGACAGCCTCCATGGTCGAGGGGTAAGGCTCTCGACTACGAATCCGAAGATCCCGGGTTCAAATCCCAGCATGCGAAAGTAAATTTTATTTAATTAATTTGTGTTGTTTCACAATTAATTCATTAAAAATAATACATAGTATATTTACACATGTTCCAGAGTAGAAGATACTCTCAGTATCGCCCTGATGAAGGTCCACCATTCAGAATTGAAATGTTGCTTGAAATGGCTTATAGCCGTGTTTGGTGACCAGATCTGAATAGCCGGGTATTTCCCCACCTTCCTCTCCCCCTTCTCCTTCCCCTCCCCAATACCTTCAGCCTCACAACATTCCCCAATTGGGAATGCCATAGTCTCACTGGCTCCAGACGGTTGGGAGCAGTTGGGCTCTTGTGCGGTATTCATAAACTAGTCGCTCCTTGAAAAAAAAGTGTGGCCATCCCTGATATATATATTTATTTTTTTAAGGGAACTGAAGAAGATAAACCCTGACACGGCATGGCCCATGGATCTTACCCCTGTCAAGCTCATCCAAGTCACTTCTCCGGAAGTTACAAAGCTCATTGAGAAGAAAGACTTGCCTGATGAAGAGGGATCTGATGAGGAATACCACCCTGCTCCCGGGGAACATGTATGACTATTTAATATCTATCACACGCGGAGTTCTTTACCCCAGCCATAGATGTACCTCTGATAGCTCCGTTATTACTTCTCCCTTTTCCTACTTTTTTCATAGTTTTAAATAAATCTATTACAAATGCTGAATATTTCTAGTGAATACATTTTTGCGGGGTGGATTGCCGCAATTTATGATCACGATATAATATTTCGACCCCTTGGAGTAACAAGGTTCCAACTGACACAGCAATGTCGTGCGATAATGTGCTCTAGAGAGAGCAAATTTAAGGCTCATTATCGCATAACATTGGAGTCTTAGATGGAACCTTGTTATTCCAAGGGGTCGATTTTCAGTCGTGTAACCACCTATTCAACAGCCCTGGAGGGGGGGAGTGGGATTCTTCCTAGGACATTCAATTGGACAATTTTTTTAAATATTTATTGAAAACAAAAATTAATTCTGTTTGAATATAAATAGATTGACTTAATCAGCACTATAAACAGGAACTCCTGTAATTTTTACTTCACTGACTAATTAAATGATTATTAGTTTTGGAGAGAAAAAAAATTCTAAATCAGCAATCAATAGTACAAATCTGTTAATGTAAAGCTGCAAAAACTCAGATGATGAGCTCTAACATCGTCAATTTGCACTATTAATTTTGAATTTCTGGGTCAGCACAACTGTTTTCAGCTCGCAACATCATGGGCATAAGGAGCTTTAAAATGTCTATTTAAATTACCCTCAAACTAGACTTTTAATCATAATTGGTTGCTTAATCAGCAATAAGACAAACGTGAGTGCGAGTGACACCTAACGATTCGAAATCGGCAAATAATAAAGTTTGATGGGCTCCCTGATTTCTTTTCAAATGTCTACCAACAATTGGCTGATTGCTTAATCAGTATGATGTGATCTGCTAGCGCGCAAACTCACCACTGTTCAATTAACGATAGTCTCTTGATTTATTGATATAAAATAGACTAAACTATTTTTTAGAATCATTGTTTGTTGTTTTGTAAGTATCTAGTTTATTGTCCTTCATAAATCACCGGACCACACCTTCCATAGAAATCCGTCATGGCTGAAGTAAAGTCTTCATCATTTTTCTCCTTTGTTTTATAATAAGAAGAATAATAGCAATTCTCGGTAACATTTCTTTGTCACTGAGTTTCATTTTTGCCGGTGCCAGTGGCACAACCGTTCTATCCAAGAGCAGCTTATGCCCGTCTAGCAATCGGCTGACTATTGGACAGTCCACGCACCCACTATCAATCAAACAGTTTCATTTGCGTAGTGTGCGAGGAAACAGCTTGTTCCGACTGATCGTTTAGTCTGTAGCCTGCGCCTACTCTTACCTGCCATGAAAATAATGTAGGATGTCATATACATATTTATATTTTTTCAATTATTCAATGAACTAACAGATATTCGGGTGAAGCCAGGTAGTAAAACTGGTACACATTTATATGGTAATGCATGCCCTGTCTAATCATTCCACAGTCCTTGTACATAACAAGCAAGGTATATCACATAAGATATTTAGCAAATATATTATGTCAGTAGAAATAACAGTATATTTGCAGGACGGCAGCGACGATGAAAGGGACACTCTGGGTTCCCTGTCGGATATTGACTCCCAGCCCCGTACCCCGTGCACTCCTGGCACCCTGGGATTCGACGTCGACATGAGCCCTACTAAATACACCGAAGATGGACTTTTTAAAGTACCAAAGGTGGAGACTTATTTACTTAAAATAACCTTTTTTTTCAATGTTTTGACAAACCCACATTTTAAACCTAAGTAAACACGCGTAATGTTGTCAAATTAGACTCGGTAAGCGTCTTATTTATTATCCCAGATGGACAAAAGGATTGTGAATATGAAACCACATACATGTATACAGGTATAAAGTCATTGAAGTACGAAAAAAAAGAAGAATTGGCCAGAAATTGGAAAGAAAAAAAGATGACGGCCTCCATGGTCGAGGGGTAAGGCTCTCGACTACGAATCCGAAGGTCGCGGGTTCAAATCCCGGCGTGCGCAAGTAATTTTTATTTAATTAATTTGTGTTGTTTCACAATTAATTCATTTAAAAATAATATATAGTATATTTGCGCACGTTCCAGAGTGGAAGATACTCTCAGTATCGCCCTGGTGAAAGACCACCATTCAGAATTGAAACGTTGCTTGAAATGGCTTTTAGCCGTGTTTGGTGACCAGATCTGAATAGCCAGGTATTTCTCCTTATCCTCACCTTCCTCTCCCCCTTCTCCTTCCCCTCCCCAATACCCTCAGCCTCACAACATTCCCCAATTGGGAATGTCATAGTCTCACTGGCTCCAGACGGTTGGGAGCAGTTTGGGACTCTTGTGCGGTATTCATATAAAAAAAAAAAAAAAACCTTATCTAACCTAATTGATAATTATTTTTTTTTTTATTCAAAATAATTAAATGATTTCTTCAAAAGTTGTGTAATCACTTTGTGGATTCATAATTAATAAGAATTACTTTGCTTATATATTTAAACTACCGTTTTTAATATATAAACAAAGTAATTCTTACAATTTTTTTAAATAAATTCTTTAAATTTATTAAAACCTAATCTAACCGAATTAGGTTAGGTTAGGTTTTCGGGATAGTACTATTTTGAATTCTTTTTGTACTTTCAATGACTTTTAAAAAGTGCGCTGATGATTCATACGTGTGTTGAATAGTCATGAAACCGTATAAACTACATACAAAATAAAATTCATGTCTTACTTCCTTTTCAAAAGAAAGTTATGCTAGTGAAAAGTTTTGCACTACTTATGAGCTTTAGAAAAAAGTAATGATGCTAAAGAATTAAAAGATGATAATAACGATTTATTTATTTTTCTAGGAGATTGGAGCACCCGAAGAGAAGAGTGAACCAGCGATAGCATTGAGAACTAGGTCCAGGGTTTGCCTCAGCGACAAGGCTATTGAAGAGATCGAGGAATCTTTCATTCCGCCTGATGATGACGTGGAGGAATATCAAATAGACGACGTTTGGAGCGAATTCATAGCAGAATTCACCAATCCTGAAAGTAAATTATGAACTACATAATATATTATTATAATTATTCTAATCAAGCGTTACATCCTAATACAAATCCTTAGGCCCCAGCAAAATTTTGTCAACAAAAGTAACTCGTGTAAAGATATTGCTTCACATATTGTCAATTTTTTTTTCAATGTCACTTAAGTCATATTACAAGCTGCAATTTTTTTTTACTATTATGTGCAATTTGCCGACCGCTTAGAATGATTTTATCTTCCTTCCAGCTCCTCCTGAACCGGCAAATGAAGATGATGAAGCGAATGATCCGGAGTACAATGCATCTGCGGATAAAGTCACAGGTTATGCATATTTCATTATTATGTACTTGTATCAGTCTACTTTTGGTAAATGACTGGTAAGTGTTGAAACATTTCTACTTTTCTTGCACTTCAACCGAACCACTTGTGGGAATATTTTGATATAAACACTTATTGGTTAGTTGAATCATAACTTTATGCATCGGAGAAAGAAGAATGATCGCCGAGAACTAAGAATTTTACCTATTAAAAACAAACAAATGTTCGGCGCATGCTAAATTTTATGTGTCAAAGTGAGATTTTCTTTTTTTTTTTTATATGAATACCTCACAAGAGTCCCAACTGCTCCCAACCGTCTGGAGCCAGTGAGACTATGGCATTCCCAATTGGGGAATGTTGTGAGGCTGAAGGTATTGGGGAGGGGAAGGAGAAGGGGGAGAGGAAGGTGGGAAAAAGGGGAAATACCTGGCTATTCAGATCTGGCCACCAAATAGGACTAAAAACCATTTCAAGCAACGCTTCAATTCTGAATGGTGGTCTTTCACCAGGGCGATACTGAGAGTATCTTCCACTCTGGAACGTGCGCAAATATACCATATATTATTTTTAAATGAATTAATTGTGAAACAACACAAATTAATTAAATAAAAATTACTTATTGTTCTACATGACAAATCTTTGCACATTTTCTGGAAGGGGGGGTGTTACACAGATCTCGGACATAATGTTTGATCACAGACCCTTCCCACGTGAGATTAAAAGTCAACATTAAACCACTCACTAATGAATAGTCAATCACAATCAATCATATGGGCTCTACCGCAGCATAAAATACTTAAATAATTTCTAATCTTATTCATATTTGGTTTATTTAGACCCTCAATGGAAAATATGTTGTAAATGGTCATTGTCTGTAAATTTGTTTTTTTTTATAATTTCAGTGGATTTGGAAGAGTTGCGCGATGATAAAAGCGTAAAAGTATCAAAGAAAGAACTCAATGACTTGGTGGCGGAACTGTTTGCAATTGATGACATATTTGACATGCCAGAGTCATTCATCACGGCGCCTAACTCAGATCTGGTTGCAACCACTTTGCCCGTAAATTCTACCATTCAGTTTCCCATCAAAGACTCGCCCATCAAACTTCTGGACATTAGCCACTCTAGAGTAAATAAATTACCTATGTTTAATATGTAATAATTATGTTCTGCATTTCACTTTATTTTTTCTGCTCTCCATAACTTTAAGGACCCAACTCTTCAATTATTTATCATTTGCCACTTCTAAAAAATACAGGTTAACACATTTACATTGTGCAATATTATTTGCCAGCCGGAAAGTATCAGTACCACATTGGAAAACAGAAAAATTAATTTCAGCGCCTTCGTGAAATATTAAATTTATACAATAGGATTACCCGGTCCTTCAAACAATTCAGAAATGTTTGCTATTTCTCAGATATCTTAACTTTTGTTCTTATTGTTTTCATAAAATAAGACAGCTATTATATATTAATAATAACTTGTCATCTCTTACAGAACCTACTAGAACACAATGAATTGCAACAAAAAACTTGCATAGAAGAAATCGCTCAAAATATTAGTCTCACCGCTGAGAACATCGAACACAACATAACTCAATCCAATTTGCAATACCACAGCCTGACAGAACAGCCCGGAGATGTACAAGTTCCTGCTGACCAATTAACCATCAAATTGGAAGTATTAGATACCCATAGTCGCATTGTGTCGTCCACTGTTCAAATAATTCCTAAAGTTACACATGAGAAACTACCACTACACAATACAAGATCAAGCAATCCACTAAGATATCTGGAGAATTGTAAAGATGTGCCTAAAAAAGATTCAGAATTTGATAAAGAAGTAAGTGTCTTCACTCCGGAGCTGAGACAGATTCTGGACCAGCAGATGAGGATGCATACTCAGCTACTTACTCAGAATTTCTTGCAACTTCATGGACATCCAGAACTGTGGAAGCACGGGCCTCTTCAGAAGGAATTCCTGGTGAGTATACTATTTTTAATTATGTACTTTAGTACATCTTGTATGTTGTAACATCTCGACTACAGTGTGGTAAAAGTATTTGTCATGGATCAGCCATCCCCTCCACCGAATCCGTCAGCAGACTTACACCTAATTACCCCATTGCTGAGGAGTTCTTGATCTGTCTTCCTCCATCGTCACTTTCTTCTACCAATCATCCCATTCATTCTAATGGTATAGTCACGAAGGAATGACAAAGTGTGCATTGCCGGAATTCATTCACGTTCGATCAATCATCTAGTAGTAAACTCTTATATGTATTATAATTTCCATTCTAAACAAAGGATTATGCAGAACCTGCTATCAACATTAACCCGTCCCGTCCGAGCAATGCCAATTTATCGCCTCGCGGCATCATGTAATTAATAATGATATACGTTGCCATTTTACGGTTCTTTTGAGTACTAAGAGAGCTTAGCAGATCATTGTTATGCCAAGATGAATCATAAAACAAAGGAGACTATCATGAAACCCCAGATCATTATTAATTATAATAAAAGCATGGGGGGGTATATACTGTCAATATCATAAATTATCCTCTTTCTCATTTATGCACAGGGGTACAATTTATTTTTTTATGTAAGTCTCGTAAACGACTTATAATTTTTTTTTTTTTATATAATTAGTGCAATTCAATATCAAAAAACCTAAAAAAATATATTCAATAAACACAATAACAAAAAGGTGGTCATATTTCCTATGAAATTATATTTTATGACAAGTTTACGCCCAAATTAATCATTTGTGGTGGTCAGTATCAATAAAAATAACTTAGGACGGGATGGGTTAATAATATGTAATAGGGCTATCGTTTTAACAAAGCACTTAAACTCTGAAGAAATTGACGAAAATAATTTAACGAACTCTGCGCATAATCTTCTTTGTATCAGTGCCACTAGAACTGGAAGGTGTGTCGAATGATAATGAATGAATTTATAAAAGATGGCGGGAATCAAGTATTGATCAGCATCCATAATTTGTGTTTTTTTGCATCCAGGTCGAACTCAAAGAAAAGGCGGGGGATAATCCTCACTCTGCATTTAAGGCATCGAATCTTATAGCTGCTGTTGACTTATGCAATAGCTGGGAAGCTAAATTAGCAGAAGACACTGAAGAAATGAGGGATATGATGCAGTATGTTGCTTTCCTGTATGCATGTCTTTAGTAGGGATCTCTTCTGCGCTGTAATACTGCTACATATTATATACATACTTAAAAGCGCCAATCTTGACATATATTTCTTCACTGTCATTTAATTCTGTTCTCTTGTATTTTTAACTTCTGTCAGCTTATTTCTTGTATTGTGTACCTATTTAATACTTGATATTTTCTTTCAGATTTATAATAAACGAGACCAAAAAATCGTAAGTATCATTTTCTAATTTTTATTGGGACCAAATACAATGAATTTATTGATTTTGTTTGATTCGAGAATGATTGAAGTGGTGTCAGGAGAATAATATAATATTTTTTTCATTAAATAAAGACTTGGGGGTGTTCCAGAAAGTTGTGACAGACTAAAAATAAAGAATCGTGATAAACAAATTGTGTAGAGGACTGATTTCAGTTACGGCGAGGACTGAATAGCTCTTACACTCGAGTGTGAGCGTGAAGCTGGGAGGGTAAGATTTAAGCTTACAAATTTAGATTTAATAAGGTATAGGTTTTTAAATTGATTTAGTGACGGGGCACTCCCCGCCACCTCAACAATATATTTCATTAGTTTGCACAAGACGTTTGGCTAGGGGGGGGCCGGACCAGTTATGCAATTCAAATATTTATTTTCCTCTAGTCCTGGCCCCCCGTACATGTGCCGACAATTTGTACCAAGACAAATATTATTCTTATAACTATCGCCGCCCCAAACATCGCGAAAGAGGCGAAGACGTCCGACACAGGTTTTGTAAGTGATTTATCGCTAACAAAAGCTACTCTACTTCAGTCCTCGCCGTAACTGAAACGGTATAGGTTTTGTAAAAACGCTGCCGGGTAACATTTATAAAATTTGTTTTATTTCTACATTTCAGGATAGGTAGCAAACGACACGCCGTTTTGTATGCAATGAGGTTTACTAAAGAGTTTATGGAAACTGTCCTCGATAGCAATGTGTTCATCTATCCACATCTCCTGCCCCATGGTCCGTTCAGAGTAGATTTTTCTCGTATTGGAAGACATGACTACTTGCTCTCAGAAGACCAGTAAGTTGAAAAGTTGAAAATAACCTTACCGATAGAATACATTTCACAAATAAAAAATCATATCCATAATACAGAAAATCTGTTCTTTATGTCATGAAAACTCTCAAACGGTGAGCCAAAATAATTTCGATCGTGAGCTATGGAGCTTTGAAATAACCGTTCCACAGTCAAAATGTTCATTAAGATTCTTATACATTTTATTACATGTATCGCTAATAGGGTTTTAATTACGCATTTTTTTTACTGACAAATCTAGCAAAAAACTGGCTCTCCTGAAAAGTATTGCTATTATCCATGTTTGTATTGTGGGTGACATTTTCATTTTGATGGAATAAATTTTTCCCCCTTAATTAATTTATATTTGAATGTGAATTTAATTACTTTTCAGCTTAATAGCAATGGGAATGGAGCAATTCAATGAATTCATAGATGAAAATCGTCCGATTTTTGGAAAACGTCGAGTTAATCAACGGACAAAATGTCTTGGTGAACTGATATCAGCATACACAACGGGAGGTCGGACTTGGAGGGGCATCGCATGTCGTATATCTAAAGTGCAGCGAGAAAACTATCCCGATAGCCCAATCCAGGTATTTATTATTATTATTATTTATATATAAATTATATTTAAAGAGTTAATAACATCATTAAAATTAATTTTTCAATATCTCAAAAAATAAAGAAGTTATTGGCTTTCAAAATGAACTTGGGTAAAATGACCGCTCGAAATACCCGTGATGTCACGAGACACAATTCAGTACAATTCACAATTCGAATGGCATCGAACGCATACTGTCGCACCGACATTTTATGTACCATGACGTCATGCGCTCATCGGCCGGCTAGCGAGATTATAAACATTTTGGTGGCTTATATCTTCGGTACTATTTGGTATTTTCAAAAAATTCTAAATGTTATGTCGTCAGCATGCTCTAATTAATATGTTACATTTCTAAATAACATGATATTTCATTGTAGGAGATGATCTCATTGTGTTTAAATTTTAATAAAAGATTCAATATAAACTTACCAGGGGTGTTAGTTGAAGTTTGCCGGTTTTTTCAATAAAGAAAACGCTTAATTCTCAAGGGAATCTCAAAATTTTTTTATTCAAAGTATTGACCATCGTATTCTATACATTTTGCCCATCTTTGAGGCAAATCATGGATACCATTCAAAAAAAAAAATTCTCTTTCGAGGCAAACCATTCGACGAGCCATTTTTCGACTTTTTCAAAATTGGCGAAGCGCTGCTCTGCGAGTGAGTGTCCCATCGATGCCAAAAGGTGATAGTCGGACGGGGCAAGGTCTGGAGAGTACGGCGGGTGCGATAATATTTCCCAATTTAATGCTTTGAGAGTGTTCTTCACTACTTTAGCTGTATGAGGCGGTACGTTGTCATGTTGTAGGATAACTTTGCCATGTTTTCGGGCCCATTCCGGCCGTTTTTCAATCAACGCATGATTCAAATTGATAATTTGTTGTCGGTAGCGATCCGTATTCACCGCCTCACCAGGTTTTAATAACTTGAAGTACACCACACTACACTGGTCCCACCAAACACAGAGCATTGTCTTACGGCCAAAGCGATTTGGCCTTGGAGTCGATGGGCCGGCCTCACCAGGTGAAAGCCATGATTTTTTCCGCTTTGGGTTCTCAAAATAAATCCATTTTTCGTCCCCCGTGACAATTCGATGCAGAAAAGATTTCCTTTCGAACCTTTGAAGCAGCATTTCACAAATGGTTTTTCGATTTTCAACGAAACTCAACATATTCACTGAGGTAACCAACTATGACACTATTATTTTGGCAGAAGGTAACTTGTGTATTTTTGAAGGTTAATGTCCATAGAAAAATATGACATAGATGCCAAATCATAGAAATGTATACATGTCTCTAGCGACATCTATGAGTAAAACCGGCAAACTTCAACTAACACCCCTGGTAGAAATTAAAAATGTCATGTCGAGAGTCAGAATAACAGAAAGCGTATGTGTGAGACGATAAATGAATCTGAATGAAGCAAGGAGTGTGTGCCTAGACGAAGTTGTATAAGAAAGAAGTGTAAGGAGAATATAAGATGCGAATGTGAATGGTAGAAGAAGTCGGGGACACCCGAGGAAGGCATGGCATGATCAAGTGAGTTATTTACAGTTTAACTCTCTTAACAAGTTTTCCAAGGGACCGGAAAAAAACTGCTTATGTGGAATAAATTGGGCCATTTTTCAAATTCAGTCTTCAAAGAACCGATAGTTGGGCCATATCAAAAGTCAGAATAACATAAGGTATGTATGAGACGATAAATGAATGTGAATGAAGCGAGAAATGTGTGCCAATAGCGAGTTCTTAGGCAGTTAATCCTCTCTGTCTACCCCTGCGGAGAAACGGCGTGATGATTAGTTAGTTAATTTTTATTTCTAAATAATAAATAATGCATAAGTTATACGCTATTTTACGTGAAACATAATTTCACACACACATTTGAAAAAATCACCCTTTTTATGGTGTGGATTTGTGAAAAAATGCCAGTAAAAAATGTATTAAAATAAAAAGTTCCTTGGCTCCGGATCCGAAGGTTGCGAGTTCATAACCCGGCATACGCAAGTAATGTTTGTTTCATCTATGTATATCTTAAACGGACTGCAATCTTTGGAGTGCAGACGTCAGGTGGAAATGCTGTCCTTGTTCTACCGGTATTTTAGTGGAAGATGATCTGAGGAACTAGTGTCATTGATCCCTTTGGCAGCGGTGCATAGTCAAGAAACACACCAAACGTATGCCCAACGTTGACACACGGTTGACATTTGTCACATGAGAACGGGTCGCTTCTACGACTCGTTCTTGTGTTCAACAGCTCGGCTGTGGAATGATCTGCTGTTTCCTCCCTCCTACAACATAGGTCTCTTCAAGATACGAGTTCACTCCTTCTTATACTCTAAAAGACCCTCTACACAGCATCCTCAAAAATGATATAGGCCTTGAGGGAAATTATTTCCCCCAGAGCCTCCTGTGTGGAGTTACTGTAAAAAAAAAAGTATTTTACATACCTAGTATATTTTGCTCCATGTTCCAGAGTGGTAAATACTCTCAGTATCGTCCTGGTGAAAGACCACCATTCAGAATCGACACATTGCTCGGAATGGCATTAGCCATGTTTATGACCAAACTGAATAGCCAGGTACTTCCCAACCACCCCCTTACTCATCTCCTTCCACTCCCCATTTCCTTCAACCTCACAACTTACTCCAAATTGGGGACATTCTAGTCCCACTGACTATCAATTTAGGCTTGTGCAGTAATATTAAAAAGTACCACAGTGATAATTCTATGAGAATTGTCAGTATGTGGCATACACACAAAATAACTCCAATTTTCTGCTTATTATAATTATAGTAAGAAGAATTAAAATATTGTTAGGTTTTTCAAAACCTTGGAATATTTGTATTTCTTTAAAAATAATTATATAAGTGGTTGACATGGGGTTATCTTATACATCCTAAAATTATTGTTCTATCCCAAAAAAACGGAGTGAGTGAATCAAATGTGTGCTACTTATTTAATTTTTTTTTTTCAGTATTTTCTTGACCACAAGAAGTATCCTAGGGTGTCCTTCCCCATTATCCCCTTTAATCCTACCTGGACCCCCAGAGACCACCCTCTCTCATCTCTGCCCGAAACTTGGCGTTTCTACCTGGGCCATGACAAACCCAGAAATCCGGTAAGAACAGTGATATTATTATTTTTTGTTTCTTGCAACAACTGGGATTGTGGTAACTTTCATTATTCCTTTTTATTCTTCCCGATAATTTAAAAAAAAGGTTTCCTTGCCTATATATCAGTACTGTAATTTTTTTTCTGAAATTGTTGGGTTCATCTGATTTTATCTGCATAATGAGTCAGTTGCATGCATTTTTAATTGGCTTAGAAGAAATCATAAGGATACAGAAAGCTACAATTTTTGTTTTCTTATTTCCATTTTTTTTTTAATAATTTTTTTTTTGATCGGTATTTTTATTTTATGATGTCATTATATGATAAATATCTGTTTTGTTATGGTTTTTATTTATTTTTTATCAAACTCCGCACTGATATTTTTTTAAATACAGCAACTCTATTTCCTTTGAAATTTTAAGATTAACTATTTTAGCTTGCGCATGTTGTTTTAATGAAATTGCAAAAATCTTTGATTATTTGATTTATTTCTGCGTTCTTGAATGAACCCTATGATAGTTTTTTAAATCCATGTTTCAGTGATATACCTCTAAATTCGTTATGTCTTTTAACACAAATAACAAATCACCCTTTTTTTACTAATATCAATAAAGATTTCATACGCCTTCCTAGTTTAAATTTCTCCAATAATAAAAAAGTAATTTTTTCAAATTACTTCCGTTTTTAAAATGTGATAAAAAGTTTTTTTTAAATATTGAAATCTCTTCTGAGCCGATAAAATATCATCATGCCCATTGTAAATTTCAGTAATGCATCGCCATTAATTATGTTTTAAAATGTTCCCAATCCGGAATTATTGGTGACCTGATAAATCAACACACTTTTTAAAAGTACTTAATATAAAGTCATTAAAAGTACAAAAAAAGAGCTAGCCCGAAAACCTAATCTAACCTAAGCTAATTAATATGTATATATAGTATAACCCCGTATTTACGTGCCCGGAATTCACGTTTTCCCGCCAATTGCGTGTATTTTTTTCAGTCCCGAGGTATTTCAGAACATTTAATACCCGCATTTACGTCTGAAATATCCAAAATATGCGAGTTATGCGCGCTTGACAATGATTGAGTCGTGACATTCGAATGGCATAAGGTGATTGGAGGGAAAACTTTGTGTCTTTAGAACGACGCACGGTGATTGGTCGGCGAGCGACATGTTTCACATTGCTTTCGGTTCGATTACCGGGGGTGTTAGTTGAAGTTTGCTGGTTTTTTCAATAAAGAAAACGCTTAACTCTCAAGGGAATCTCAAAAATTTTTATTCAAAGTATTGACCATCGGATTCTATACATTTTGCCCATCTTTGAGGCAAATCATGGATACCATTCCAAAAAAAAAAAATCTCTTTTGAGGCAAACCATTCGACCAGCCATTTTTCGACTTTTTCAAAATTGGCGAAGCGCTGCTCTGCGAGTGAGTGTCCCATCGATGCGAAAAGGTGATAGTCGGACGGGGCAAGGTCTGGAGAGTACGGCGGGTGCGATAATATTTCCCAATTCAATGCTTTGAGAGTGTTCTTCACTACTTTAGCTGTATGAGGCGGTTTGGCGGTTTTTTCGATTTGTCTCTCGTTCATTTGGTGTGGTACCCATTTTCCATACTTTTGGATCTTTCCCATGGCTTTTAAACGTTGGCAAATTGCTCCTCGGGTCACATTAAGTGTTTGGGCCAATTGTTGTTGCGATTGGGTTGGGTCTTCATCCAATAACGCCTGCAATTCCTCTTCTTCGAACTTTTTCGTTGCACCAGGATGTTCATTGTCTGTTAAATCGAAATCTCCACTTTTAAATTGACGAAACCATGTCTCACATGTTCTAATCACTGGAGCATGTTCACCATAAGTTTCTACCAGCAACCGATGAGCTTCAACTGCTTTTTTCTTTTGATGAAATAAGAAAAGCAACGAATGCCGCAAATGCGATTTACTTGGAACGAAACTCGACATATTCACTGAGGTAACCAACTATGACACTATTATTTTGGCAGAATGTAACTTGTGTATTTTTGAAGGTTAATGTCCATAGAAAAATATGACATAGATGCCAAATCATAGAAATGTATACATATCTCTAGCGACATCTATGAGTAAAACCGGCAAACTTCAACTAACACCCCTGGTATTATTCATTTTTACGTCCTCATTCTTTCAAACACATAATGTCTAACCAAAGGAAAGCTTTGTCAGTGCAAGAGAAAAGGAACATTCTCGAAAAAGTGAATAAACACGTTGACTCACGCATTTTGCTGGCCCGAAATTTAGGAATACCCATTATTACTTTGGGCAATCATCAAAAACCGTAAATCTATTGAAAAAAGCGTTATTCAATGTGGACCCAGGGCGAAAAAACGTATGTACTCGTACATCAAAGCGTCGAAGTACGAAAAAATGGAGGAGATTTTAAAAGAATGGTTCCTCGGTGCACGGGGCAGTAATAGTCCCGTCGGCGGTACAATCATTCGTGAAAAGGCACTGCGCATCGCGAATCGACGAAATATTGAAGGATTTACTGCATCAAATGGATGGATAGATCGTTTTAAGAAGAGGCACAATGTGGTGGTCTACAGATCAATTTGTGGAGAATCGCAAAGTGTTGATTTGGACAGATGCAGACAGATGTGCCTACATTAATTGCGGACTACTCTCCCAGAGATATTTTCAATGCCGATGAGACTGGGCTGTTATTCAACGTTCTACCTTGTAAGACTTTCAGCTTCAAGGGTGAAGCCTGTCATGGAGGAAAATGAAGCAAGGTTCGTCTCACTGTTCTCTTGATTACAAATTCAGATGGCAGTGGGAAGCTTCCCCGTTAGTGATTGAGAAGGCTGCAAAACCCCGCTACTTCAAAAATGTCAGGACATTACTGACAAAATATGCAACCAATAAAAAAGCCTGGATGACATCAATCTTATTTGAAAAGCAGCTTACTGCATTAGACGATTTGATGGGAGTAAAACATCGAAGAATATTGCTATTCCTCGATAGGTGCCCAGCTCACCCCACAAACTTGACTTTGAGGAACATTCAGTTGGCATTTTTTCCTCCTAACTGTACAAGTGAACTGCAATCCCTGGATTTAGGGATAATTCGGGCATTCAAGCACTACTATAGAAGAAACTTGGTACAGAAGTTATTGTGTCAGTTAGAACGAGGTGAGGACCCCAACAAATTTAAGATGTCAATTTTCGATGCAATGCATTATACCATTAAAGCATGGGGTGAAATAACCGACTCTACCATTAAGAATTGTTTCCGGAAAGCTGGGATATACAAGGAGCAGGATGAAGACATCCCAGTACTCAAGAAAATATCCAGTGTGATGTTATAGAAGGCTGGGAAAAGATTTCAGACCAACCCCTGGAGGATTATATAAACCTTGACTCCAATGTTATGACATCAGACTTGGTGGAAGTTGATGACATTGATGACAGTCATTTAACACCAGCAGGCTTTTGTGTTGAAGAACTGTCCGATGAAGAAGAGGTTGATATTCCAACAAAAGAAGAAGCAATAAGGTTCATCGAGGGTTTTAAAACCTACTTTTCAAGCATTGGTGATATTCAAGATGATACTTTTAAATATTTATATAGTCTAGAAAGAGAATTACATAACAAAAAAAGAAAAATGCAACAAACTAACATACATGATTTTTTTAATATAAAATAAAATAAAATGTCAAAAAAAAATTAAATTGAATGTTGTTTTTTAATAAAACGTTATTTTTTCAGAAACATAAAATTTAAATGTTTTTTTTTTTCAATACCCCCCTTTTACGCTTTCCCTCCAATTACTTTTTTTTCAGTCCCTTAAAAAACGTAAAATAGGGGTTATACTGTATATAAAAAATATATATATTTATTTTGGGTTAGGTGAGATTAGATTTACAGGCTAGTTTTTTTTTCCTACTTTTAATAAAAAGTGTGCCGATTCATACGTGTATTGATTTATCATAGAACCAAATTATTACTATTTAAAAAATGTATAATTAAAAACTCTACGGTACTTACTTATTATTATTATGCTGACAACACTGGAACAACTAAAGCAACTGAACTGTCAAAATATTGTCATAGGATTTTTTCTTGACGCGCGTTTACATTAGCTCGTTTATTTGTAATAAAGAAAACAGTTTAAGTGTTTTTATTTACATTTGTTTTTATGTTAATAGTTTTATAATTACTTTACTTCGATAAAACAATGATTTTAATCTCTTTAAGGTCTTAGTGAGGCTGGATGCGCTGTCAGATACACTTCAACAACGGAAAATACCGCCTAAAAATCTCGTTGAAATCTCACATCGAAGTCCTGGTGAAATCTCTCATCGAAGTCCTGGCGAAATCTCTCATCGAAGTCCTGGTGAAATCTCACCTTATTCCAGTCCTCCCTCCTCTCCCATAGAATCAATTCCCCACAGAAACTTACCGAACCACATTGTAGTTTCTCAAAATTGTGACCCGTCATCTGGCTCCAATGGTCCGACATCTTCTAATCCTTTCTTACGTTTTGAGCTAAAGTCTATCGGTGGTGGTCAGTTTGCTTTGACACCAATCTTCGATTTCAATCGCCATTTAAAAGGTAATTTGCCACAAGATAACCACCAAATCAACAATGTTCCCACACAAGGCTCCAAGGAAAATCGCGTGATACCAGTTGAAAAAATACTCCAAAATTGTATACAAACTAAAAAAGTGAATTTACCTACTAAGAGATCAACACGAAGTTCAAGTAAAGTAAACACCATAAGTAGAAATAATCCAGCACCAAGTAAAGATAAGGTATTACCAGTGAAACCCACTAAAACTAAGAAGACCCCTACACCTAAAGAGTGTGCCCAAAAAAGTGTCAAAAAGAGTTCTAAAAAGGGTGTTAAAAAGAAGGCTGTTATACCTAATGATTTGGAAGAAGACATCTCTCAAGGCATTGCACATGATAGTGATACCAATTCTATTTCCAGTGGTAATGAATGCGCCATTGTGTCAAGACCGTTAATAAATTCCACACCTTCCGCTGTTAAAACTATAGTTAATGGGTACCAAAACACACAAATTGTACCAAGTCATCGCGGAGTTCATAGATGTCATTGTGAATATTCCGTTAGCAACATTAAAGAAGAAGATGTTCTGCCTCAAAACCAAACATTACTAACCCATTTTTTCAAAAGAGCAAATGGAACCTCCAAAAGGTCAGAGTGCACTGTTGTGAAACTTGAACAATCGGATGCAAGCTCTCAGCCACTAAAAATAAGTAGTGTCAGTGAAAACAATAAACCTGAGAGTGAAGTAAATCATATTTCTTCTCATAGTGTACGTAATACTGCCGGTTGTGCAGGGAATTGTGCGCTAAGAGCCAAACTTACACAAGAAGAATTATTGATAAACCACATACCTCTCCATGATGAATGCAATGGGCACGATGGGCAGGTCAATGAACTATCTAGTGATGAACTCTCGTGTGATGATCCATTAAGTCAAAACAATAGTGAACGTAATACAGCCGGTTGTGCAGGGAATTGTTCGCTAAGAGCTAAACTTACACAAGAAGAATTATTGATAGACCACATACCTCTCCATGATGAATGCAATGGGCACGATGGGCAGGTCAATGAACCATCTAGTGATGAACTCTCGTGTGATGATCCATTAAGTCAAAACAATAGTGAACGTAATACAGCCGGTTGTGCAGGGAATTGTTTGCTAAGAGCCAAACTTACACAAGAAGAATTATTGATAGACCACATACCTCTCCATGATGAATGCAATGGATACGATGGGCAGGTCAATGAACTATCTAGTGATGAACTCTCGTGTGATGATCCATTAAGTCAAAACAATATCCATGTTGAAGAACCTTTCGACACCGACAATTCTAACAAGTATAATACTGAGAACCATACTTTAAGTACTATACTATCGAAATTACAGTACTTATTAATTGTCAATACAAAACGAAGAGAATTGCTCAAACATAGAAATAATCACTTATTCAAATTGAAATCGGATCTTGCGTGGAAGATAAGAGCTAAGTTATTCGAGGAGATCCAAGACGTGGAAAGCATGTTGCCGTCCATGCCAAACCTGACCGCTGCCTCCAAGTCGGGGCTGGAGGGGCCGGATGAGTCCAGTCTCCTGTCTGGGATCCCTGCTCCCGTACCTGATGAACGTACCGATTTCGTTGTGCCAGAGGCCCAAAGTGATATTAAAAAGGTGAGTAGTGCCACACATTTCTCAATATTACAGTATTTAATATGTATATACATACTAATGAAATAGCTTTAGGAGGATACAATATTAATATTGAGGTAAAAATAATTAGATTTAATCATTATTAAAGATTAACCATTTTGAACAGCCTTACAATCTACAACCGTACTTTATGCTGGTGAATTTGTTTGGTTACAAATGTGTGGTTTACTCTTTAGCCGGAAGAGAAGAGTGGGCGACTACGCCTGCGCAAGTCCCCCC
Organism: Halesus radiatus; assembly: GCA_022606495.2. Classification (NCBI taxonomy): domain Eukaryota; kingdom Metazoa; phylum Arthropoda; class Insecta; order Trichoptera; family Limnephilidae; genus Halesus; species Halesus radiatus. Next base: position 182,942 of record JAHDVE020003383.1, on the reverse strand, counting down.
GGGCCGGCTTCCAGTCCACCAAACACCGTCTAGCCGCCCGCGCGCAGAGGGAGCTGGAGGCCAACAAGGCCATGTTCGCCACCAGCGATCCCAACACCAATGACTTGAAGGAGACTGGTTAGTTATGTTTATTTTATGCATATGATAACCACGAACTTGTAGTCCATAAGGGCAGAAAAGCTGTACATGCCCCGAGGAAAGAAACTTCTTTTCCTTATTCTCTTTGATGACCGGCTTTTAATCATTTTCATGATTTCTAAATGAAAGACTCTTCGTATCGACCTGGTGAAAGACCGGAAATGGCTTTAGCTGATTGTTGGCAATAAGATCAAATTATCGAGTAATGCCCAGCCTTATTACTTCCACTCTCTTTCCCCTTTTCCTTCAGCCTCACAGTGGCGGCTGTGACTTTTGAGTGCTTAGATTGAAAAATACAACGTTATTAATGTTGCAGCCAAAACTGGTTTTTTGTTATTTCTTCCCTTCCAACAAATATTTTTCATTTCCTTAGTATTATGTATTTTTAAATGAATTAAACCTTCTTATTACTTGTTTCAGCATGCGCAACAGCTTACTTTGAAAAGGTCCAATCTCGCTTGACTGGCAATGCGGATCCCTACATATTAAATAGGTTTACTGATTTCCAAGATATTTTGGAAAACTACGACCCGGAGAAAGAGACCCCATGCAATCTTTACCAGAAGCTCAACACGTTCTTTGGCCCCGAGCATGAAGACTTGACGGAAGAGTTCCTCACGTTCCTGACTGCAGGCCAAGCTGTGGAAGTGGGCCGATTCATGGATCATTTCATGCTGACAAACATGTCTGATTTCATCGAACGATTACAGGTTTGAATAACTATCCCTTCATATTAACTCCGTACAGGAAACCCTGTGGGAAATCTTGGGGGTGATAGCACAAGTCATATAAATGACCCATCCTCATTTAAATTCGAATTTAATGTCAACCGTGCACAAATACAGGACACTAGTTCACACCTTTCATTGAAATATCAGTAGAAAAAACACAGCATTCCCACCCAACTTATTATAATGGTCTCACCTCTTATTATTCCCTTCCATGAGACTACCTTTCTGTTCTAGGAAATTGTAGACAGAATGACACGGATGACTGACGAAAGGAGTGTAAGGAGAATATATGACACAAATGGTAATGGTAGAAAAAGTCAAGGACGCCCAAGGAAGACATGGCACGATCAAGTGAACCAAATACTTGAGTCGGGCCATGTGAAGAGTCAGAATAACAGAAGAGTATGTATGAGATGATGTATGAATGTGAATAAAGCAAGGAGAGTGTGCCAAGACGGAGTTGTTTGGTAGTCCGTCCTCTTCCCGCCGAGAAATTGCATGGTGATTAGTTAGAAACAAAAATAACTTTGGTATGCAAAAATGATGCATTCATCACAATCATTTCAGCAGTAAACTTAAAAATTCTCTTTTCAGATCTACTTCAGCCGTAGGCCGGCGCAATTGCGTAAAATCCTCTGGTGCCTGGAAAGGATCACGGAGAACATTGACACGTCCAGTGATTCAGTGACTATCGAGAGCATCAAGGCCACCATACTTCCCCACCTGAAGGGAAACAAACATTTGGTCAACTGGTTCCTCAGATTACTGCCCAATGAAAAACCACCAGACAGGTATAACTGCACACACACCTACAGCTTGACACACTTAATTTTGCTGTCATTATTAAATTAAATCAATTTAAACATTTCTTTCAGCCAAATGCACAGCGGTTTTGAGGTTCTAGATGTGGAAGGATTGTCCAAGAATATAGAAAGCGGCAACTCTCCGGAGCATTTGGACTACGAAGTGCTGAATATTCCCCCTATAGAGGACACGTACGGCACGGACCAGTGCGCCTGCACGTGCCACAACTCTTCAGATGACAAGTACAAAAGCCGAACTCGCCACTGCATACCTTGTGGCACTAAGGTACATAAATTTTATTTTAACACATTGGTTACAGTGTGCACATATTTGTGCGTTTCAGAAACCTCGCGGTGCGCACATTTTTGTGCATTTCCGTGACCTTCAACTTCATATCCAAAAAACACGTTTTAAACTTGTAATTTCTTCTGTAATATTGGCTTTGCGGTGTAGCCGATAGGTGTCACTATAATACATGCATCATTATGGACTCTTCACTGGTTCAAAACATTGCTAAAAGTCTTCAATATTTTCAAGAAAGAATTGGAAATTAATTTTAAACATAGACGACAGACGGTAGTTTTTTTTTCTTTATCAAAAAATGAAATAAAATACCAAAATCATTGACTTTTACTTTAGTCATTAGCTGATACTTATGACGCAATAAACTCAAGTGGGAAAGCCATAATATCATTTTTTATTCGCAGCTGTTCCGATTTCAGCGCTTGTTAAACTGTGTTGTTATTACATAATATTATACCAAGCGTATTCGACATTTTTTTACTATTGTGATTTGTGGACTTAATATAAATATATTTTTTAATAATTTTTATTTTATTGATACAAGCTCCACAGTTTGAAGTTTGCTGACATACATCCGGTAGCGGGACTGCGTTTTAATCCCGCCTGCCGCAAGTGACACTTTTTTAACAAACATCGCCGTAACTAATCTTCTTTATGAGCCTTCTGACATCCAGGTTTAAACAAAGTCCCATTTTTGACCATTCTTGGCGGCTGTCAACCATTTGAAGCCATCTTTTTTCAGTCAACGATAACTTTTCACTTACTCGTATGTGCTAACTCTGCTTCCTTTCCCAACCAAAGATTCCATCCGATAATGTAATTCCAACGGATAAGTAACTATAGATAACTGTAAGTCGTGCCACGTGCCCAGCATAGTTCCACTTGTTGACAGTAGAGATTGTGATGAGAATGACGACCACCTTAATTTCATCCACCCCAACAATCGTCTTCATTTTCTCTTCACTTCACATGACCCTTTCCTAAAATAATACATTATTTCAGTATATGCAAGGGCGGCTCTACATCCAGAACGGACGCGGTTTACGGGCGGCGCGGGTGGAGTGGAGCGGCGGGTCTGGGGGGCAGGCGCGCCGCCTGTCGGTGCCCTCGCAGCAACCCCCGACTCCCCACGCCGCCGCCTGCAGCGCTCAGGGCCGGCGCAGGGGGGCCTCCCTGGACCCCCCGCAGCCTAGAGACAGTGATGATGAGAAGACGTCTCCAAAGAGGTAATATTTTACAATATTATACGAGTGCTATGTATGGAGTTGCGAGACCCGCTCTTGAAATTTTTACTAGTTTCATGTTTCCAAAAAGTGTATGAAATACAATTAAAGTAAATATAATTTAAATATTTTGTTTGAAAGTTGTATTGTGCTCGTAGTTTTACAATACCCGCGCATGTACCCACTCAATCGCATAGGTATGTTTTGTCATACAGATTTCGCATTAGCGACCCAATAGTAGTCTGTGAGCGGTACAATGTTTACTATAAAGAATCCGTTACACACTCAATTTACTGAAAATATATCATACATAACTTTTTATTTGGCATTAGCTTCTATGATCTATTCATTCTGTCGTGTGCCGAGGGTAACTTATTTACTTACATTTTAGAAGATTTTATACGACGTTAAGCCAACTGTGTGTGATTGAGTCAATTTGATATTACAATTAATAGATTACCATCAATGCTACATGAATCTTGTTTTTATTAAGACCAGCATCTCGCAACTACTATTTCCTATTTGTTTTCAGGGTTATGAGGGTCGTTAGAACGCCCACATCAAAAACCAAGTACACTCGCGTGTCCAAGAATTCTACCAAATCGGGTGACATCGAAGAAGCCCCCAACAAACCAAGTTGCTCCAAAAGTATCATCAGAGACGAAAACCCGACTGAAAGCCCTGTTAAGATTCAAAACATTGACAATCTGGAAACTCTAGCCAATGTGCTGCCAGGAAATGAACCACAGGAAGAACAAGGAATGCCTGATGATCTTGAACATTGTAATGGTCATGCGCAGGAAACTTCCTCCGAACAACGTGCCGAGGACATTATTTTAGACTCCCCATTACCGTCAACTACTCTGAGTACATCTTCTACTCCACAATCAAATGAAATAAGCAATAATACTATAATCAAGACTGAATGTATAGAAATTCCACTTGACGAGGATGATATCAACATGGATTCCGAAACCACAAATGAAGAAGTTGAACCTGTCATCGTCAAAACAGAAACTGAGGCATGTTGGACCAGGGAAGAAGACAAAGCCATATTGCTGGTTCTTCAAAATGAAAGTGATTCGGATTATACTTTTGAAAAAATACAACAGATATTACCTCATAGATCCATAGGAGAAATTAGGGATAGATTTCAGAATGTTATGGTGTTACTTCAACAAATGGCTTCAAGTAGTACATAATCTATCTATGTATCTTGTGAAATCTCACTACGTCTCAGTATATATGTACATGTGTATTGTTTAGTTAATAAACATTATAATCAATTTACGCGTCGTCCCCGAGGTAAAACTCATTAAGAGCCTATATGACTCATAGTGACTTTTACCTCTAATGGGACGATAAATAGATATATTTTTTTTATAATATGGCCATCACTGTTAAAGCAATTGGCCGGATCCAAAATATTTGATTCGACAGAAGTGAAAGTATTTTTTATACATCGTAATTTATTATAAACCTTTTTTTTTTACATATTTATAAATTACCATTTGTAAATAGCAGTATTTTTAATTTCTCATTTTATTTATGATAAATTATAGCTGGTTTAAATGTTGTTGATTAAATTTTAAATTACTTAAAACAATCTGAAGTACAGGCAAATCGTTTTAAAGAGCGCACATTTGAATGTATTTGTGCACACCGATGTTGGTTCGAACTAATTTGGAACACCCGCCCTTCAGTCCCCTCTCAGTCATTCGATACAGTGCACCACTATACAAGCAAGAATCTCTTTAAAATGATTTGCACGTATGTGTTATTTGAATGAAAAAGTCATCACCCATTTCCATCAAATGAATAATATTACATAATTTAATGCCAGCATAATAAAAGCAACCAATACAAACTATTTTTGTGAGTTGATGAGAAAAATAAAAAGTTCAGGTATTTAAACCGTGGATGTACCTACTTATTTGTGTTTTTATTACTTGTTCCATAGTTCTTAGGAATTAAATTAAATCCCTGAGATTCTGACTTGACTGACCACAATAAATAAAATGCCTTGAATTTTACAATAAATGCTGTTGACTTGAAAGCCATCAACCATGAAACAATGCTACTGGTGTAGATATTATTGTTTGAAATTTAAGGGTCAGCTTTATAAACATCCGTTCGTAACGCTTGATACCATTTCTAACTAATATTTGGACTACCGCCTGATTTCGCCATTTTGTAAAAACATTTGTCAAATTATCGTTTGACAGCTGTCAGTTGTTGCCCGACGATCGCTTATTTGAAATCGTGCACTACTTTAATTAAAAAGACAATATGTGATTTGCATTTGTGAAATGGATTCCTTATAGAGCAATGAAAGTGATGATGAGCGAATGGCAATTATTTAAAACAAAAAATAAGGTTACGAACAGATAATGCCCCGTTAGCGAAAAACGGTTCCATTACGTAATAGAAACTTGATAGATAATTTATGAAACTGGCCCTGAATGGATCATATTTTCTACTTTTATAATGTGAGAAACCTTTATAGTGGAGCACCAGGTTCCCGGAAGCAGTCTAGGTACTCCAACAATAAATCTGTTAAACTTGTAATTTTCGCTGTGATTTTTGATTGAAGCGAGCATTTGTACATATCATGTGTTATCAAAGATGGCAAAGTTCACCCAAGATATTTTTAATTTGAGAAAAGATTTTGTATCAAAAGCATATATTTGCCGAGTTTGAACATAAAATAGCCATGTTAAGACGAATAATATTAACTGAAAACTCTATGTAACCGTGCAAAAGTAACAAATTCACCGAATATAATGAACTTTGCAGTCTTCGATATTATTCCCCTGATGTGCTAGTAATTTTCAGAGCTGCAATCACACATTGCAGTCTTTCAGACCCCACGCATGCATCACAAGGCACAAGGGCTGTGGGAGCTTCTAATTCGATTTATCGTGTACCAGAATTTGACTGTGCAAACCTAGACTGTCTCTCTGCAGATGGACACCCAATAAAATAATATTATGAAAAATTAACTAAAAGTGGGAAAGAGGTAATATACAATATAGCTGGTTTGGAACTTTTCATAGCAAGCCGATAATAATATCTTCAAAAATTTCTGGAGAAATACCAATACTCAGGTTAGGCCAGAATGGAAACTGCAATCCTGAAAAGATTTTCCTAAACTTAAAAAGATTCAGCCAATCATATTTCATACTCAAACTTCCACATGTCGCTTTCTTCACCAATCTTATAAATTATCATAAATATACCAGACGTGAATATCAAGTTTGTAATACCCTCCGTTTGCGTAACATCAAACCAGTACATAACTTAGTAGGGATGCGACTAGATACGTAATCTCTACTAGGTTCGTGCAGCTTCGATCGAGCGACGACTAGATACGATCCTCTATATCGAACTGGTACGTAGTACTCGTCGGGCTCACACAGACGACCCGACCACAACCTGATAGGGACGAGACTAGATACTCTGTCAGGTTATGTTTGCACAAAATAATGATTTGTGCAAATGCCCGATTTCATTTCATTTCATATGGCTCTCGATAAGCGTAGTTCCGGGTGTGTGGAAGAAGTGAACGATAAACAGTGCACGTTATCGTCTTCCTTTTTCTACGCCCCTGAATGTCGTTTTCGTGCCGAGCCGCTACTGGCCACTAACAATTCTCCGAGGCCCGCCACTCCTACGGTCGCTCCCGGCTGTCTTTGTAAGCGATTCCTGCGGCTGCGGTGACTGATCTAAATAAACGATCTTTTCTGATCTGTTCATTAGCACCCGCGGAATCGAATAACCTTACTCAATTTATGTTTGTACAATGCATTTTTCTGTAATTCGGCGGCAAAGTATCAACTGTCCTACTTTGACCGCCACGACATTATTTGTAATAATTTTGGCTTCTTTAATAAAAAATAGGTGAAGATTGCAATAGGCTCACTTCAGGCAGGAGATCGAGGTTCACATCCTAATTTTTTGATTAAGTCGATCCAACATTGACTGGCGTGGCTATGGACGTTTTCGCTTAAGGTTTCGACGCTTATCGTGAAAATGGAATCATTGTACTGATCCGGCTCTAGCAGCGGTTTTGTAAAACTCGAGGCTGGTTCCGGTGCTGGATGCGGCAACGGAACGGTAGAGAGTTGCTCCCGGCTCTTGTGGTGGTTCGTTTGGAACTGGCCCACATTAAAGTCTGGCCGGCCGTGTAGGATGGTGTGGCAATAATAAATTGGGTAGATTATAGGATTGGAATTTAGAATAATACTACGAAATTGGCTTAACACGTAATATTAACTTTATTGGTCGATTTTTTGTGTTATTTCTAGTTTTAACGAATGGCTTCTCTTTTGTAAACAATAAATCACAAATAGTGTCATGGTTGTTCAGGATACTCTTCCAAAAGTCTATTTAACAATTTATAAACTTCAACTTTGAACAGCATTTTGCCTTTATGATTCAACAGTTGCATATCGTCCACAACAGATTTGGTAAAACTCGTATCGCCGTTGCTAGAATTGGCAACATTGCTAACATACTTATCAAAAGTTTTCACAATCGTGCTCAGAGAATTACAATTATTGCAGTCTGTTTTCTGAACGGCAATGTCATTCTCTTCACTGGAGAGGTTTTCACGGCGTCTTTTTAGTCTAAGTGCGCGTTGCCGGGGCGACGGGTAATATGGTACGGGATTATGCTTACCCATATTAACCTCTTCATATCTGAAAAAATAAGTATTTTAATTTGAGATACAAAAATACAGTTCATTTCAAATTGTATGTGTCGCCAGCAAGTGTCTACCATGAACGCTACTGACGAATACTAAAAAGAAAACACCTTACCCTAATTTTATTATTTAAAAAAACTTAGGGGTACTACTTACTTTCTCCTCTTTGTGTGTTGTTCTAGGAAAGTCATTTTCTCATAATAAGGGAAGCAATCTCTCAACCCCCCGACGGTCTCCATTTTTTCATTCAGCTGCGTCGTCAGCTATCGGAAATTTGAAGGAATCAAAGCGTACACCAGATAGTAAGTTCGGAGAACGTGCTTTCGGAGTGACGTATCCTAAAGCTTGGAATAAACTGCCACACGACAAACTCAACAGATTAATTATTAGGAAGGTACTTACTAACAGGCTAGCTTCGCTATGTAAATTGGGTATGCAACTGTACCTTACATAGATATGACTTTCCGAAGAGATGAGTTTTAGGCTTCGCTCTGAATTATATCGAGTCTTGAATCAATCTTAAATCGTATGGCAGTTTATTCCAAGCTTTAGGGTCTGACACGTCGAAAGCACGCTTACAAAACTTAGTATCTAGTATGCGCTTTGGTTCCTTCAACCTTCCGATAGCTGATGAGGTCGCTGATCTACGAGTTGCCTGTAGTTAATTGGAATTTTCAGGGATGTACAGTTCCGATAGGTAAGCCGGAGCTAACCCGTTAATTGATTAAAATACCATCCAGCAAAGCTTGAGCTGGATTCTTTCACGACATTTGAGCCAGTGAAGATTTTGGAGATGCTCTGAAATATGAGAGTATTTAGATACGCCGGTAATAAGTCTTTCCGCAGCGTTGAAAACAGATTGGAATTTGTTAATTTGATAGTTGGGAAGACTTGCATATATACCGTTGCAGTAATCTAGACGTGAAACAACGTACGACTAGCAATTTAGTCGCCTCTGTTGACAGGTTTCTCCACACTGCTTTAATTTACCTTACTGTAATCAACAATGCCGGAACTCACGTCTATGGCAAGCCAGAAACTTCTAAAATTATATTATAATGCAATTTCATGCCTATTTCATCGGAAATAATACATAGGTTATTTCGAACACGAAGGAAATATGTATAGAAAATCTTATACTCAATAAAAGCAGACATAGATTCAATTGTTATTTCATCGTGGCTGCTGTTACTTAAGGATTTAACACGATTTCAATAAAGATACCGACTTAAAACACTAACAGCTTTTCAGTTCATAAAATATATGTAAATTACCATCCGTACCGGCCTGACAGAATTTCAACGTGGGTATGAAATAATATAATTTACAGAGCGCTGGCTTATTTTGATTTGACATTTTGTGTATAAATGCAAATACGTGTCTAAAGATTATTTGTCCCGTAAAAGAGCACGGCGTTAGCAGCGCGCAATTTACGACACGACGTTTAATTTTGAAATGACATTTTGATAATAAATGCAAGCACTAAATAAATACATGTTTTTATTACATATTTTTATTTACCAATGTAAATAACGTCCCATCAAACTTGACAACCAACACGCAGATCTGGAAGTACCTGCATCTATGTGCCCGAGTGGTCCGATGGGTCGGAGTCCGCACACACAAGTCGCGGGTTCAATACTCAGTCCTTCATCATTGCATAAGCAACATTTCGGCTCAATGATGGAAGAAGAGAGAGTCGAAATATTGTGTGGTTATCTAGAACTCAGTAAATTGATATTTCTAACTTTTAATTATAGAATTTATGAAAACTATATTTGGTCTATAAGAAATGATACTGCGCTTTGGGACAAATTGAATCACATGTTACAAGGAAACACTCGGAAAATAATGATAGCGGGAGGAATCGAGGAGTTAATCGTAGTTCGATATCGGAAGACGATGTTAATTTAAATTATTATTTTATTTAAAGAGAACTAATTTTGCACATGATTATTTTCTGCTGGTACGTTAATGATAATGAACAGAAGTAAAAATAAATATTTTAACCGTTAGAGTGCGGCCCAGCGCCAGCGCGCTGTAAGCTTTAGTTACGTAAATTGCGACGCAGCGCTATAACGTTGCAATTTTCAGTGTTCTTTTTGTCGTCCTCGGGAGAGCACGTGTTCAATTTGAGCGTGGTATATTACGGTTGGCGTGTGTTTTGATAACTGTATACTGTGTTTTATTTATGCTGTTAAAACAAATACACCCTAAAGAGAATCGATATTTTTCACCATGTCGGAAGTTAGTTCTATTGCGGATGATAGTAATGTATCAAGTGACAGCGGCACTACGGACGACGAGACCTTTGTTCCCATAAATGAAGACAGTGACGACGGAAGTGACATTATTGTACATCGCAATAAAAGATCGCGAATAGATAGTGAATCTTCGGATTCATTTTTAAAAACACAATTGTGAAGCGAAATAATCTTATATTTTAAAATATTTTTTGTAGTTGTAAATGTGTAGTTTTTTTTAAATTATAACTATAATATTCGTAATATTTCATTCTTTACTTGTGTAATTTAAAAAAAAAATCATTAAAACTGATTGATATTTGTCCAAGTTATTGCATTTTTATTGAATATCATAATTTATTTTTATTTAAAAACACAGAATATCTGTAGCAATTTATATACATACTTGCAAAATAAGCATAGCACTAAAGCGGTTAAATAGCTCAGCAAAATTTAATTACAACCGAAAGTTATGGCAGACGAAAAAAATATTAAAAAATAAAATAAAAAATTCTCCGGTGACACTGACAGAGAAAGAATCTAATTAAGGTTTTACGAATAAGTCCAAATTCAATAAATTGTGAAAATTAATTTTCTGATACTTCAACTGAGGCAAATTAAAACAAGAGCTGGCTGCCAATCGCCAACAAAGGCGGCTCATAAAATGTCGCCATATATTTGATAATTAAATTAAACGTCTCAATTGCAGGCTTCCAATTACAGAGAGTTCAGAAGAAAATGGAAATAACCAGTAATAAACAGCAAACTTTGAGAATATCCGAATGCCAAAAGTGGATGTCGTTATCATTCCTTTTGATTCATCGGAATATGTCAGTAGCAAGGAACAATTCAGTGATTATTTCTATCCTGTCCTACTTTCATGACTAGATAGGTCAATTACAATACATCTGTTTAATCCAGATATTTCAGAAAGTACTAGCACCATTGGAAGCTTTTCCTTACTTAGAAAACGCAATCGCTAGGCCTTGATCTGCTGGGCCCAATTCCGACCGGGTCAATTCTTTTTTTTTTAATTTATACGTGTTTTCAATTTTTTTTATGAATGAAAATATAACATGTATATTTGTACTGTACGGAAAATACTAGCAGTAGCGCCCTGGTGAGAGACCACCATTCAGAAACATTACTTGAAATTACTTGCGCCGTGATCGGTGAACTTATTCATCTGAACGATTGGGTATTCCAACCTCCCTACTTCCATCTACTTCTCTACCCCACTGACTTCAGTCTCACAACATTCCCTAAATTAGGGATATCATAGACCCACTGTCTTCGGGCAGTTGGGACTCTTGCGCGGGAATGATATTTAAAATAAAAGCATAAAAAATTATTTAAAAAATACCAATAGTATCTCCAACTACATGTGTTTTCCAATATTATGTCCGTGCAAAATCGTATATAAATTTGGCTAATAAACAATGTTAATCTCAAGTGACCTGCCAGGTAAGTATGGTTCTATATAATATTATCTGCCTGTACATAAAATTACTAAAATGTATATTTTAACGCGGCATCACGTTCATTAGTATTTAAAAAATGAACGTGATGGATTGTGCATAGTTTGCTATTACAGATCAATGAATTGGTAAATATAATTTGTTAGTCATAAGTTGTAACAAGAGATTTTCTATAATAATTAGTAGAATGAACATTCGAAAAAGTATATATATTTGTACAGCGCCCTTAACGTGATTTTTCAGAAAACGGCGCTGTACAAATCATCAAAATATATTATTATTATACATCCAAAAAATCTAATCTTGATCTATTCGCAAAAAATAGCAGGTTCGAAACGCGGTAGAAAGGTCGAATACTAAAAAAAAAACTTTAATAGGGATATGTACATAAAGGGATACACGAGAGCCACATTTGTCACTGAAGGGGATGCAGTGTAGAGTATTTTCAAGGAAAGAGTGAACCTAAGAATTGGAACTCAAAACCTGGCAAATAATTCCACGTCCAAACTGTTGAGCACGAGTAGTAAAATCTACGACCCATAAAATTAAATCTGTTAAAAAGCCCGTCCATTTGTTTCATTGGTGGTTGGTGAATGACCAAACCGTCTAAGTGTAACGCCATAAAGTACGCACTTAACCGTTTGTCCAAGGCGAGGCTGCGAAAGGTTGCCATAACTTTTTGCGGCAGAAATATTCCCGAGTAAGAATTCAAATATGCCGGTAACGATCGCAAGACCCCTGTAGAAAGTGTCCGGACTCACGCTGCTAGGCTATAGGATCTCGGGACAGAGATCAATAATAAACAACCGTTTTTAACTTTTCAAACCAACATTTTAAACACTTGTAGGTGTATGCATAAACTACATATTCGCAAGTAGTAATGATATTCAAGACTCAAAGCGGAGGCTTTTTAATTCAATAAATTCATAGAAACAGTTTAATGACGTTTTTTTCAGTTTCAATTAGGCTGGGTAATTAATGAAGGCCATAAATAAACTGCTGGTTTATATTAGCTGTCAACGTTGTGTACAGTAAAATGTCACTCGGACGTAAGCTACAGGTGGGTACTTACCCTATATAGCAGCGACATTATAAATCAAGGTTCCATGATAAATCAACATACGAATGAATCGGCACACTTTTTAAAAGTGATATAAAGTCATTAAAAGTACAAAAAAAGCTCGAAAACCTAATCTAACCTATTTTTCTTCTTCTTTTTTTATACTTAAAAGGAACTAAAACTTTAAGCTTTTTAAACTTTACTTTAAATGACGTAATAGATATTTAAATTTAAAAAAATAAGAAATTAGAGCAGATTTTAAAAAAATATCAGTAAGACGCCCGAGTCAATAAATTACTAAGAAAGAACAGTAAATTATCATACGACTAGCTTGTGAAATAAAAGAAAATAAATCACTATTAACAGATGTAAGAGAAACAATGCCAACCGAATTAAAGTCTATTAACACAATTGTGGAAATAAATCCAACTGGCTGTAAGAGAAACGAGGCTTCAATTTTTCAGATCAAGTTTTGCATACCTTCTTTGAGGGTAATAAATGTTTTTTACACCAGGGCATGGACTCATCAGCAGTCCTTAATGTACAATAATTGTACAACAACGGCTCATTCGTACGCTATGACAATTTGTAATGGACGACTTATTCCAATGAATAAGTTTTTAATAAAATAAAAATAATACTTAATATTCATTTGCCATACATAAATTATGATTACATAAATTAAGTATGGCAAATTTATATAAGATTTGTTAGATTTATTACATATATATATATATATATATTTTTTTTTTTTTTTAATATAGCTTAGCATTTATCAAAATAAAATCAGAAATATGGCTTTTTCTGATTTTATTTTGATTTGTCCTATGTGTGTTTCACATACTGTTAAAAATATTTAAAAGGTAGAGAAATATAATTTCAATTCTTTCCCGCTACGTTTTTTTTTAATAAACCTAACCAAAGTTTTGTAATCCGCATGTAAAAAAACATCAAAATTAGTGTTTTGGTATAGTTATTTTTAGTCACTGCTACATTAATTTGAAATAATATTAGGTCTCTTAAGACATATTTAACTAAAAATGACAAACTAGGTACTGTTTACAACCTTCAAATATTTCAAATAAATTTACACAAAAATTAAACAAAAAAGCATATATCTAAAACTGACTGAATTTAATTTTTTTTTAAATAAAACAACTTAAAGGTGGGGTCGAGATTAAACACATCACCCGTTCAAATATGAACACGGCTACTGCCTGAACAATAGCTAAAATTCAATGAAAAAAATAGCCTGCAAAAGTCGGTAATGCCAGCACCTGGAAAATAGAAGCCGCCAATTTGTATTCGCCCTTGAGAAGGAGGGAAAAATTATGAAAACTATGTATTTTCAAATATACGTACGATACGAAAGGGTTCGATCGCCCCTGACGTCATTCGGCTACGATCACAGCGCAATGTGGAGAGATTGACAACTATTGTGACATCATCTGGTTTAAAATCGTATAAAGCTCTCTATACTTCAAATTAGGTCCGTTTTCAAAAGGTAATTTTTTATTAATATTTTCGGAAACATTAATATATATAAAAAAATCAATGTACACAAAGTAAACGTTCTTTAAAAAAATCTGGCATTTCGAATGTTGACTGGAGCAGATACCTCATTCTACTATTAAATTGAAATTTTTTTTTTTTTTTACATGAATACCGCACAAGAGTCCCAACTGCTCCCAACCGTCTGGAGCCAGTGAGACTATGGCATTCCCAATTGGGGAATGTTGTGAGGCTGAAGGTATTGGGGAGGGGAAGGAGAAGGGGAAGGGGAAGGGGGAGGTGGGGAAATACCTGTCTATTCAGATCTGGTCACCAAACACGGCTAAAAGCCATTTCAAGCAACGTTTCAATTCTGAATGGTGGTCTTTCACCAGGGCGATACTGAGAGTATCTTCCACTCTGGAACGTGCGCAAATATACTATATATTATTTTTAATTAATTAATTGTGAAACAGCACAAATTAATCAAATAAAATTTATTTGCGCACGCCGGGATTTGAACCCGCGACCTTCGGATTCGTAGTCGAGAGTCTTACCCCTCGACCATGGAGGCCGTCAGATGTCAATGGGTAAAATAACAGTAATATATTATAAGATATTAAAAACTCTGTGTCACCCCTGCATACCCCTTCGGCAGATTTACTGTTGTCTTATAAATCAGGCGTTATTATCAAAACGTCAGTTATATAAATGACTAAATTGTTTTTAATTCATCTTATTAATTTTGACAAATGACTAAACACGTAGGTCCCAAATGTCTGTGGGATTTTCGAACATTTTTTAAAGTGCATTTACGAAATGAATATTCAGCGCGGAACGATTAACGTCCACCCACAATATTACACTCCGAACTAAAAACGAACATTCAGACAATAAATCACGATAAAGAATAATTAGGTTCACTAAAATGCTTAAGTTTCAAATACAAAAGAAGGTTTTGAATGAGTGGAGATATTCGCGGGTATTTTAGATAGAAATTTGTACGTACATTTATTTTTATTTATTTACATGAAAGTTACACCGGAAAACTTTTGTTTTTATCATTAGTATAAATTAACCTCTATTATAAATTATACAGCGTTCAGGTATATTAAAAAATATGTAGAAATTCTATGTATTGTACAACTATTTGCAATTTATCAGTTTCTATTCACGAACCAATGTATATTAAGGCATAAAAATGAACTCTTAATGGCACGAGAGCATGTTTTATTTTATATTATGAAACCCAGATAGAAATTTTAAACAAAACTAAACCAGAAAAAATGTTTGTAAGTGGGAATTTCCTTTCCCGACACCTTATTGTTTCAAGGCCAGGATGTAGTCTACCGAGTGAGTATTTTGTTAAATAATAATACTAATCGATCAAATTATCAAATAAAAAATAACATTTTTTATGATTATCAAAAGTGCGACCCATCGTTTGAATAAAGGAGTCGAATAAAGCAAATACCGTAGAAATATGACAATACCCCCGCTCCTGATATTTCCCATAGATTGAGATGGCAATATGCTATACTAGCGTCTCTGGTGGCCTGCGTTGGCGGAATTGGTTTTTTTCCCCACATTAAAATAGATATTCTATGAAATATATTCCTAATAATTTAGGGAAATCGAAAAAACAACAAATAAATATTAGATAAACTACATACGATGTTACTCATTTTTTCCTCATAAATGAAAAAAAAAATATTAAAGAGGCTGGTAGATTTGTACTTACAGTTATAAGCCTCACCATTCAACGCTCGCGATGGTCTGGTGGTTTAGAAAGGAAATAAAATACGCATTTAATTGTGAGAAATTTACTTTAATTTCTTATTTTTAGACTTGTTTTGGCTTGACATCACAATTCTTAGAATTATTATTTTTTTAATTACATATGCTTTAATAATTACATTAAAAAAAATTGTATCTATTTAAAGCATGATATAAATAAAAATTAAAAAATATATAAGAATTGTGATATGTTGAACGAAAATAAGTATAAAAATAAGAAATTAGAGAAAAATTAGCAAAATCTATTATATAAGTGTTTTATTCTCTCTCTATTCCACCAGACCGAGCGCGACTGGCGAGCGGCGAGGCTTATGACTGTTAGTATAAACCTAAGTGCTCTCTAATATTTAAAAATGTATTAAAATGTATGAAAAAAACAATTCATACAACTCAGGCCGTTAGAGGGCGCTAGTGTAGAATGTTCCCATCAAATGCCAGGAGCTGGAGGTATTGTCATTTTAGAGTATTTGTATATAGGAATTAAAATCTAATAAAAGCGTGCCTGTTACCGACATGCATACATAAGAATCGTATAGAAATCTACCTTTAAAAAGGTGTTCAGCGTGGTTTATTATTCTCATTACAGCGCTCGCATTCGTGTTAACAATTCACAAATCTACAACAAAATTGAAATCGATAGCACACCATCGGCGATGGGACTCGGGCAATTTGCGCGTATAATTGGATGTATCGAGTCAGACAGTGACTAGACTGAGGGGAGTGAGGAGTGGAGGAGTAGGGATCTCGAGTGGCAGCAGATATCAGCGCAAAGCTCTGGTAATGTTCTCGCAAATGACTGATAAATAACACACGAGAGTCAATTGATTCTCAGGGGCCGATTCAGCAACTATAAAAAGAGACATTTCTTATAATATATCGATACTCTGATACTCTGCACTGAAAATGCATGAGCTAAAATTGACAGCAATTTCAGAGAGAAGACTTTCAGTCGATCGCCTCAGACTAAGCTGCGGAAAATGCAGAGGTTGTGCGAGTACCAACCTGTAATGAAATGAGACCACCGAAGTAGAAGCTATATAGGGGCGAATTGTCGTAAAAGGGCCCCAACCCTACTCGGAAACGATATAAAATATATTACATAATGGCGATCATATTGAAATAATCGATTTGTCATGATAACAAAACAAAAAAAATTCAAAATGTGGAGGGGCAAGATGATATTTTTCACAAAAGTTTCAGTGAATGTCATGTTTTGAGTGTCCAGATGAAGGTTTCCGTAAATATGTTATCATACTCGTATATTATTTGACCATTATTTTGAGCTAATCCAAAGTCCGCCGTAGTCTATCGAATTTGATTTCCAAGTGAGAGCTGAATCAGGACCTCAACTACATGACGCTCCTTTCACTTGACGTCACGTTTCGCCGAGAAGTTAGTAATTCTACACTGAGATGCAAAGGTAAACAATGCCGGGGTACCCCGCAAGGATCCGAGATGGGGCTTCAGTCCGAACCGATAATAACTGATTGGCGTATCAGTACGGACATCAGAAGGAGAGCGGAAAACTTGAGTAGCACATTTAAACAGCTAAATAAGCAGGAATGCTTTTAATTAAGCCTGATACCAAACCTGTTGCCTGCGAGAGTTCAAAACATACGCATCAAATTAAAATAAAACAAATACTCCGTATATGGTAGATAATGATAAACCACGAGTGATTGCTATCCACGAAAAGAACCACCATATATCTGTCACCATTTCCTACAGAATAAATAGAAAATGCAGACGGCACGATCGGACGTTGGACAACGCAGGTGATCAGCTTATTATCTCTGGTATACTTCATCACCATTATGACGTCGATTATGAAAATAAAAGAACGATATTAGTATTAGTACCTAGTGAAAACTTAATGATTTATTAAAAAAAAAAATTAGAACATAAAAAAATATTTAACACTTTCATTATTCTGTTCATTTAAATTTAGAATGAACAACTTCTTTTTACATAGGTCTAGGGTTCTCTCTTTTTTAATGTCGTCTGGAAGGCAATTACATAAAAACATGATATATCGAAAAACCATCCAACCCCCCCTTCCCACCCCTTAAAGCAGAATTCGGTACTTCTTGATGAAATTTTACAAAATAAGAGGAAAATCACTGGGTAAGGGTAACACATCACAACCCCAAAAATTTAATTCAAACCATTTATAATCCCGGGCAATGCCGAGTACTTCTGCTAGTACTCATAAGCAAGATGATTCACTCGGTGCAATGTTGGAGATTTCCCCAAAAGAATTTATAAGTTTGTGTGATAAAACTGTTATTTACACGAAGGTACCTATTTATTTTTTAAAAGCATTTAATGTTAGAGACGTCCGTGGTACTTTAGCTCTATGGGTTATCGTCGGTTGATAAACCATCCACGGGCAAGCGAAGGCCGCGCGAGACGCTGTTAAAACTCGTTTCGCACGAAAAACAAATATATTTTATTCTAATCAGCTACCCCTATTATTTATCTGTCTCTTGGCCATGAGCTGGTGTAACAGGATAAACAAAATAACAAATAACATTTTATCCAACCAAGATATTTGGATATAAAACTGAAAGTTTATTATAAAAAACGGATCATTTGGGTGAGGTAACTTTTATGGAAAATAAACAATTTGCTGTATAAAGCAGCATGTAGTAAAAAAAACTGACTTGGCTTCAATTAATTAGCGGTGAGAGGGACGCCGGAGAGTTATTATTTATTATTTCAAAATAATGTATGGGACGGTCAGAAAAAGTAATATTTTTGATTAGATTTTGATAAATACTAATAAATAGCCAATGTAAATTTATAAAATATTTTTTATTTAAAAATATTACGTTTATCGTATTGCGTAATAATACTATCATTATTTTGAATTAATAAATAATAACTCTCCGACGTCCCTCTCGCCCTTAATTCACCATTCATATTATACTGTTTGTGGTATATAGGTGGTAATTGATGCAAAATTAAAAGAAAATTTTCAAATAAAAATATGATAGATGTTTTTTTTTTTACTCTATGGTTTACGAAGAGATAAAAGATTGGTAATCTCGATGGCAGAGCGGTAAGATTATTAGCTTCAAGTCCAGAGGTCAAGGAATCAAAACCCAGAGAAGCATAATAAAATTTATATGGGTTTTATACGAGGAGAATTAAAACAGAACATTTTCGTACCTCCCTCCAGGATGGAAAATGCTCTCAGTTAAGAGACCATCAATAAGAATAGAAGTGGCTTTAACTATGTTTAGTACCTAACCAGATATGAATCCTGGTGTGTTCGCAAAACTTCATCTTTCACTACTTCGTTTGAATACCCTACAATACCTGTCCGGGGCACGGGATCCCGAGTGAAGGGCTCCATTATAAACCAACACACGTATCAATCGGCGCACTTTTAAACAAAGCGATAGAAAGTTATTAAAATAAATAAAAAAAAACATAAAAATCCGAAAACCTAATCTAACCTAATCAATTTTTTAAATAATTTTTTTTTTAAATCAATCACTTTGTGGCTTAACATTAAACTTAAACGAAAAATTGTTTGTTTTAAACCACTTTATTAAATGTATACATTTGTCGACCGGTTTCGGTTGATCTCAACCTTTCTCAGGACCGTAATCATTTAAACTAAATTAAAATAAACAGATAACGGTTGAGATCAACCGAAACCGGTAGACAAATGTAAAAATATAATAAAGTGGTTTTAAAGAAAGAATTTTTTCATTCGAGTTTTTTTTTTTTTATTTAAAAAAAAATTATTAGTTCCGGTTAGATTAGGTTTCCGAGCTGGTTTTTTTATACTTTTAATGACTTTATATCACTTTGCCGATGCTGTGTATTAAATGATCTGGTCACCGTTATTAGGTTAAAGGTAGTAAGTAGAGAGGGGCAGGAGATGGATAAAAGGTTGAAAAACATTCAGCAAACTTGTGATAACATAGTCCCATCGGCTTCGGGCAATTAAAGGCATAGCTAAGGCAGTTCAATTATAGAAGGCGACGAGTGCGCAAGGGTTGTAAAGCGGAGACAAGGCAATAATTAAGTGGATATTAAACGAAGCAACTTGTATAAATCAAGAGTTTAAGCACTTAACCCCGGGCGCATAAATATGGCCGACTCTCGCGGATCCCCCTGACCGATGCAATTATAAAAGAACTTTAGAAGATAAAGTTACGTAACGTTTTGTATTATTTATTAGTGGAAAACTTGTTGTAAAATCAAGTAAACGTCAACACGCATGGACAATATTTCTTGGAAATACTACTGCAAGAGGGAAAACATGGTAATCATAGCCGTAAAGCTATCCGCATGACCCTCGTACATTTTTCTGCGGTTTTTTTTCTATATTTTTTCCAATTACTTATTTATGCATATTGTACAATTTTTTTTTGTTCTGTACTTTTTCAATGATTTTAAAAATTTGTTGAAAAACCGTCTTATTACGAAAAAAAAGTAACTCATTAACGCATCTTAGAGTAGAATCGAGTTTTAAACTGAATATATTTAATAAGAAAGTTGGCGCAAACAAGGCCCGAAATGTTTAGACGCTGTAATGATGACGCATACGTTTATTTCGCTCAATCAGAGAAAGATTGATATACTGCCATGAGATGCTTCAACTCATAACAATTTTACAAACTTTTTATTACAGTACATAATTTTGATATTTTAATTTTGATAAGATATAAATATACCTATGTATATTACAGAATATTTTCTCAGTCCTCTTCACTAGGAGATCCTGGCTATCCTGGAGAACTAGGTTTTTTTTAATAGAGCGTCTCTGATTAAAGATTAAACCAGCATTTTACACAGACAATAGTTTAGGTAAATTTTTAATTAACGGAAAAGATAAAGAAGACAGTTTAGGCCACTCAGGCATTTATTCACTTCAATGTAATGATTGCCCGGCGTTCTATGCAGGCAAAACGTCGCGTAATGTTAATATCCGTGTAAAAGAACACTTAAGAGGTCTAAATAATAATGGTTTCTCCGAATTTGCTAACCATCTCTTAGAAACAGACCACACATTCGATAAAAATACAGGCACTAGTTTATATCATATATTTTAATTATAACGATATAACCACAAATTTATTAAAACATGTAATAGTAAAGATACAATTATGATATATTAAAATGGTCAGACAAATTCGCACCCCGAAACCAAATGCACTGTCGTAATCAAAATATGTATGCCAAACTGGGATAATGATAATTTAGATGCACTTTTTGTTGTTATTTAAATTCTACTAAACTGTCATATCGCACAGTTATTAAGTGTTAACACTAGGAAACATTTTTAATAAAATTGTAATAATACAAAGTGAAGAAGCAAATCTTAATGATCCATTATCCCCAGACATCACTCAAAAGTGACCCTAAACACCACTTTGTAGTCTGCTAACTCAAGCAATGCTACAAAATATTTATCTGTAAATTCTATATGGGTAGTTAGAAAAATGTGTAAGGTCCAAAAATCCTCAAATTGTGATATTGTAAATTTTACAAATTTCATATCAAATTTTTTTGAAAATAGGTGAAGTTCGATAACAAGCGCACTTGAAGTGAAATAACACAAAACTGCGCTATATAAATGCTTTGTTATTATTATTATTATAAGTGAAAGAAATTTTGAAGGTTTTACCTAAAATTCCAGAACGTATTTCATATAGAATTTAAAATATCACAGTTTGAGGATATTTGTATTTTGAAACCTTATTTATTTTCCTAACTACCCGTGCAGAATTTACAGATAAAACATTCGTAGTATCTCTAGTGTTAGCAGACTACAGAGTGTGTATTTTTGGGTGCTGACCGTTTGAGTCGCATCCTCTTCAGTTCAGCATGATCCATGGACCCCAGCTTAACGAGCGCTCGTGGACAACAAGTTCGGGTCCATATGAGTCAAGCGGGCTATCGTTATCTCCGGGTGTCTGCGATGCGAGCAACACAGGGCCCGAAAATAAATTATCATCATTATGCGGATCCGCGGAGATGGGACGCGAGTTCGATTATCGTGAATCGGGATATTGGACCCCGGTCTCCAGAAGAACACCGTACCCTAGAACGGAACCGAAGTTAACCCAATCTAAGGTACATGGTTTATAAAAAGATGACTAATAATTTATCGATTATAACAAAAAGGGTGGGTATTTAATTAATTTTCAGTGAATATGGAAAATCAGATAAACCTGATGATATGTAATTTCTGATAGGAGAAAATAAAATGAAGATAACGCTTACGATAGTTCTAGATTCTCTTTTTTTCTCTAAAATTTGTTTATTTCTGTAAAAAGATACAATATGACGAATTCACTGTAATTTAATTGAAGACGCTATTACACAGCCTCTCAGCAAGCTGTTCATTAGCGCTACTGGTAGAATAAAATATACGTCAATCAATGAGTAGCGCTAATGAACAGCTTACTGAGAGATTGGAAAAAAGCCTCTAAATTGGGCTAAATCCATAAAAAACATATTTCGACGATTGCGTATGAAGTTAACAATGAATGCCATTTGATAAGGCAGAAAATGCATATAGATTTATTGATATGGTATATTCCTTTGGACAATGAAAGGACAGAGAAACCTCGTTTCACGAGAATATGTATACATATACACTTAATAATTTAAGAAAGACTAACATTCTCGGGTTAAGAATAACCTGACGACATTTGAGAATCTCCTACTACTCAAGTGGATGAAAGAGGAAGCCGTGGACGCTTCAGAAAGACATGTATGCCAGGATGGGGTTATGGAGCATTCTACCATTTCTACTTCCCCTTGCCTGAAGTGATAGGTGATTAGTAACCAACCTCTATATAAGGTTGGTAGATATTACGAACATAAAAAAAAATTCCATAAAATGTACAAACTGTATTAGGTGGTTGGTTGATTGTATGGGATTATAGGACACCGACACTTTTACGAACAATAAATTACGATCATAAAAAATATGCCACTAAACCATTCTTTGTAATGATATTGCCTTATTGAGTTTATAGCATAATATGAATCGTAAATTCAAAATATCAACGAATATTTATCTAGAAAAAACCACCGAACTATTTATTTTTTCCATTTTAGTATTTTACGACCTACAAACTAGGAGCATGCACCAACGAATCATGGTGGTAAGAATATCGTAACATTTGCTTTTCAGAATATATCATACCCCAATGACATTAATAATATTAGAAACCAACGATGTAGCTTACAGATCCAAGAAGAAATTTTCATTAATATTTCTATTTCTGATACTGGACAATTCGTGGCGGAATTCCATTATAATGATTTATTAAAACGATTTTTAAACTTTCTTCCACTTTATTATTTTTAACTTGACCGGTTACAGCCTGTCAGCCATCTTCAGATTCGTGCAATTTTTCTTTAAACTATGGTACATGTACAATTTTTGGGTATCAGGGGTGATAAATTATGATTTTATATTAAAAAAATAATCAGTATCTGATTTTACATACTGTAGAGCAGCCCTGGCCAACCCAAAAAGCACCCCGGGCCGCATTGACGACCTAAAATTTTCCAAGGGCCGCTCATACAGACATTATACAAAAATAATGACATTTTTTTTATCACAACAAATGGTATACTTAATTCTTTTTTTTGTAAGTATTATAAATAATTTGAAAAATATAAAAAATATATTTCTTCATAAATGACCGCGGGCCGCACGTATGGGCGCAGCGGGCCGCGGGTTGGCCAGGGCTGCTGTAGAGTATAAGATATTTTATATTTATTAACATTATAGAACTATAATAAGTAGTTACGCCACATTGCGACGGCTTACTTATATAATTCTTATTTGAGATTAAGATTTCTTTATTTGGGGGAGTATGGCTACTACCCGTGGCTCTATCCTACCGACTTTCTCCTAGGTATGCTCGGAATGAACCATCTGCGGGTCAGAAGGGATGTACACATTGTGACACATTTCTTCAGACTGATTCGCGGATGGTTCGAAAATTCGGCTATCATGGAGAACATTCATTTCTATGTTCGCGATGGTTATCTCCGTCACCGACAGCATAGACTGTTTTATCTCCCGGCCTGCAGGACCAACTTGCCAATGATCATGCCGGTGGGGAGGGCAATCTTGCTGTTAAATAGAATCACTTCGGATATCGACATATTTAGCATCAATGAAGGTGCATTTAAACGTAAAGCTTAGTTGCTACTTGTATAATACCAGTATTCCTTGTATACAATTTACTGAGATTATGTATGTCTAACTTATTTTTTGTTTTAACTTTTATTTTTTTTTATAAGTAATTATTTTGGATGTTGTACATCCTGTATCATCTTTAAAAATGCCTTAAAATGTAAATTTTGTAAATTTAAAAAAAAGAATAAACAGTTGAATTGAATTGAAATAATAAACTAATTCAAAATTATTTTGTATAGACCACTTTCTTAATATATACATATCAACATGTTTCGAAAGCGATGCTTTCCTGATCAGGAATATATAGAATACATATAAATTTATTATAGGCCTAACCACAGTTTGAAAATGGCTTTAAACACCGAAACAATTTTCACAAAAATAAAAACTAAAATACTTGCAGAATAACATGATTAAATTTAGTATCCTTAAATAAAAAAAATGGAGTTCTAAGAATTAAACACAATAGCAATTAATAAATGTATATAAGATAATAAAAAAATACATAAGACTAAATTTAAATGTATGTATATTCTAACAGCTAAAATTGTGGATAGCTGCATCAGATTCGTGAAAACTGTCATACAAAATATTGAGGAAGTACAGTGAAACTCCCTTAAGAAGTTTTCCAAGGAACCGGAAATAAACTTATTATCTGTGAAAACCTTACATGTGGGATAAACTGGACTACTTTTCAAATTCAGTCTTCAGGGGACCGAAAAAACCAAACTTCTTAAGCATGAAAACTTCTTAAGTGGGAACTTCTTAGCGAGTTTCACTGTACTAATACTGAATACCTCTAACTTCTGTGGGGGGAATCGGCGTTAAGAGCACGCACATCTTGAAACTACGAATTCCTTTAGTACTTATGATAAACATGTCAAACAGTGGTGAGCAGAAAGCACACAAGGATTTGACGCATGGCCAATCAGGTCATAAATCACCGCCCTTTTCATTTTCCGATACGAATTCTCAAATGAACCGTACGTCAAAACCAGAGGCGTGCCGATTAATTATGGAAATGGCCTCATTGTTGCGATCCTGGGAATAATAACTTTCGCGTACATTATTACCAATAGTGGTAAGAATTCTTTGTTTTATTACCACTTGAAGGCGCTTATTACGCCACTGAAAGAAGCATTATGCATTCAGCACGTACGGCTCATTAAATAATATTACTAGGAAACAATAGGCCGCTATATATTTGTTAAAAGAAATTAGAAATGTTTTCACTAAATTTGAGGTAACAATGCGTAGAAATAGCATTATTACCGAAAGAATAAAAGTGGAGAAGGGGTAAATTGCGTTATGAAATATAACGAAGACGAAAGTGGAAAAAAAAACAATTAAATGACAGTGCTAAGAGGTTATGTGACACACGGGGATGGTAAGGACTTGGGGACTACAACGTTAAGTTTATTTCGGGATTTAAAAAAGAAAATAATATAAAAATTGTCTTATACATAAATAGAAAAGGTCAGAACCTAAGTAAATGAGGCGCATATTCTCCGGATTAATTATAGTTGGTTTCGTATATGGGATGTGGAATAATTAAAATAAAATTCGTAAGCGATAGTGGAAATTAATGTTAATTCTTCTATCCTCCGGCTTTGTATTTGCAATATTGGTAGACGTCTCACACAATCCGTCAAGCAATTTAACACAAGACATAAAATCGTAAAACAACAGTGCACTCACGCTAACCGTTCAGCATTAATTTTCAGTGGTTAAAACACTGAAGGGTTAAATTTGAAATCATAACTCTTGGGTCTTCGTTTAAACCACGATTTAAACCTCACTGTTGGAAGGCATCTTAAGCAGGCCCTGTAAATGACTTAATGAATTCCCCGTATAGGAATAAAGTCACATTCGCCCGGGAGTGTGGATCGAACGTCGTGACCGAGGCGACAATACTCCCCGCAAATAATGGTCGCCAATAGCGGAGGCAAAAAGGAAGAGCAATCGAAGGAATTGGCTGTGCGGTGGAGTATTCCACTAATGAGCAAAAGTAATTATTTAAAAAATAAAAATTATGGTTTGTTAAGAAACCATATCGATTTTCGTCTAACACCATCTTTAGGTTTCCGTGTATATAAGTTAAGTCAGGAAGTTTCTACATTATTACCGCTGTCTTACTTTTCAGAACACCACACTTAATTTTTTTCAAGATTATTCAGGGTTTCTCTAGATACACACCTATGATATAAGAACGGTTCGAGAAGCTTTTACCTTCAAATCTTCACGAAGATGGGGGCACGGTTTAATTCCTGTATTTTTTTTTCAAACTAAAAATACTTTTCATTCTTCGTTTATGGGACATCACAGTTTTAAAACCACCGTGGACTAAATACCATGCTAGTGACATGATGACGTTTATCTTTGTGATGATTCTTCTTTCGAATAGTTATTGGTAACTCAAGCCACGGCCTTGAAATTTTGGCACCAGTCTAAATGATTTTTTTCAGGGTCTAAATAAAAAAAATAATAAACTTCGAAGAACATCATTTAGTAAATCTAAAATCACACTCTACCAAAACCTTTTTCATGTTTTGATTTAAATGTTCTCTCAAATATTTTTTTTTATTGCTTCATTCATGTATTACATACGTGCTGTTCTTCTGTAGCTCGTGTTTATCTCATTTCGTGTTGCGTATTTTATGTAATTGGAATGGTCCGTCAAAGGGAACATCCAGGTATGTGAACTTAGACTGGCGTGAGATGTCCTGAGAGGCTATACGATTATAAGACTATTTTCGATTACAAGATATACATGAACTGTCGCAAAAATGTTGTTTCAATATTAATCGATCCAGTATTGTTCTAAGCCAATAGCCCCGCCCGGCTGACGAGAGAAGAGCAACTGTCTGGAGTGAGAAGGAAGATGTACATCCTCGTGGCCGACTGTTAATTAATTAACACATTAGACACGACCGCCCTGAGGAGGCCGCCTCATTAATCCATAATGGGGCTTTAGAGAGCGCCACACACGGAGAGACATGATAAATAAAATAGGATTATTACGCGGTTATGACTTGCTTCATCGATGGGAGGTGAAAGGACATTGATAGACTTTGATAGCATTACGTTAATTGCATTTTAGATTTATTTTTAAATCCAATCATTACTTCATTTATACATAATGATGGAGCTTTAAAGAACGCCACTAATGGAAAAAATGGAAATCTCTCCTCAGTATGAAAGAGAGGAGATAGGTTATTCAGAGAAGATTATATTACTATAATTATCCGTTAGATAAAAAAAAACAACCCCATATACTGTCTCCATACTCCGGTTTATTGGGCTTTAGAGAGCACCACATACGGAGAGACATGCTAAATAATCTAAACCAGGATTATTATGCCGTTATGACTCCCTTCCTTGTCGATGGGTAGCGAAAGGTCCTTCAGAGACTTTGAAAATATTACTCTAAATAACTTTTACATAAAAACAACCCCATCGACACTCGTTACTCGGTGAAGGGGCTTTAGAATGTGTCACACACTTACAGACATACAAATACAAACAGAGGATTATTACGACATTACGACTCTCTTCCCCCTAACATTATAACTTGGGATTCCTTGACATTAAACTTTATGTCATCGGATACGTAGATGAAATTACTTTGAAGCGATAATGGGCATTTAGTAAACCTTAAAAGGGCTGGTCTATCGGTGGGCCTCTTGGAGGGCTCCCATGGAAATACAGTCATAAGATACATGAATGGAAATGTTTTGTTACGATAGCGGTCGATTAGTAGAGTAGAAAAAACAGGTCTGCCGATTGGCAGCCTGGAACTTTTGCAAGGCAGCCAGAGCCTATTGGTAGGTACATTTTACGTCATCGAATACCCGAATGAAACTAACAGATAACTATAGTCTAAATCATCCCATTGAAGAACTCGTCAGTCTGCCGGCTGGCAGCCTGGGAGTTTTTTTGTACACGATTTTTAAAGTTTTTTTTTTTATTAGTCTCAATTATTTTCATAAGCTTAAGGTTTTTAGAACTTAGATTGCAAGATTTAAAAAAAACTAACGGATGATGGTAATAAAAATGGATGTGAGTGTTTTGAGGCGGACACTACTGATTGGCGGTCCATAGTGAGAATCTAGACCCTACTAATAAATTGCCAGGGTTCTCTCTCCCTCGAAAGACGTGGTCCTCATTAAACCGCATCCGGTGCAGTCACAGCCGTTGTGCGTATATGAAGCATAAATTGGGCCTAAAGGATTTCGAACTTTGTGAATGTGGACATATTTAAACAACAGAACACATCGTAGGAAAATGTCTCCTTAATCAGTTTCCTTATGGCAGATCCGTGCTGTGCTGAACCAAGTGACTCCCGATGCCGTCGACTGGCTGAATAACCTCAGCAACCCACTATGACCTCCACCAACCCTCCTCCACAATACGAAGAAAAATAAGACTAAATAAATTAAAATGTTGTAATAAGGTCATTAGATTAATATGATTTGTTAATTATTACAAACAGGTACGAGAAATATACAATAGCATCCTCGGTTGAAGAATAAAAGCGGAGGTCATCAAAGACATTTTCTGTATCATATTAATGAGATTGGACATCATTCGCCTTCAATTAAACCGTGCCCCTTTATGAAATGAGCACATCCCTTCCTTAATCCACCTTACAATACCACCCAACAGGGTGATGATGATATCATGATAAATCAATACGTACGAAGCGGCACGCTTTTTAAAAAGTCATTAAAAGTACGAAAAAAAGCTCGAAAAACTTAACCTAACCAAAAAAAATGTATATTATTAATTAGGTCAAGCGAGATAAGGTTATCGGGCTAGATTTTTTTTCGTACTTTTAATGATTTAAATCATTTTTTTAAAGTGTGCCGATTAATACGTCTGTTGATTTGTCCGGTCACCTATCGTTAGAAAAATAAATATCAAGATATATAAATGTTCAATGAATGACCAATGTACACCCGATGTTAAAAAAGGGAAAAAAAATATCTTGACATAAGCAAATAAGAAATAGCTGGCATAAATTAAAATATTCAACTTAACTATTTGCATTTTGACACCATATGCAATAGACACCATAATAATATGAGATTTTACTCGATATTCATGCAAAATATTCTGCACAGCAGTACATTTTGAGTTTTTACGGCCCATAAACTAATACGAAATGAACGCAGACGACAGGTTAAAAAGTTCAACTGAGTTCTCGCACAGACAATGCGTCAGAAAAATCACAATCCTCATGTCTTGTTCGCTGAAAAGACGGCGGATGAAGTCACCACATAATATTTGCATACCCCGCAAGTTGCGCTGACCTTAGATTGACAGGGAGGCATAACTCTAGAATGCCACGAACGGATGACAACGGATATCTACATAATGCATTCAATAGAGACGTCATGAGAACAAACTTTTAACCCCTTCCCTTACAAGCGAATGCAACGTATTCAGGTTTACAGAGGATAATATATACATACATTTTTTTAATTAAAGACAATTATTCCTAGGTTTTGAATAACCCGACAAACATTAACCCCCCCCCCCCCACTTCCATCATAATAAACGGAATATGTTATTTGAGTTTTTGTTTATAATAAAAAATATATATAAAAATTATTTACTCTCATAATCAAAACAATATTTAACTGTTCCTGAATAACGAAAAATGTCACACTATAACTTTTGTTCGAATTAAAAATCCCATCATGTATAAATATAACATCAACAACATTCACCTAAAAAGAGTTGAGCAAATAAAAGACCCTGGAATAATTTTTGACAGCAAAAAAACTTTTATTCCTCACACAAATGAAATGACTAATAAAGGCATTAAATGTTTGGGACTTATTTCGAGGTCGGCAAAAGATTTCAAAATAATCAACCCCTTTAAATTACTATTTACTGGGTTAGTGAGAAGCAATTTAGAGTATAATTCGACAATCTGGGCTCCATTTTATATGATTCACCAGCAAAAAATTGAGAGAGTGCAGCATAAATTGCATAGATTTATTAATTACAAGTTATGTATTCCAATCGAAAATCTCAATTATACTTTTTGAATGGACTTACTTAACCTAATCGATTTATCATCAATGCGCACGGTGAGCGATTTACTATGTCTCTTCAAAATAGCTAATGGCAGATTGGAGACCTTGGATTTAACAAGCCTTATTACCTTGCGTGTACCTACCCGTAATACGAGGCAGACGGCTCTATATAATAATCCATCGATTTCAAATAATTATTTCGAGAACTCCCCATTCAGACTGCACAGAATTAGTAATGAGTATAGTTCAATTGATGTTTACCGTTACAACACTGTGTCTAGGCCAAAAATCAGTATATTTGAATGTTTTTATTAAGTTTTTTCAAGTGCACCTTTTCTATCATTGTATTTATTATGTTGTTTCTATAAAACGCCCAATCGGGCGTAATAAAGAATTGCGGTATTGTAAACACGCTTTACAACTGTTCATGTTTTACACAGTCAAAATAATTATAAACCTAGTACCCACCCATTTCGCTGTAACTAGCTACTTACAAAGTCACTACTTTCTTACTTCTTCTATACTTATGTTATTATATTATATACTAAGCCAATAGTTATACTCTTTTGTTCAGCCTGCTGTACAAAAGAGTATAACAGTTTTAATAACAGTTTTACCTGTAACCACAGGTAAAACTGTTATTCATTACGCTGTAACTACTTACTTATATTGTACCTACTTACTTCTATTACACTCTAATTATTATTGTATGTACCATATTATTATACTCCTTTATATAACTATGTGATAAATGTATCAACATATAAAAGTCTTCTAGCTGTGAATAAATAAATATTCGTTAAAATAATTCACGGATTTGCCATACATTTAAATACATTGCCTCAATAGCATTTAAGACTTTATAAACCAATTAAGAAAAATCTGCCATCATTAAAAGCGGGTGAAACAGATTTCAACTGTAAGTACCTCATGGAATAGATAATTTTAATTAGTTATCACAATTATTTCTGAGTAAATCGGCGTTTACCGAAAACATTAATAAATCCTTTCAAACGCCATAAAATTTTAAATTGAGTGGGGGTAAATAAAATCGCATCAATAAGTCGCAGCAACGTGGCGTAACCAAGTTTGAAAACGGCTTTGAATGTCGAAATAGCGGTTACAATAATAAAAACTAAAATTCTTGCATAATAATAAAAAGAAAAAAAAGAGTTCTACGAATTAAACACAATAACAATAAATAGATAGATACAGTGAGACAGTTAGCTTTAAATCTAATATTGAGTTTAATTCATAAGGGCCTTCCAGACGACTGGTTTGCCTGATACTGACTAAAGCCTTCGACCTTTCCTAAAGTTGGTAGGCTAGACTTTAGAAAAGGACGACCAAATGGTCGAACGTTATCGGGCAAACCAGTCAATAGCACTCGATTTTTAAGTAACCACAAACTGGAATCCAAGGGAAATTGATCGACTAAATATTGTAATTGTTATAATATAATATTTTGTTCGTGAATACGTATTTACAACGTTTTTTTAATCGTATTTGATAGTCCATATACCATGTTCAATATATTAAGTCACCCTATAGAAAATGGATTACTTATAGCGCCGTTTTCGTGGGGAAATCACCTCAATGGTGCTTAATAATAATTGTATGATTTGTATATCGCCGTTTTTGTGAAAAATCACCTCAAGGGCGTTGTACAAAAATTGCTTCATATTCTCTATCTAATTATGTACAAACAGATACAAAAAAACATACTTACCACGCTTCATATGAACACAGTTTTATTAGAAAATTTAAGTTGCTATTTTATCCCCCTTTTCTATTGATAATTACATTTATTAGAAGATTGGTGGTACAAGAAGAGTCGGTATTTATTTGAAATAATTATATTTTTGGAGAATATTTAAAAAATAACGTTTAAAAGCTAAAGAAGTTTTTAATAGATAATTACATTTTTTTAAACATTTAGTTATTTGCAGTATTGAGGGCTGTGGACGCATTTGCACACCGCTGCGTGAATTTTTTTACTTATTCTATAAATGAATTTAGGTAAGTACTAACAAGCTAACATAAATAAGCAATTTACGTGTGCATTTCATCCATTTATGCATATGGATATTTATGAATATGGAAATACCTTAAAAACAATTTTATTCATATAGCTTTTCTTTTCACAATTATAGATATAATTAATACATATATTATTATGTGTGCATTTATTGTAAAATTATGAATATTGTGAACTTCTTTGAAAGTTATAAGCTAATGTAAATATTTTGAATAACGTAGTTTGTCAGGGAGCGCATTTAAAAAAAAATTAAATGGTCCATTAGTTATTTTCGTCTCTTATTCAGGGATATCATTTTGAAGTTTGTATGTCTGAGCATATTATGAGTAATGGTGTTTGGCAATTGTGGTATAATATAACAGTATACAACTTCTATTATTGCGAAAAATCGTTGTAGATCCTTATCGGCTAGCTTTATGTTATTAGTGGATGATATCATTTTATGGCGAGCTTTCAGCAATTACTGTATTCAAATATACGTGTTGGAACTTTTAAAACGATGACAACTTAATCGTCTTAAAATACTTGGTACTAATCACTGAAAAATGGTTTCTGATGTGTTGAAATTTCACAGAAAAGCCAGTCATAAACAAACAGGAACAGACAGTATAACAAAGTAGTTCTTTAGAGAAAAACTAATAAAAACTTGTTTCATCGGCATACATTTGACGACCCCTGTGGCAAAACGGTAAGTTTTTTTAGAAAGGCTCCCTTAAATATATATTAAGCATGTTTACACGTTGTTCTAGAATCGAAGATAATTTTAGTATCGCCCTGGTGAGAGACCAACATAAATATACCTAATATAGTAAATATATTATCTTTAATATTTATTGTATTAAGCAGTCGTTGTAAAGTTGGTAAATTAATATTATACTTTTTAATATCAATATTAGCTGAAGTATCCGGCGTTGCCCGGGATTATGAATGGTTTGGAGTAAAGATTTGAGATTGTGTTGTGTTACCCTTTCCCCTACCGGCCTTACCCCTGTGCCTACCACTAGCCAGTAATTTTCCTCTTATTTTAAACGTCAAGCGTACAAAATTTCATCAAGTACCAATATTCCCCCTTAAGGGGTGAGAAAGGGGGATGGGAGTAGTTTTTCGTTTTATCTCACGTAGACAGCGACCTTCCTCTTGTTTTGAAGGACAGTTGTGCAAAATTTCATCAAGCTCGGAATAAAACTGTATATTTATATTTAAAAAAAAAACAGACACTACAACACTCGTATGTATAACCATATGGGACGTGTGGGATTGCACCAACCTCCCCACGTTTTGGAATTAAAACAAATAAATTATTATTACATATAGAGCAAGATTACCCTTATAATGTTGTAATCGTAATGAAACCGGTCGATGTAGTAAAATTAAAAAAACATACCTACCTTGCAAAAAGTGATAAAAGCTTTTTTTTAAATACATACATCTTGCGTACAATACCATTTCACTACATAAGTTAACGCCGTAAATAAATACTAAATTATTTTTGGCGCATTAATAATAAACCTTCCTTATTAACGGCGCAAATCAGAGGTGTTACAAGTCAGGTCCGCGACCCATAAATCTCCCGGGGGGGCGACAAGCGCCCACGCCCCGTGGTGCGCACTGCGCGCGGCCATAGTGCCCGACACCTCTTTGTTTTAACAGAACTCATTCCGTCAGCGGCTGTTACTGGCACTGTAACTGTGACCCATTATAATGAGTATACCAAACAATAATTTAATGTGCAATTTTTATTTAACCTATTAAGAAAAAAAAACACGTAGGTACTATTGATGGTTTTTGCGCCGTGTGAAGCTTCTCGCTACATACACAAAAAAAAATTAAAGAAAGAAAATGTTCATTAGATTAGATAGAGTAGTCAGAATAACACCAAAACATATTGGAGGCATTAAATACCGTATAAATATAATAATACGCGCAACTCTACTGACATTTACCATACATGAAGATGGCAGCATGCTAAATCAGCGCCCCTAGTAGCGCGAGTTGGCTAAATTGGTAAAAATGGTTTTACCATACATTTTAATAGATTTTCTGTGAAATATAAATTCTTAACAAATTATAAAAACTGAAAATTCACAAAATAAATATTAGGTAACCTACATATGATTTTACTCCTTCTTTGGATATGTATGTATATATATTTAAAGGAGGCTATTAGGATTGTATTAACATTGAAAGCCTCGCTGCTCTCGCACTGTCTAAAGTGTTTAGAAAGGGAATAAAATATTTAGTATAATAGTAAGACAGTCGCCAGTATTTTGACAAAGTTAAACGTGTAATCAAATATCATAGACGTAGAAATACTGACAACATGCTACACTAGCGCCTCTAGTGGTCCGGGTTATACGCTTTCAGACTGTATTACTATTATATTGAATTTTAGGTACCTTGCGATAAGAATTTAGAACATTCTTCAGGTTAGCATAAAAAAAAACTGATTCACAAAAAATATTCAAACACAATGTAAAAAATCGGATTAAAAGTAATGATAGGGCATTTTCCGTGTGCACCCAAAGTCGAAATTATTGATTCAACGATTTACGAAGCATATCTTATAGCTATTATAAAAGAATTTGCAAAATTACTGCCTCAACACAGGCTAGCCTAGTGAGGTGAGTTTTGTGAAACTTCAACAATAACTGTTATTATATTATTTTCTATTTTACTTTATAAACCACTGTACACTTACATTATTATATTATACATGTCTTTTAGTTATAGTTCAATTTAATTACAATAAATATATTATTATTATTATTATAAATATTTTATTCTCTTTCCAAACAATTTACACAGTGCGTGAAGTTTTAAATGTTAATATCATACAATCCAAATACTCTTTTTTTTTAAATACGTATATATATATATAAGCAAAAGGGAGTAAAATCATATGTAGTTCACCTAATATTTATTTTTTGAATGTTCGATTTTCACAATTTATTAAGAATAAGTTCCACAGAAAATCTATTAAAATGTATGAAAAACCCAATTCGTACAACTCGAGCCGCTTGAGGGCGCTAGTGTAGAAGGTTGTCATCAAATTCTAATGAGTCAAATCAAATGACCTGGAGGTATTACAGTTTAAGAGTACTTGGAGGCATCTAGCGGAAAAATACGAAACAATTTTTTTTTTAATATATTAAAAATAGGTGTTAGGTATTCACGGGGGTTCGATGATTGCATTCCCCTGGTCAGCAGTAGGATCCGGATTTCTCGTATGATTTTTAAATACACAAAATTTGAAATAAAATCAAAATAAATTAAATTATTAACAAAAATAAAGAACCTCAGATATTTTAAAAAAAAAGTTCTTATCAATTGTTTTTGTGTTTAATTCGCAGAACTCCATTTATTTTATTTTTTTTTAATTCAAAGTTCATCAAATTTAATAATGTTATTATTATGTTATGTTCAAACTGTTTGAAAATGGCCTTAAACGCTGAAACAGCTGTCACAATAATAAAAACTAAAAATACTTGCAGAACTTAATAATAACATTATTAAATTTGATGTACATTAAATTAAAAAAAGTTATTAGCTATGAAGTAATGTTTGGTGGTAAATAGTAGTGTTGAAATAAAAAAAGTGTGCCATTACTTTATGAATACTTATTGTTTATTTTCTTTTCTCTGCACTATATATTATGTTTTATTCTACTTATTATATCTGTTACTTTATTTAATTATTTGGCATATCTACCTAGTAACAACTAAACCTTAAAACACGTGCCGTGAACATTTTGAAATATATATACGAGTATATATATATATTATAATTAGCGATCCTTCGCGCTATTTCTCCGTAGACGGGTGTCCACGACTTCTACTTTCATCCACTTGGGTGTCGTATACTCAGCAGATACTCTCTTATCTGTCATTTTTTTTTTCATTAAGTGTCAATACATTTTTTTCATTTAGTTAATAAAATTTTACAAAGCTAATAAGACAATTTGTAAAGTTTTTCATAGTCCTCCACACTGATTTTTGTAATCATTTGCCTTTTCTGTTTTTTTTTTTATGGCCGGTGGAAGTGAATTATATAGCTTAGTGGAGATATGTTTACAATTCCTTTGTCAAAAAGTTTTAAATTTAGGAATATTCATCTTGGTTCGCACTTTGGTGGTGAAAATTATGTTTCTCGTTTTTTTTAAACTTTTAAAATGTTTGATTAAAACATTTTTTGCATAGATATTTTGGATGTT
This sequence comes from Halesus radiatus, assembly GCA_022606495.2. Lineage (NCBI taxonomy): Eukaryota > Metazoa > Arthropoda > Insecta > Trichoptera > Limnephilidae > Halesus > Halesus radiatus. The sequence continues at coordinate 146,495 of JAHDVE020003383.1, read as the reverse complement.
AGGTACTGCAAAACTTTTTTTTTGTTGGCGTTCTTATGGGGACTTTTAAGTGGTATTTGAAATACCCTTTTGGGATTTAGACAATTGTTTCATGTGGTTAGTGGTTGCCGATAAAAGGGGTATATTTATTAAATACTACATTAATTCCGGTGCCTCTGAACGTAAACCATTGTACTGAGCTTAGAATCCAGCAATTTACTCATATTTTAGCTGAAAATGTCTCTCGCGAATTATATAACCAGGCTTATAAAATAACTCTAACAATAATATTTATTGAGTAATAAAAATTCTACTGTTTATGCGACAATATAGCACTGCACATTCGTGTTCAGCGGACATTGGCGCAGATATGGCTCGATAATAGATTTGACTTCTCTCAATCCAGTGGGACAATTTCAGAATCAAACACGCAAAGGCGAGATGAAAAATATGTGACGTGGGGTCATCATAAATCCCGGACTAACAACGAGTCTGGGATATGGACCCGCTTCTACAACTGGCTAAACCGAAAGATGGACACTTGGGTAAAATTTACCCCAAAAGTTTGCGATTTATGCTTTTCCACGGTAATAATGAAAAAGCTCATTCAGAATAATTTAACAGTGTCTGTTTACTAATGACACCCGTTCTGTTTTGGTAAAATCTTAACTACAGATTTCCAGCCGTGTGCCGAAGTATCAAAAATCGTTAAACGGTCTTTCTGGCATAGCACTTTTTTTTATGAATGCAATTCATATGTTAAATTAACTATTTTCATACTACTGTATGAAGCTATCACTTTGTGGTTATCCATTATAATGAAATGAAACACTCAAACTTTGTTTAAACCACATTTATTTTTTATCTATTGTGTATACACTTATACACTTGCCCTGAGGATGGAACGGTTGTTCCGAAACCGGTAGGCGTATAAAATAAATGTGGTTTAAACAAAGTTTGAGTGTTTCATTTGATAACTATTTCCAGTTCGTCAAGTAATTTTCAACGTGAGCTATTTACGAGTATATAGAACTTTCCAGATAACAAAATTCTGAAAATAAAACAAAACCCCATATTCATCAATCCAGTAATAATAATAATAATAATAATAGTTGGATGATTTGTATAGCGCCGTTTTTGTGAAAAATCACCTCAAGGGCGCTGTACAAATATTTCTTAACTAATTATGTACAAACAGATACAGAGAAACGTACTTACCTGGCAGGTCGCTTCAGATGAACACAGAAAAATTTATTTATAGAGATAATAGTTTTACATGGTTATTTGTTTCTCCTTTTCTATTGATGTTACGTTTATTAGATGATTGGTGGCACAAGAAGAGGTGGTATTTATTGAATTATTGGTATTAATTTTTAGGACTGGAAAGTATTCATAAAATGAATTTGAAGATATCTATAAAATTACTTTAAAAAGCGTAAGAAGCTTTTAATAAATATTAACGTTTTTTTTTTACTTTAGTTTTATAATAAGTTCATAAGCTAGTGTTGAATGCAGCTCAAGAGGCCGATATCAGTAACATCGAACATTGGCCACATGTTCCTCCACCTTCCCCCCCTCCCGCTGCCGCTGCATAGCTAAGACGACCGTGGACACGTGCAAAATATGCACCTCCTCGACGATGACACACCCGCACCCCGCACACCGCTGCACCATGCACCCGCTACATCCCTAAGCTGTGATCTCACGCCCTGCCCGGGACGGATGGCATGGGACCTATATGACAGATAAGAACAATGACTATGTTACGCATAATAATAATGAGTGTTGGAATAAATAATGTGATGATGAAACAGTGATAATTTGTGAAGTTAGTCGTTCTGTGACACGATATATTTATTGATATAAGGAAAAAATCATCTGAGTTATTATGCAACCCCGTCGCAGAACCCCCCCACCGCTCCCCATCGCCCCGGCCAGCCCTCACCGGTACAAGTTTCTAAGTCTGGAAGGATGACATGGGACTGAAACCAGTGTTTCCAAAACAATTAACAATTTAAATGCAGTGATAAGACGCCTTATTTTAGTTGGAACTTTGGGCCTTAAAGAGTTTTTTTTTGTTTTTATTGTGTTTTTTTTTGTTTGTTTTGTTATTGACAATTTTAATGTTTTGCATAGTTAAATATTATAATAATAATAATAACTAAGGATTTATATAGCGCAATTATGTTAAGTTATGTTATGTTTATGTTAGATATGTAGTTATATTTAGGAGGAAGGGTATGGCCGCCACAGGTGTCGATGAGGTTCGCTATCCATCACATCGCCAACCCTTCGGTAGCGCAAAGAGGAGGACGGAACGTGAACAATGTCGAATTGGCACGTGGAATATCAGAGGAGGTATGGAAAGAAAGATGAATGAACTATGTGATTCGATGGTAAGCAAAAGTTTGGATGTACTTTGTATAACAGAGAGCATGAAAAGGGGAAGCGGCACGATGCAACATAGCGACACGCTCGTCATCTGGTCTGGTAGGCCAGATGACGAGAGGGCATCTCAGGGTGTTGCAGCGTTACTGTCTCCCAGAATGGTTGAATGTATGCTGCAGTATGAATGCGTAAGTCCAAGAATCATTTGGATCCGATTCAAAATCGGTTTGACAAGGGTGTTGTTTGTTGTGTGCTATGCTCCTGTTAATTCTGAAAGCGATGAAGTAAAAGATGATTTTTGGACTAGCGTTAGAGATGTAATGGGACTAAAAAATTTGAACGAAAGGATTATAATGGCAGGGGACTTAAATGGGTGGGTGGGAATTAGACGGGATGGATTTGAATCGGCTTTAGGTATGTATGGGGATAAAAGAACGAATGACAATGGTAACAGAATACTTGAAGTATGTTTAGAGTGGAACCTATTTGTATCGAATACCTTCTTCGATCATAAAGGTATCCACCAATATACGTGGGAAAGAGGAAATGAGAGGTCAATTATTGATTTTGTGGTAATTGACTCTAGGTTGAGAGCTGTTACCGAAGACACAAGAGTCTTCAGAGGGGCTGAGGTTGAAACCGACCACTTCCTGGTTGTGTCGAGAGTAAACCTCTTCCGCGGCTGGCGCTCTAAAGTGAAAACGGTGTCGACTCCAACAAGAGTCAAAATAGAAAAACTACAAAACGATATTGTGAGAAGTTTGTATGAGAGTTGTGTAGAGAGGAGATTGAATGAGAAGGAAATGAACGGTCTTAGTATAGATGAAACATGGAACCACATAAAAGTGAGTCTCTGTGAATCTGCTAGAGAGGAATGTGGAATAAGTACGCAAGGTAGGAAGAAAGGCGATGCATGGTGGGATGATGAAATTAAAGTACTGGTCTCAGAGAAGAAGAAAGCGTGGTTATGTCTGATAGCGACTGGCAATGCTCCTAGTGAAGAACGGAACAAAGCGAAAGAAGTATACAAGGGATGTAAGAAAAGAGTAAGTGTTGGAGTGAAAGAACGAAAGAAACGTCTGGAAGAGGAAGAAGGAATCAAAATGACAAAACACTTCCAAGAAAATATTAAACTATTTTGGAAGGAGGTCAAAAAGTCCCGAAATGGTCCAGAAAGCGGATGTATGAAAGTGATAAAATCAAAAGATGGAAAAATGTTAACGAATGAGAAAGAAATAAAAGTGAGATGGATGAAATACTTTGAAGAGGTTTTTGAAAGCAACCCGACTGAAAGTGGTTCCAGTGGCGAATCAGGTATGAATGACGATGGCATGAATAATCCCAAAATCAGCATGGATGAAATAAAAAGAGCGATTAAATGTATGAAGAATGGTAAGGCTGTTGGTTTCGACAATATTGCTGTTGAATACTTTAAAGGAGATAGCCGTATAATTCTCACATGGTTATGCAAGCTTTTTAACCAGTGTTTAGAGGAGGGTTACACGCCATTAGATTGGAGGAGGGCTGTGATCATGCCTCTATACAAAGGTAAAGGGTCACGTATGGAATGTGGAAATCACAGGGCTATTAGCCTGCTAAGTTCAGTTGGAAAGCTGTATGGTAGGATATTGATTGAAAGGGTACAAACGAAAACAAAAGATAAAATATGGGATGTGCAAGGTGCATTTATGAGCGGAAGGGGGTGTATGGATCAGATTTTCTCATTGCGTATGCTAACAGAGAAGTTTCTGGCAAAAAACCAGAAACTCTTCTGTGCCTTTGTAGATCTACAAAAAGCGTACGACCGAGTTGATAGGAAAAAATTATGGAAGGTATTGTCCAAGTATGAAGTGAATACGAATCTCATACAGGCAATCGCGTCTCTGTACGAGGAAAGCGTTGCATGTGTTAGGGTAAACGGTGATTTTACGGAGTGGTTTGACATCACAAAAGGTGTTAAGCAAGGCTGCGTAATGTCACCGTGGTTATTTAATCTATACATGGATAATTGTATGCAAGAATTGAAAGAGGTGGGCTTGGGCGCGGAAATGAGTAATCTGAAAGTATGTTGCCTGTTGTATGCGGATGATGCGGTGCTGATTGCTAACAGTGTGGAAGATCTACAGTCCCTTGTATCTAGGATGAATGAAGTATGCATGAAGAACGAGCTAATGATGAATGTAAGTAAGTCTAAAGTTATGGTGTTTGAAAGAGAGATTGCGAAAACAGTGTGCAATATAGTTGTGAATGACGAATACTTGGAGCAGGTCGATGAGTTTGTATATTTGGGAAGTATGTTTACGAGAGATGGAAAGACTGATAGGGATATTGAAAGAAGGGTGAATGCAGGAAACTCCATTAACGGAGGACTGAACGCGGTTGGCGCTAACAAAAAGTTGTCCAAAGAAGCGAAGCTAGCAGTCCACAATGGAGTGCTGATACCAACCCTGATGTATGGCAGTGAGGCATGGAATTGGCAGAAGAAGGATGAAAGTAAACTGAATGCCGTAGAAATGAGATCTCTGAGACGAATGTGTGGTAAAACCATGTATGATCGTGTGAAAAATATTGAAATTCGTAAAGAATGCAAGGCTGATGTAAGCGTAATGAGTAAGATTAAGAAAGGGACGCTTAGATGGTTTGGGCATGTGGAGCGAATGAACGAAGAAAGGAGTGTAAGAAGAATGTATGACGCGAATGTGAATGGAAGAAGAAGCCGGGGACGTCCGAGGAAGACATGGCACGATCAAGTGAATCAAATACTTGAGTCGGGCCATGTCAGAAGTCGGAATAATAGAAGAGAATGTATGAGACGATGTATGAATGTGAATGAAGCAAGAAGTGTATGCCAAGATCGAGTTGTTTGGCGGTCCGTCCTCTCTGCCTACCCCTGCGGGGAAACGGCGTGATGGTTAGTTAGTTAGTTAGTTAGTTAACGTTTTTTTATTTATTTTACACTTTGGTTATTTACAGTGTTGCGGGCTGTAGACGCATTTGCGCACCGATGCGTGAAGTTTCAATTTAATTTTATTATTTTATTTATTTTTATTTTTTTATTGATTTATTTAATGACTTTGGGTAAGTACTAACCGGCTAGCCTAGCTAAGCAATTTACAGGTGAATTTCTTCAATTTATGGATAGGATTGTCTGAAAAGATGTGTTTTAAGTTTAGTTCTGAATTCTGTCGAGTCTTTGATAATTCTTAAGTCATGCGGCAGCTTATTCCAGGCTTTAGGTCCTGACACTCCGAAAGCACGATCACCGAACTTAGTATTAGGTGTGCGCTTTGGTTCCTTCAACCTGCCGATAGCTGATGACGCTGCTGACCTAAGGGTGGACTGCCGTGAGTTGGTATTTTCGGGAATACACAGTTCTGATAAGTAAGCCGGAGCCATTCCGTTAAGTGACTTAAATACCGTCCAGCAGAACTTGAACTGGATTCTTTCAGAACTTTTGAACCAGTGGAGATTTTTGAGATGCTCTGAAATGTGAGAATAAATAAAATAACAGTCTCTCTATTAGCTTAATATTCTCTTTACTGCCTTAGTAAGAAGTACTTTAGAATACAATTCCAGAATTTGGTCTTCTTACTAGAAAGCAAATCAATTAAAAATTGAGAGAGTTCAACACAAATTTTTAAGGTTCATGAATTTCGAACTGTCCATACCCATTAAACAAATAAATTATGTTAATTTAATGAAACTATTTGATTCAACCGACTTACATCGCAGAAGAACCATGAGCAACTTGGTATTTTTATACAAATTAGTTAATGGCTCAATGCATGCACCTGACTTAACAAATCTGATAACGTTCAGAGTACCAAATCGTAACACGAGACTCCCAGAGCTGTTCCGTGGTAATTCGTCTAAAACAACCTTTTTCATTCGTTCTCCAGTCCAAAGGTTACATGGGCTAATAATTTAAGCAAAAAATTTCCCGAGCCTGCCACTCTACGTGTCTGCACTGCGCGGTGCTGGTAGATGTGAATCAAACTTTATGTGGGTTAAAAGCAGTTTAGGCGTAAATAAATAATAAAAAAAATGGAAAGCAAAAATCGAAAAAAGGGTCTTGAAACTCCGGCAACACCGGGAGAGGTATGGCACTGAAAGATCCGCCGTAATCTCTCCCTCTTTCTCGTAAACCCCACAAGCACCTATACCAAGCAGCATCCCAAAGATGACAGTTCCCAAAGGGAACTTTGTGATTGTGACATTTGGATATTGAAAAAGGCTACAACAGAGCTTTCAGTGACAGGTGCGCAGTATTCACCGAATATATCTATATAAAAAAATTCAAAAATCTTTACCGTTCATCGATTTTCTTCGTACAAGATCTCATGAAATCATTTTATAGGTGCGAAAGACCCATCCCGACACTCTAGTGTTTGCCGCAAGTACTCGAGAGAGTAGAGTCAAGCACTCGGACACTTAGCGCGCCCACACCTGAATATTACACAGTAGGATCGCTACCACACGTTACTGTTTAACAGACCCATAACGCGAGACCCGCTCCAACAGGGCCACATTATTTATCGGAGACCAAATGTTAACGATCTCGTCTCCGGGACTTCGATCATTTGATAGCCCCGGAATAATACCATAACTCTTCACACTTTTACAGGCGTCGGTAACATTTTTTGACCCCGGCCGTAATAATAATAATAATAATATTGTCGTCGTTTTATGAGCCGAATTTACATTTTCGAATGCCTTTTATTTGCGAGTCAGACTCGAATGGACGGAGACATTACTTTTTATTTCTTTCGCGAATATGAATGTGTGAAGCAACGATTTGGCGATTACAAGATACCAGAAATGAAATAACACTCATCGTATATCTCGCGCGTATGATAAATTCAATTATAAAATGAAAATTTAAAGTAAATTATCACTTTTCGGTAAGGCTAAATGCTAAACGTGTCAATGATTGATTTTGGTGATAAAGCTGCGGAACAGGGTTGAATCGACTTAATTAAAATAATAAAACTTTTTATTACAGCGGTGTGGGGTGCAACATACAAGCCGCCGAATCAAGTCAATACAATTACCTAACACGATACCTATACAGAAAAAAATAATTAGATAAATCAGAAAAACTATAAAAACGTACATAATAATAATTACAGAATAAGTATTATATCAATTAGACATATCATATTTAGCAAATTTCCAGTAGTACCAAAAAACTGTTTTTTTTTTACCAGATTCTTATACGAATATTATATCCAGAATAAAGCAATGAGACAAATTTCAAAGTGTAATAAATATAAATCAATAAAGAAAATGCTCGAGGAATTAGATATAATGAGTGTCAAACAAAGAATTTTCTAGAACGTTTTAATAAGTTTTTAACAATTTACTACCACCTTACTTTAGAGACAAACGATAATACAATAAAGACTTCCACACAAACCATACAAGACAGAAAGAAGATATTGTACTGAAAAAAAAAATCAAACACAAAATTGTTTAGTGTATAAACGCATTAAAATGTATTACTTAGTTCCCAGTGGAATACAAAATGTACAGATTAAGTATATTTAGAGTCAGTGGCTGAGTTGGCATCGCGTTTGGGTCTCACCCAGGCGTCGTGAGTTCAATCCGCGGCTGGCTAAGTCCTCTATTACGACACAAGCATCATCTTCCACTTACTGTAATGGAAGGAGGAGATTTTCAAATATTTTTAGGTTATTCGTAACTAGAAGCCGGGGACGCCCGAGGAAGACATGGCACGATCAAGTGAATCAAATACTTGAGTCGGACCATGTCAGAAGTCAGACTAATAGAAGAGAATGTATGAGACGATGTATGAATGTGAATGAAGCAAGACGTGTATGTCAAGGTCGAGTTGTTTGGAGATCCGTCTTCTGTGCCTACCCCTGTGGGGAAACGGCGTGATGGTTAAGTTAGTTAGGGAATATTTGTCTTTCTTTTTTAAAGAAAAATTAAAGGTGTAAAAACGATGTATTTAATGAGTATCAGAAATAAGCAACATGTAAATTAAAATATAAAAATATGTAAGTTTATATTAGACCGCAAGAAGTGGAACTATTTTAAGTTTAATAAATAAAAAGTACATTTCATTGCATGTTCCGCAAAAGGGATTTTTTTTGCTTTGCAATTTTTGTTTGCTTATCAGCGAAACATGTAATAAAATGTAAAGGAATTCGGCAATAAAAACTATTTGGCTCTCCTGGAAAGTTGCTAAATGTGAGATACGCCTGTTTGTGTCGTGGGCGACGATAATATATCAATTATGAAAAATACTAAACATTTCTAAGCGTAAAACAAACCCATTTTTATGGTACCATAAGGATATCACATGCCCGGAGCCAGTGGAACTACGGCAATCTCATTTGTAGCGATACTGCAAGTATCTTCCACTTCCACCCCGCAAAAACACCACATACGATTAGATTTAATTATGTATACGTATTAAGTAAGACCCATAAAAAGTAAATAAAACTGATTTGCCTACACCGGGCTTCAAACAGGCGACGTCTAGGTGTAAGTAAAGTCAAGTACCACCCTGCAAAGGAGGTCTTCATGTTAAGAACTATGTTTAAATACATTCGTGAACATTTTCTCCAATAATAAATTACATACACGCACATTATGTAGTAAATGTGTTAAAAATAACAAAACTTTGGAAATAGAATATGGCAGCATGATCATTATTTCTATTCGCCGAATTTAAGATTGTTATTTTTAATGTCAGAGAAAAATGCTTCAGGCTATTGATTTTCAAGGTCGGTACAAAATGAAAAGCAGGTTGTATGGTGAGGCGAGCTTCCAAACATCGATAAGCTTTCACGTGTACCTACATACGTGAGAATTTCACCACGCGCGTGAGTGTAACAAACTGCTAAATTCCAATGTAATACGTGTACCTATTCTAATTAAATATAAACCAATGTAACACCGTAAAAGTTAGGAACCGAATAGGAAAAACCTGTGCTGATGTAAATACTAACTATTTTTAGCACATGCTATAAAAAACTTACGTAAATCAGAAATTTGAATTACTTAAATATTAAATATAAAAAATTTAATTGCTTAAATACTAAAAATTAAGAAATTGAATGGCTTAAATATTAAAAAAATTGAACTGCTTAAATACAAAAAAAAATAGGAAATTGTCCTAGTTGGACAGTCAAAGCATTCTTTAAAATATTACATGGGTATATTTTGTTATAAATAAAAAAATATATATCAAAAATAATAAGCGCAAAAAACCTTATGAACGGTGAGCTATGGCGTAATAAAATTTGCACCGTTTTTTTTCCGTGCGGAATTGTAAGTCTAATGTAAACTAATTTTAGCTAGCAACGTCATTCCAATTGTGAACTACGAAGCTATGAAAATTTCATTTAACTGTTCAACAACGAAAATTGCCATATTTTCAAATGTTTAAGAAGCAAAAATAATTAGAGAAAAGAGAAATCTCGGACAATGGTAGTAAAAGTTAATAAAAATGCAAGTATTTTGCCGAACTGGAAGATAGTGTGAAACTCGGGCAAAGCGGGGAAGTAATCTTAGTAACTTAAAAAAAAACAGTCTTTAATTAACGAAACATTACAATAATAGTATCATTGAGCACAAATAACCAAAACGTAGTTGGCTACCTCGACGATAAAAAGATTTCCTGCAGAGAAACAATAGCAGCACAGTATATAATAAAAAAATGCAATTACAATAAAGGACGCCTTTAGGCTTAATAAAACCGATATATAATATTACTTAAATTTATAGGCCTGAATTCCAAATTAAGTTAATGTCACAGCATTCCTTTTATCCAATTCACGTTAGCGTTGCTAATGTGTCAAAAGCACAAAAATGATGACGATGACCATCCGATACGTTAAAAGACACATGCAAAAAGAATTTGCTTTTGCCTTTTGGCACCATGTTTTCAACATTAAGACAATCAATTTTAAAAGGACGTACATTGTATTCATTAACCCTGGATTACACACCTTATTTTATATGCGCTTATTACAAACCTTCGTCGATTCGGCTACGCGTTAAAAAAATAAGAAAAATGCATACACGAGACTAGTTACTGCGAAAAGATGCGTTTATACTAATTTGGAATTTAATTATGGTATCTATAACAAAATAACAAAATTTTATTGTAACCTATAAAATTAAAGTGTGTCGGAAACAATCGGCACCCGCCATGCGAAAACAATAATTACTGATCGTAAATATAAATCGTCACATGAATCAAACATTAAATGGGAAGATAAGTAAAATAACTAACTATGAAAAAAATCATATTGTTCGAATTTGCGCATTTCATTTTTCGCAACGTCGTACACTATAGAAAAATACATATGTGTTAAGTGACGTCATTAAAAACCTTCGTCGATTCGACGACGCACGTGTTGAACACGTTGTTAATGCACGAAAAATATGCGCCAATCTTTACGCTGAGATGCAGTATTCCATTTAAAAAAAAAAAAAACATCTGTGAAATCATTTAAAAGATACAATAATATTTGTGTTTCGGCGAAGTCAATTCGACGAAGATTTGTAATGTAGGGTTAATACGTCCGGGCATATAATAGGTACACACAGGAAGACGAGTATCAGTTATCGCTCTGCCCGAAAGTTTTACGATAACAACAGCCTCCCAACAAGGATCAGTACGTCACGCGTCACATCCCTCCGTCTTATAACGACATGTGAACAAGGTTTTTGCTTGAAGAAGATATCGCACAACTTTCAATGCGGGGGAATACGTTCAAATTCAGCCTGCGGCCAGCTATACTTTGAAAGACAAAGCAATGTTTAAGCACGCACCAACACAACAAAAAAACACATTTTACACCAAGTCTAGATACCTACCCACTTTTGATAATCACAATCATTCGATAGGGTATCAGAAATATGTATTAAATTTTTAAAATTCTGTTAAGATGGGATTAGGTATGACGTTAAAGGAAAATAATCTCGCATAAAATTGAAAACATGTGTTTTTATCCGAGCGATTATCGCATCATTAATTACTCTAATTTAAAAAAAAAATTATATATAATAAGTAGTAAATGCTAATTCTGATATTATAATAAGTCTATAAACTTGCGCCTTTGTGGCCTCCGAAATAACTAAATCCGTTAGATTAATCTAGAATTCCAGAGAATTTCATAAACTTTACAAAGAATGAAAGGAAACCAGTAAAATAAAGTTTTAATTAAGTTTGGTATTATTCTTCAATTGTATTAAACGAATGCTACATAAATTTGGCGGAAAAATAAATTATACGGTTTTTATTAAGGCCCGTAAAAAAAAATTACGAAATACGTCAAGTGACCGTGAAAATCTAAAATCTTGAATGAGACATTGTTGTAAAGATTTGAATTATTCGGCTCGTTAATTAACTCATTTTTGTTACAGATTAATTAACAATTGGCGGACTTCTGCTAAATCGGGTTTACATTCATCGAAATGACGAATCAAAATACATAATGGAATGGTCTAATAAATCAATTGTTGTCGCTAGGAGCGCATCATTTTTAAATGTAATTTCACGTCTTTTAACAATTGGGAAAAAGGTATACATTTGACATTAACGCAGGAGTAAGACGAATATTTTTAATGAATTTTCAAAAGGTTTTATACCAGTTTTTTTTTTAAATTTATTTTGTAAATACATATTAAAATGTTTAACCCGATAAAAAAATGTCAAAATAGGCTGGGCTAGCAATCCATAATGATCTGATACCAACCCCGTTGAGACACAGAGCTGCCATATGAAAGATATACACTAAGCAACTGGTGTATCCAAAATGATGTTTTTGAAAATATTGAAAAATGTTACATTATAATCCTCACTCGAGACAGAAAACAAAAGGATTATGTACGAGTATATTCCATTGATAATGTTCGCTTAAACGCCGTTACCACAATTTCTAAGAATTTCTAGGAATTACGCTTGATTCAAAATTCATGGTCAATTAATGACATGAAGAGTAAATCCTTAAAAATGATGGGATTCATTGAGCAAAAAAAAGAAGACAATTGTGTGAGCGATATTAATATTATAGTTTCTAATAGACGCAATTTAAGGAGCAAATAACATTTCATCTTGAATTATCTAATAACAATATTGCCAACTTTAATCCATTGTCTATAAAGACATCTTTATAAACAGTCTCACATATTTTAAAAAGCAAATTAGCCATAATTAGTCATGGATAATAGTGGTGTTATCAGAAATATTGTAACTTGCTTTATTTTATGTCTCTTATTTCTCAGATTATTTAGCATTTCCACCTAGTGATAACTAAACCACAAACTGTGCATCCTGCGAAATTTTTATATTAAATTATTAACACTTACGCGCTTCCCAGTGCTAATTTTATAAATGCAATCTTGTTAATATTATCTAAATGTTCCAAAATAATAAATAAACAAAATAGACTGAATGCAGTACAAATGAGTGTACCCCTGGGGTGCATATGTAGTAAATCCACGTACCTACTATCCCCGTTCGAATGGAGAGATCTGAAAGGGGTGCGCCAGAAAGATATGTGCATCAAATTCTTGAGTAAAGAAGCGAAATAACAGAAGAGTGTCTATGTATGAGAAAACGTATAATAGACAGAGTTGGGTAGCGTTCCACCATATTTGCTTACCCCTGCAGGGAAATTGCATGATGGGTACTAGTAAAGAATGCAAGGCTGATTTAAGCGTAGTGAGCAAGATTAAGAAAGGGACGCTTAGATGGTTTGGGCATGTAGAGCGAATGAATGAAGAAAGGAGTGTAAAGGAGTATATGACGCGAATGTGAATGGAAGAAGAAGCCGGGGACGTCCAAGGAAGACGTGGCACGATCAAGTGAATCAAATACTTGAGTCGGGCCATGTCAGAAGTCGGAATAACAGAAGAGAATGTATGAGACGTTGTATGAAAGTGAATGAAGCAAGAATTGTATGCCAAGATCCAGTTGTTTGGCGGTCCGTCCTCTCTGCCTACCCCTTCGGGGAAACGGCGTGATGGTTAGTTAGTTAGTTAGCTACTAGTATTTCTGTTTCTTATAGATAATTTAAATCTTTACTATAGCAGTATTTTATTATATTCATGGAATGTAATAAAATATTACAAAATGTGAACACGTAAACGAATGACTCGATGTTAAAACTCATTGTTGCAGTAATTAATAGGCCAGATGAAATAAACAATGTGTACACGAGAATCACAGGGACAAAAGTTACAATGGCAAATGGTACTAAAGTATTCGACCTTACTAGAAACTTGGGCGTGCGTGAGCATTGATTTTTTTTTTATTCACTTCCAACCAAATTTACTCTAAAGTCGCTATAGGCCAGGTCAGACAATACAGCCAGCGTGTTCTATTATTGCCTCCTGTTGCCTTTTCCAATAAACAAATGCAATCTTTATCGACATCTTCACGCGCCGGAACATGTCCACACTTCCCCCAGACAGATTGGGAGCCATAAATTTATTTGTCTTCTGGTATATAGAATCGAACATAGAAGTCGGACGACAAACTGCCATTATTTGTTCGACGGGATATCTCACGTGAACACGCGCTGCGGAGCATTGCTTCTATCGACACTGTTGCACAAAACAATGCGAATACAATGAAAAAAGTAAGTAGGTACTGTAGCATTAAAATGAGATATATTCTAACAATGACATTTGAATTTAAAATGCTTCTTAGCGGAACTTTACACCAGCAACCAAATTCTCATAAAAGGCTTAGGTATTATTGTATATTTTCACTCATCTAATATTTTCGATGCAGATGCCATTAGAGGAAAAGGGGTCTAACTCACACTTTTTGAGAAAAAAAGTCATTGACCAAGTATTTTAAAATTATCATCACCCATTGAAACAAGGAAAAAAGGCGGCGCCATAAACACTTCTGTTACAAATACTATTCTATAGTTATCCACAAAACAAACAACCACATAACGAGACCGTAAACGCCCCAATCTATTAAAAAATGTTAAATTTTCATTTCATTTATCGCTAGTGTGCAAATTTGGGGATATACCACTATTGTGCTAGTGGTCTCAACCTAAGGAGAGACTTACCATACCTCATTCAAAACTCGATGTGCCGACTCGTCCTCTTCTTCATTTCACATATAGATATATTATTGATGTATCCGAGTAATATACATGGTGTCCGGTAACTCGTGATACAAGCGGGAAACTGGAGAATCTCCATCATATTTGGAGTCGATTTTGTGGTATAACCTTTTGTGATTTGTGCTTTCGTTTTCGAGTAAATCGAGTCAGAAGCTGGAATTTTTAGATGAATTTAAAAAAAAAAGGTCACTATGGGGTTTTTATCAGCTGTTTGTTAGCTGTCAAGTGCGTCGATACTTAGACCCGTCTCCGAGAGCTCTTAACCATAAAGTTTCAGAAAAAAAGGTTAAAAAAACAATTCTCAAATCGAAAAAAAATAAGGTTTTTTGGGTTCTCTGATTTCCAGCTTTCCATTTGTACCACTAGTTGCCGGACACCGTGTATAGGGGCATAGGTTTATTGCACAGTTGGGTAGAGAGAAGTTTAGTTCCCGCGCGTTCCAATAGTACCTACCAACCAAGCAGCCAACATACGACCGAGTGGAAAGACCCGCTGAAGTGTTGGGAGGAAGTGCACGACCATTATTTGTGAACTTGCACTTCGCGTTATTATTAATTCGGACTATTGCTTTTATGGCCTGCTAACGCTCGGCTGATTTGTGGCCACCAACACTCATTTGGGGCCGGCCATATTCCACAAATAATAAATACCGAAAGCTAATTATCCCAGGACACAAGGTTGCCAAAAAAAAATTTACCACCTCAAAAGAATTCTGTGTGAATTAGATAAGATTAATTTCTTGTATTTTTTCGGCATTCACTATATAGCAATTTCGTTTGGAAGTTTTAAATTAAGCTCGTCAATGGCACGGTTGTGTCGAAACCGGTAGCGAATTTATTAAACCAAAAATAGCAAAAGTACATGGTAAATTAAAACTTCCGAACAAAATGTAGATAAGATTATTTAGTATGCCATGAAGATTACCATTTATTCTTCCCTCCTCTTCTAGTGGGGTTTAGAAATTTTGAAAAGGCTTCTCTAAACTTCCAGTTCCTTCTAGGTCAAAGATAATTCTTTTAAAATTTGCCCATATAAATTAAGAACGCGCCTCACATTAATTTGAAATACTAAGAAAAAATAGAGTGATCAAAATCTAAGAAACTCGAAACTCAAACTCTTCAGAAAGTCGTATCCATAAATATAAAAGTTAATCAATTAAAAACATTATTCCAGAGCTAGTCCGTGGTACCTAAATTATATTTCTATTTTTGCAACTGGTGATACATGGTAGAATTCCATTATAATGATTAAATAAAATACACTTTTTTAAACTCTTTCAAAATTGTATATAACCCATAGTTTAAGAATTAAATGTACCAGTCTGAGGATAGCCGTCACAGGCTGAAACCGGTCACGGTCAAAAATAAAAGAGGAAGAGAGTTTAAAAAAGTGTATTTTATTTAATCACAAAAATATATCATACAATATTGTTTTGTCGCACTGGTGTACAGATTTAGATATTCAGTTTTTTTTTGTTTACAGTTACTCCACACGGGAGGTCTTGGGGGAAATACTTTCCCTCATGTTGTATTAATTTTGTTATTCTCGACGATCATTGAACGAATCGAATAAATATGAGCCACCGTGTTCATAAAGACTCACTTAAATTAAGTAAAATCAGAGCAAAAAATCAACGGTAAGTGTGATAAAGCTCTCTTCTGGGGATATTTCACAAAAATGGCACTATAAAAATGATTAATATAGACTTTCGTCGCTCTAAAACATTTCAAAGGGTTTTGATTACTGGCAACCCTACAAGGCTCGGATTCTTTGCCCCCAGACCGCCTCGTAACTCAGACAGGCGGTCACGGCTTAGGAAAATATTACCCTTCGGTAACTCGGCTCAGTCATTACGTTTTCAAATCGAAATTCTCTATTAGGGAAACTCTTTTTTCTCAACAACAGTTGCAGCATTTACCCACACTTTGCTTCGAGTCATATTTTACGATGTACAACCTCTGCACCTTCTGAACAGGGAAACAATAAAAATAACCACGAAGTGCTCAGTTCAACGAAAACTTGCGGCTTTTAATGATAACGAATACTTTTTTGAAATACATAGCTATTTGATTGCATACATGTAGTTTCATAAAAATATTTTAATACTACTCGTACGTTTTGGAAAATAGCAGAAAAAAAGATTGATATAGTTCATTGGTAATAAAGTTGGGAATACTTAGGTATAATTTAACATTTAATCTTGATTTTTTTTCAGAATTTAAAATGTTCCATTTATCACAAATGCTTCTGATTGCTTTAGAAATTGTGTTGAAAAATAAATTCCTTGACATTTATTAATTGTTTTTGTGTTTAATTCGTAGAACTCCATTTTTTTTTTAATTGACAGTTTGAAAATGGCCTTAAACGCCGAAACAGCTGCCACAATAATAACAACTAAAAATACTTGCAGAACTTAATAATAACATTATTAAATTTGATTTACATTAAATTTAAAAAAAAAATCCTTGACATTTATTACCATTATCTGTTTGTGTAGTAGGTAGTGTTGTGCAGTATTGCATTTTGAGCATGGAAATATAATTCTGGGACCAGTACGAATTTAATTTTGTATTTTTATTTTCCTTTTACAATGTAAATTGAATAATTTACTTTTTACGACATTCATAGAAGTTTCAATGAAAACACTTGGAACTGTGTAAATATAATAGGCAATATAACAGTTCCTGCTGTGACAAACGAGTACCTCAATATCAAAAGGTATCTAACGACCGTTTAAGCCTTTTTTTAATTGAGAGCAACTGGGTTTGCTATGATAGTTTCTATATGGAAAATATAATTTCGATTTCTGAAACCATTATTTTTTTATTATGCTATATTTTGCACATAGAAGTTTTCATAGAGAACATAATTGCATTCAAGTTTAGAACAAAATGGAAATGGTCGATAGGTATCTGATAATAATGAGGTACTCAAATGAATTTCCAGATGGGGAAATATGTGTAATGCCTTCTCCAATTATTTACTTATCGGGAAAACATTATTCATTGATGTATTTATTATTTATAACAAAGGTATTATTATATTCAATGCTATTTTTATGTTGCAACGATTATAAGAGCATCGCATAGAAGCTATTGTATAATAAAAAAAAAATTATCTTTTTACTATCTACAATCCTAAAACGTGTTCCTCTTTCTTTTTCTCTGTATCATGCACTATATAATGTATTATGCAATTTAATACATTTTTATGTCTTCCGAAATATAAAAATAGGTAGATTTTTTTTCATAATGTCACTCATATTATGTACTTGTATAGTATGTATCATGTAGCTCAGGCTATTGCTATTTTTATTTAAAAAATATATATATTCTAAATTAAAAACCTTTCTGTTTATAACTTCTCTGTGTCATGGCACTTATACAATATTATACATACATATATATCATAAATATGTTACACTTATATACCTACTATGTATCATGTTTTTTTTTTGTTAACTTTAAATATTTTTTTCTTTCTGTACACAAAATCACTTAAATGTTAAAATATGTAAAAGCCCATCGAAGAGTTAACAATTAATAAATAAATAAATAAATAAATATTACGAAAAAAGTATTCATGCAAAGCCCCTTGGAATAATATGATTCCATTTGACACAGTATTGTCACGTGATAATAGGCTATAGAGATAACTACTTTAGAGCTCATTATCACATAACATTGCCGTGTCAGATGGAAACCTGCGATTTCAAGGGATCGGCATGGCAACTTTTTTTTATTATTTATATCCTTGGTTGTTATGAGTTAGGTAAAATTTGTATCTCAAATTCAAAAACACTTGGTTGTAATGTCATTCATTGTTGGACGAGTCCAATTTTTTAAATTATTCCGAACTCACTTTATTTTTGGTGACCATATACCTCTATAACGTTTGAAACATTTTTTGCGAAAAAGGTGTGCGTAGGCGGCAGAGAATAAAATATACGATAACAGTAAAAATGAACGTATGATTTTTACTAATAGTAATGCCGTCGATCGTAAACAGCACAAATGGCTTTTCCGATGCCCCTTATTATGTTCCCTAGTTTATGTGGTTTATTTATTGAAACGTGTTGCTTCAGTACCTATTATGTCATTACGACAAAATATTTTAGTACACCGCCGTTAATTGAAACCGAAAAGATGAATTAATACGTACTTGGAGAGCGTTATGGCTGGACGGATAATGAAAATACCCAAAACTGTGATAAACACTGTGCATAAATTCATACTAATGGTTCATTTCTTTTTAAATGTTTCATGTTAGTTATTTCCGTATCGCGATCAAATAAATTATTTTTATGGATTCGTACCAAAAATAATACATTCGTATGAATGAAAGAAATATGTGTAAATACAAGTTAGGTACCTGCGTTATTTCTAAGTATGCAGTCATCACACGAAGCGAGTATTTTTCTTTTATTACCTACCCATAACATTCATGTTTTATAAGGCAGAACATTAATTGTAGTACATACCTACGTGCACATAAAAAAATATTAATATTTTGTTTATTGCTCTCGGATTCAGGATTTAAAGTTCGTCAAATAATTTTTACGGTGGCATTCGAACATAAAATAAGCCTACGCCTTTGTAAATCATTAGCGGCATCGAAAAAGTACTGTACAAAAAGGCGAAATAATATTTTATTAGACAATTATCGTTTTACATGAGAGGCAAACGATCTTAAATGATGCTATATTAACTATAAAGCAGATATCTGACGAAGTAAAAACACACGAACGGTGAGCTCTGATTTCGTGAGATTTGCACACCTTAATCTGACCGGAATTTTTAGAAACAGCTTCATTACCATCTACCATTCAGCTGTCAAAAAAATTGACAAGTCGCATGTTGTTTTTTTCCTTAAATATCAATTAATAAATATAATTCACGAATTGAGTTCTACGAAAAAAAGTAATAAATAAAATATAAATTTAGCTTTCTTTTAATTAAACTAAAATCTAATTGAAAATGTTATTATTAGTTCTGAAAGCATTTCAGTTTTTTTTTTATTATTGTCACAGCTGTTTCGACGTTCAAGGCCATTTACAAACAGTGGTTAGGCCACGTTGGGACAACTTATTTATGATTATTTTTACCCCCACCCAATTTCAATTTTTATGCTGACTAAAATGATTTATTACCGGTGAAACCGATTTACTAAGAAAATAATTGTGACCATAGATTCCCTATTCTGCAAGGAACTTTCCCCGCATTAAATGGAGTTCTACGAATTAATAAATGTATTTACTTATGTACTATTACTGTTATATTACTTATGTACTTGATACTATTTAATTATTATTATAGGATTATTACTATTTACCGATTATTATTTTCTTTTTATTATTTATTTTTACAATTAATTTATTTAAAAATAATATATTCCAAGACCCAGGTTCACTCCTTCCTATCCTCCTCCCACAGACCCTCCACAAAGCATCTCCAAAAATGACGTAGGCCTTAAGGGAAATTATTTCCTTCAGGGCCTCCTGTGTGGAGTAACTGTAAAAAAAACATAAAAAGATGATTCTTGATTTTTATGAATTCAAAATTGCCAAGTAAAAATATACATTAATTGATTTGATTGGTTGAAATGACGGCCATGACCAAGCGATGGAACAACCGTCCCCGCTCGGAGGAACACCAACCAACATGGCAGCGCGTTTCCCGCAAGATTTTATAGCGGCCGTCCATTTGGTCCATTGCGCGTCCGAATTAGATCAATGGCGAAGGAGTTAAAGAGGATACTCGAGTAAGTTCGAAATATAAAACATGAGATTTTGTTTAAGAGGAATGGCTGCGTGGCCTGTTTCATACAAAACTTATTTTTAGATTCAAGGTCAAAATACCCACCGAAAGTGAAGAATCTTTTAAAAAATTAGAGGTATTGCAAATATCTAGTACGGATTAGAAATATTTTATTTATTTTTGTTTTAAATTATGAAATATAGGCCATTACGAAAACTCGGGCAAAGCCGAAGTTCCTTAGTATCCTTCCCATACGATGCTAGAAAATCCCTCGAGCTCCGGTACTGTACACTCAGTGTACAGAGCACACATTAAAAAAAAGAGTAATTTTAAAGTTGGATAAAAACGAATAGTTTACATTTATTACTCATGTATATCAAATTATTAATAGCATATATATATATATAAGTAAAATGTATTGTACAAGTGCTGAAAACGAGAAAAAAACATCGACCACACATAAAACGCATGATACGTACATTACAGCCGCCCGACTGCCGGCTACTACTGGCGACAGCGCATCTTGGCACGGAGAGCGAAACCCCATATCTTTCTCACTCACTATCGCACCGCTCGGCAAGTTGTCATAGCACGCAGACATATATATATTATTTTTTACTATTTTTTCCCCGATTTTTCGTCAAAACATTTTTTTTCTGTTGCGTTCGATAAATACTTATATATTTGAATTATTTTATCCTATACATAAATGTATTGCTGAGGAACACGTAAAATATGAACTCTGTGTTTAGTACACTTAGGTGACAAACGCAAGTCTGAAATTACAAAGCATTAAAACGTTTAATTATTATAGTTGAGCTTTTTGAACTTATTGGTAAAACCGATTTCCTAAACAATTGTGCATCAGTTGAACCTTATCTTGTCTCGGGATACTTTTTCCGCACCCTGATCTATCCAATCCAGGTTTATAGATTTTGCCGTCTCTACGGTTAAAAGCTCCGCGAATTTTAATCGACCGGCCAACGTAACGGCCGCCGCCAATACTCGGTGTTTATTTTTCGACTGAATTAACATTTATATTGGGACTGTAACAACTGGCTCAGACGTGTATTTTCAAAACCTGAGCGGCATTAGAATCAACGCTTTATAGGACTGCCAATTCGAGGCCCGTAGTACCTGGGTACAACACGCGTATGAATTTAAATTTACACGACTGTACCGCGTGTACAGTGTTCTGAAAGTCAGTGTTCTCTAAAGAGCTTCGGATTAAATTTATATTCTAAGTACTCGAAAATAAGATATGATGTGAACGGATCGAGGAAACTCCTGTTGATAGTTTTGCATCCGAAGATGCTTGAAAATCTGTCTGTGAATGGAGGTAAAGTAAGCTTTCAAACGTTAATGTGGAGGATGAGTGAAAAGAACGTTCGTGTTTGCTTTTAATTTTGATTTCCCAAGTGAAGATATAAATTGTACATGGCATAGGTTTTCACAACCGATACCACCCTCAAGCAGATGGGGTTAAGTCCGCATTCAGAATTTATTTGTGCATATTACTAACCTCCTTTGAAAATTGAAAGTTTTTCTGCACATAAGAAAAAAGTTAATTTTTTAAGATAATCTGTATTCAAATGTCTAGTTCTAAAAGTAATTATATGAAATTAATTAATAGAAAAAAATCGCACAATATGCTACGAAAACATAAATAGCATGTGTGGTTCTGTTATTTAACATGTTATAGGTGTGAAAAATTCAAACCGTTTCTTTAAATGCTACTCAAGTCAGCAATTTTGAGATTTTTACTCTATTTGAAAAATTTCGTGATTTATTAAATATTTTTGAAACGATCGTTTAAGAGGAACGGCTGTTTCATACGAAACTTAATTTGGGATTTGAGGCCAAAATACTCACCTAAACCTAATGATCTTTTTTTTTCATCAAAAAATATAGTAAATATCGAGTACGGAGTAATGATCTTTTTTTTTCATCAAAAAATATAGTAAATATCGAGTACGGATTAGAAGTAATTTATTTATTTTTGTTTTACTTTATGAAATATAGGCCATCAAAGGAATTGATTTTTCACGATTTTATAGCCGCCTTTAACAATTATTTGGGGGCTAACGGCGATGTAAAAAAAAACATTTTACCCCGTCCACTTTGAAAATATAATGAAATAATTTTTTTTTAAATAAATTATAATAAGCATTACGGTGGGCTTTACATTCAATGAAAAACGACCAATATAAGTTGGAACACAAATTTGCCGAACATAATTTAAAATATGGACCCGAAAAACCTTTTTTTCAAATTTTTTTTTTTTTTTATAATTTAAATTTTTTTATTTACGTATTCATATTTAGATAGCAATAACGATATATTTTGTTAAAAAATACAGTAAACCAGCAAATAATTTTCTAAGGTGCCTCTAAAATTATGAAAATTGATTTTTTTTATCATGGTATATACTTATATAAAATTCAAAACAAAAATAAATAAAATACTTTTCATTCGTGCTAGATATTTACTAAACCTTTCATTTAAAAAAATACATCATCCAGGTTGGATGGGTATTTTGGCCTCAAATCCAAAATTAAGTTATGTATGAAACAGGCAGCGCACCCGTTCCTCTTAAGCCCTAAGGGTAATTTATATTAGAGCGCTTCCTCTCTCTTCCGCATTAACATACCTACCTCCCTTTAAAACAATGTCCAGTTTATGCTCGGAGGGTATTGCTGGGTCTAATTTATTTTCAATCCACGGGGGAGTCCATGTAATACTGACCGTCTAAGGATTTTATTGAATAAAAAATGTTACTACTTGAAAATTAGAAATGTTTTATTTTATTTTGAGCAGGACATTATTTACACAATACGGCTTATAGCGACGGACACCACGATTCTGTCTAAATAAACCTACAGCGATCACGCGCATAATGTTCCTAACACTGTATGTATGCACTATATCAATTGTTTCACGGTAAATTATGCATTTATATCTAACAATTTCCTTTGTTGAAAACTTGCTGCTTGTTGAAGTCCGTAGTTCCCACCAAACATGTTGATTCGGGCGTACTTAAAGCCAATTTACCATGTATTTTCAGAAGGTGACGAATAAACTATATAGCATATTATTTTTTCCTATTATTAATGTCGATGGGGAATTTATTTAATAAAAGTGGTCGGCGTTATACGGAATCAAAGTGGCAGTATCGGACATTATTAATTAATATAAAGTTATTCATTAAATATAGAGACATACAATCAAGAAGAATAATAAAACACGGGTAATAAATCACCAAACGTATTGATAAAATTCAAATTCATTTACCGTCGCTGAAGAAAGTGTACCTTAATAGAAAAAAAAACGCGAACCGAATAATAGCTATGCGCAAGAAAAAACTGACATCAATGCGACAGGTTTGGTTATGACGTTAGATGTTGGTGCATTGTAGGTTTTTAACACGTTTTAATAACATTCTGAAAAATATTCACGACAAAGACGTATATTATAGTTTCGTCAAAAGAGGGAGTAATCGGGGGTATCGGATGGTCGGCGTTACACGGACTCCCCCTACCTGTAAGAAGAGAAAGAAATCATAGTTCATAAGTGATAAGTAGGTATAATATTGACCGTCATTATAATCCTCATAACTATTCTATTTATCTCAGTTCTTTTTTTATGAATATACCATTATATAAATAAATATACATATATACATACTTTTGCTGGGTTAAGTTTACTTTACATTGTCAGCACTTAATCTATGTTCATCCTCGATAACTTATAGAAATCATAGTAAATATTTGAAATGTGAACATTCAATAAAAATAAAAATAAATAATATAAAGTGTGTACGTAAATATGTATGACAATAGAAAAGTATAAGTCTGGCCGAAAACTACTGTTTTACGTCAGGGAAATTTTGACAAATTCGCCAAGGTGCCATCACTTTCACACTTAACATTAATTTTAATGCTGTAGGCTTAAAATTGACTTTAAATTAAATTACCCAAAGTGTGAAACGGACAACGCAATCTTTGTCAAACTAATGCTTGACCTAACGACGGTACATACATCCTAATGGGGAGTACAGATGTACAAATAGCCTTTGTATTCAAATACAAGCGTAAAAGTAAAAGTTCGCATTGCACGAATCTGCGAAATATATTCTACGACTTACGGTGTTACGTACACGGAAAATGCGGTAAGTGGTTTCATGTCCACGTCAAAGTAGCCATCAAATGTAAAGTGTGGCCGCACTAAAAAGTACAAAAACGGACACTACATATCAAATACTAACGATGCGAATGCATAATGTATGGGGAATATCGAGATCAGGAGATCACAGAGAACGGAGAAAGATAGAGAAGAGTTACGATGTAAGGGGCCTTTACAAGGTTTTTTTTTAATATTTGAACACAATTGGATAGGTACGATTTAATAAAACTGTTTAAAAAAAAATTAAGTTATTAAACTCAAGTCACTGGTTAAGGCAGGGTTTATTTAAAATAAATAAATAAATACATATATATATATATATATATGTGTATACTTCCACACTGGAGACCATGAGCTTTCTCTCAAAGCCTATATTACAAATATATTGGGATGTTTTGTGAAGAAAGATACATACGGAGATTTATATGCTGTGTAAGGGAGAAAATACGAATTAAGAGAGAGACAAATCATCCCACAGCTGACATGCTGAACATAAAACAACCTGTTACAAGCAAAAAATGTCATCCGAGTATAAATATTGGGTTCGTGATTGGCGTGTCTCCAACCGTGCAGCGTCGCTGAATGCTAGTTCTTCGGAGCACCTTCAATTTAAATACCGCTGAAAAAAGGCACAATATTCCTGACCCAACGTCTATGTTCTACTGATTGCAATCCGTCTTTTAAGACAAAGCAATCTATCAAACGAATTGCCCGTGATCGTAAAATAAAGATTTTTTTTTCTAGGATTTCCAGAAAAGAGATGGCTCCCAAACTCAACAGAAGCGCACTTGCTATTTGTTATTTGCAATATAATATATTATCTGCAGGTACTGCACGCCCAGCTTCTGAGAATCTAACTTAACTCATACCTCATATACACAAGACAAAGTTTATGCACATTCAAATGCAATTAATTATATTATGGAAATGCCTTTACACCTATAAATTCCAAACGATAAACTAACTGAATGGAAACGAATAATAATTCATATCGAAAAAGCCACCCGCAGTGACATATTGACATTTGTCTAACTTAGTTAAATGTCTGTAGTTTTTGTACAAGAACAATGAAGTCTAAAAACAAATAATAACTAGTTATTTTAAAACATTTGGGTTTATAACAAAACATAAATTGTATTGGTAATAATATTCAAGATAATAAACACGAGGTTGGTGCATCGAAGATGCGATTTACTCAGATATGTTAAACTTCAATACTCGTTACAATTATATGTGTACTCCGATATGTTACACTTCAATTACTCGGATATCTTACACTTCGATTACTCAGATATGTTTCACTTCGAGAATGAATCGATAAAAAGTTATCTGGAGGAAATTTTAAAGAATGGTTTTGATATAAAACTATGTTCAGTAGATAACATGTATCTGTTATTTTTTTATGTTTAATTCATAGAACTCCATTTAATATTATTTTATTTTATTATATTAGTTTGAAAATGGCTTTGAACGCCGAAACAGATGTCATAGTAATAAAAAAAAATACTTGCAGAACTTAATAATAACATAATTAAATTTACATTCAATTAAAAAAACATGTCTTTGGTTCACGTAGTGGTATCCCACTAAACACAAATATGTACAATTTACATGTCTTTACATGGCGTCATGAAATTTGTACAGTATTTTTTGTCTGAAATGTATAGGTTAAAGTAACTATTGTCAGTTACTAATGCTATTTCTGCCATCTATCTATTGGGCTTTGAATAATCAGATTAACAGTAAAACGAAAATAAGAGAAAATATTATTATATAATGTAAATGAAAAATGTTTTTGTTTTAAGTCACAATATTTTGTTTATATATATTTCTACATTCGACCGGTTTCGGTTGGACTACCTTCCTACTCAACTATAAACTGTACATTTCTGAAGAAGGTTGAGTCCAACCGAAACCGGTCGAATGCAGAAATATATATAAATAAAATAATGTGACTTAAAACAAAAACATTTTTCATTTAAATTATAATGTCAAGCCACAAAGTGATTGCTTCCTTCGATAGATTATTATATACTTTTCAAATAAAATATCGGACGAAGAAGGGTGTTGAAACTAATAATAGCGTGAGGACTTCAATGTCTCGATTATCGAAATATGATTGCACTGGGTACCACCTGCTAGTTCTTATACTAGGAAGTTAATACTCGCAGAGAGACTTGTCAATGCAGGTTCTAATTGCTGATGGGAAAAACAAAAATAATACATTCTACGGTAAGCCGTGTAAGCACCTTTATTAATGAGCATTTATAGCGAGTATAGCTTATGACGGATGATATTGAAAGATAATTCATTTGCAATTCAACTGTGCTGGTACGAGGAAGTACACAACGCATACTAAATCATTAAGGTCAGCCGTTTAATTAACCGAGTGATTGATGAAAACTTTTTTAACATATCGTGGGGCTACAACAAAAGTTGGTAGGTCCATAAAATATGTTACGGATTAATTTTAATTTTAAAGTTTGACATTCTCTCTAAAATCAGACTTACGGAAAATTTGGCCATGAAATAATTTTTTCATTTAACCTGAAATATCTTTTATATAGAAAGCATATAAAAATAACCAATTTTTACGAAAAATCACACAAAATGTATACTTTGTTAAAGCCATGTTGTATTTACCAACTTTTGGCTGATCAAATAGAACACATTTGACAGGTAAATGGACAATGTTTTTACAAACTTTTTGGTGTAAAAGTTCTACTAGAAAATACATTCAATTAAACGACGTAAAAATGTTAAATTATCTTACAATGTTTTGGCTGTAACGATACGAACCGAGTTTGTCTTATTCATTGCTTTGTAAGTGTTTTTACGAACTTTTACCCGTCTGAAAAAAAACTGGGCTTACGATATTTTCATTAAAAAATGAGTAACTGAAAAACTGCTTTGCCGATATCGGAGAACTTGGAAACTTTTTCCAAACATATCTATGTAAAGAGACACAATTCATCGCTAACTCAATTTACCTAAAATGTGGACTTACCAACTTTTGGTTGTAACCCCAGAATATATTTTTTTACGAAGTGTCCGTTATCGAGTCAATCAATTAAATATTCATCAAAACGCAAGTGCATTCTTCCATATAACTGCGCTCGCCACTTATAAATTGCACCGGGTCTCATTCGCATACCGGTACGACCCAATAAACTTCATAAAGAATACGCGCCGACAAATGCAATGCAATTTCGCACCCCAATCGCATTGCACTTTTGTTCCCCGATCGCAATCGGCCCCGGGCTACGCATACGCTATACGCTATACGCCACTCGGTTCCCGGGTAATTTTTCGATTTTATATTGAATAACGATGCCGCCTTAATTGAATTCTCGGTCGGATGAACATGTGCGAACAACAAGGATTCTGACCAATTCTACTTATGGGCGGCAATCACTTGACAACCATTTGCAATATTACGAGTATGTGTTATGATACATGTATTTTTATAAATATAAAACCAGCCATGTAATTACCTGACACCTACTAGCAGGTGTATGTTGTACATAAAACGCGAGTTTTGTGTAAGGATCATGATATTTGACGTATTCCAATATGTACTCGTATACATATCATACTTTAGTATCTTATACTTTAAACTTTTACTCTCACTATACACTTTTACATCTCATATGTAATTTATTATTTCTCTACAGTAAACTAAAAACTGTATATCGTACCTTTAACTTACATTCTTTAAACTTTCATACTTTATATTTTAAAATTTTACATCTCATTTGTAATTCATTATTATTCTACACTAATTTAAAAAAATGCAACATACTTACTTTATGGATTGTTTTATATTCTTTTATGTGTATGTATATTAATATGAACTAATCTTATCAATTTGACTGTCCTAAAACGGGATTTGTTCCTAGTTGGACAGTCCAAGCCTTCTGAAATATTTCTGTAAAATAATGTGTGTTTCAAATAAATGTTATTATTATTATTATATCTCGGCATGCTACTTTGGTGAGTACCAAATTGGCCAAACGCCGGTTGGGTGAATTCACGCTAATCTAAGTAACCTATGTGATTTGAGTTCCATTATTTCACCCTACTTGCACAAAGCATGGGGAGCCTTTTGAATTCTTCAATTATAAAATACCACCAGACGTGTTTCATGTAGGGTGTGAAAAACATGTTTGTTGTCTTAAATTTCATTTTATCTGGGAAAACAATCTACAGTTCTAAACGCTTTTTGACATATTTCGTGTTTATTGGGTGGTATAAACCACCAGTGGTGTGCAGTCCATAAAAGCTTAAAAGCTGTGCCAACACCAAGAAAAATGATCATGAAAAGATATTGAAAGATTTCTGATCAAAACTTTTTTTTTAAGGACTTGTAATCGAAAGACGATAATAAAGTGTTCATTTTTAAATATTCATATTTCAAATGGCCATAGAGCAATGAAAGCCACTGCTGTATACCATATCGTTGAAGAAGTGTAAATTGCTTGAATGCCAGTTAAATTGGAAAGATTTATACACAAATTTAACATAAATGGTCTTTAGATAGTGTAGTAGATTTATCTGCAACATCATTTATGACAAAACCCTATAGCATTTCGAGTATGATAGAAAAAATAGGTATTTCTGTAGAAGAAAAAATAGAGCGAATGAAATTAGATAAAAAAAAAACGTATTAACTGAAACGAATATAAACTCTGAAAGGCCTTCATTGATTTTAGAAACTATAAAATTGCATACAATTTCCTGGCAACCATATTCTGCAATAGGCCACGGTGAAGATTCAAATCAAGCTACCAATCACAACAAACTTCACATTATTTTATGAAATATTATTTCTGTAAACAATTTGCAAGAAGAAAATGACACAGATGCAGTAATGGCATACAGTTTAAGCCACTATTCTCACGCTACATCGGGTAATTTGGCCGGCGTCATGACATGACGGCGATGCCATATTGTGATGATGAAAGAAAGTGGTTAGAATTCATAATGTACACGGAAGTCAGGTTTGCTATTAGTACCTACCCATTTATGTACGAGTATGCTATAAGACAACATTGTTCGTTCCCTACACCTACGGGTCTCAATAGGTAAATCCGCGATCATTTTTTCTTAGCAAACAAGATTACGACACCTCGAAATGTTAATTTATTTAATGCACTGAAAAACTTATTTTCACTACCTTATTAAGCATTTCAATAGTTTTATATTCGTTAGATCCAACAAAAAAAAGCATAATAAAGTGAAAAAGATGTTTTAGCATAGATGTACCAAGAAATATAAAAAAATACCAAAACCAGATAAAGTAAAGGGTCTCTACCACCAGACATTCATAATCAATTGACCATAAAAATAAAATTAGGTGAACTGTATCTCAAACATTATGTGCTTTCTGAAGTAGCTGAAACTATCGAAGACAAATAGCGTCATGAAAAATATTTATTTTCTGATAACATCTATGTTAATTTTTAATTTTATATTTCACTAACTTTCCTGAAACTAGTTGGCAACAACAAAAAAATTAATTACGTAAAAAATATCAAAAAGTTACCAAACTAAGATATTTAGTAATCATTGGGAGACATGGCACGATCAATTAAATCAAGTACTTGAGTCGGGCCATGTCAGAAGACGGAATAACAGAACACGATGTATGAATGTGAATGAAGCAAGAAGTGCACGCCAAGATCGAGTTTTTGGTGGTTCGTCGTAACTGCCTACGGCGTGATGGTTACTTAGTTAGTTAATAAGTATAAGAATTTAAAATATTATATTGTTAACATTTGAAGACATCAAAAAAATCTACCAAAAAGTAGACTCTGTTGTATGGCAATTTTGACATATTCGATTCGATGACCACATAAAAGTAAATATTAATGTTTGTTTATCAAAGTATTTATTATATTTGTTGGAATCATTTTATTTTCAGCACGAATTACTCGTCTAAGAAAGGACACTGTCTAGTGAGGCGGGTAACGTATGTACATGTGAAAACATAAAGACAATAAAGGCCCGGGTCGCCGGCAATGAAATTGTAATTATGAGGATATGAATCAAGTTTAAAGGTCTATTCACATCTACCAGCGCCGAACAGTGCAGAACGGTACAGCACAACACAGTAGATGCGAGTAAGGCTGTCAACTAAACTGTCAACTGAGCGTTGGCGTCCGTCACAATATGTTTGAGAATTGTATAATCCTATTCCTTATATGTTTATTAATATTTTATAACCTGTTTCCCCTGACCAATTCAATCTATTTATCGTTATCCATCTTCTCGGTTTTAGCAATATCTGCGTCTAAAGACGCCAAGTGACAAAGATGGCGGTGCTAAAGATATGAGTTCCTGCTAACTGCGCAGGCGCAGACGTCTAGTGGCCAGTCACTGGCCACCAGCAAAGTCAAAATAATCTAGCCGACAATCTCGGCCGGTGTTGGCCCGTGCATGTGCGGATACTTTACGCTTACGTACACTGTAATTTGAATGTGTTCATAGATAATGTATGCAACTAATGTTATCGTGTCTGTACTGTACTGTGCGGTGCTGGTAGATGTGAATGGAATACTCGCGTTTATTGTCATGTCTGTACTGTACTGTTCTGCTCTGCGCGGTGCCGGTAGATGTGAATAGACCTTAAAGCTTAAAAGTCCACTTCTGATGTGTCGTGCAATTATATACCGCAGCCCTGAGTCTGAAATTGAACCCTGGTTTCCACGGTGTCAATATGACCAACACTGTATATAAAGAATATACTTCTCAGTGTTGGAACACTCGTGTAGCAATTTTCTATATCCCGTCGGAAATCATCCGGCAGCAGTCGAGATGGCTAGCAGATCGGCCTACCTTAGATTATATAACCAAAGAGGTGCTGCATAGTGGTTCAAATATGAAACATATTATTTTTAATACTTTTTTTTTTCAAAAGTTACATATTTTTTACATTAAAGTCCGGTTAAACTGATTGATATCAGTTTGTCAACGGGTTTTTTAAATAATTCACATTTTTAATTTAAGAAAGGTGCATATACGAGTATCACATGTTACGTAACCCCAGTAGATTCCTAAAAAAAGGGGTACTAGCCTCTCGTCAGAGGACACCAGCGCCAGAAGCGGCCGCAAACAACACCTCACACGGACGCGCCATCTTGCTTTTCTCGCTCGAGACGCCATTCCCCGCCCGGAGCCCGCCTCGGCAGCACACTCACTCGCCTGCACTTAAGATGGCCTCCCGACCCGTCGCACTACGTCTCGGAGAGCTAATATTAGCCTCCACGGAAACCCCATTGCCTCGACAACCTAAACCGTGAGCTGTCTTTACATTTTCCCCTCTGTTGGTGTTGTAATTTATTCAAGTCCCAGTTTACATGCCCGTTTTAGAGAATATCAGAGAGAATTTGCCCGTAACATTCTTTTGAGGTTAGGTTAGCCTACTGTTCACCATATCTACATTCACCATGTCTGTACCTTCCTCTGAATTAAAACACTGAGTCTGAAAGCATACGGTAGTTTCATTGGACATAGTATTCGAGTCTGGTTCCCAATTATAAGACTGCCTGTCGGCCTACGACCCTGCAGAAGAGCTCCTTGGCCTGCCAAAACTGAGCTAGTCAAAGGTCCAGAGCCGAGCTCCCTGGAGGGACACCCCTCACCGGGTAAGTCTGTACAAATGCTCTGTCTCCCGTAACTGCTCTTGCCCACCCTTCCTCCTCTCCCTCTCCCGCATTCCTACACCCAGTCAAATCCTAACTATAACACACATTATTGTAATAAAACAATATTTATAAAAATAAAATAAAAAATACACAAAAAAAAATCAAAACCAAAATATGTATAAAAAATACAGAGGAAATCAGATAGAAAAGGAAGAAAAAAAAATTGTACAAAAAATCTTTTTCACATAACCAGTTTTTCAACATCTTCTGAAAATTAGTACACATTTTTTTTATTGAATTGGGAAACATGTTGTAAATTTTTGGGACATAGTATTCCAAAGTTCTTTGACCGTATTTATTTAGATACCTGGGAATTAGATCGTTTGCAATTAGTCTTGTGTTATGAGCATGTACTACTATTTTGTTATATTTATATTGAGATGTATGCTGATTCACAATTTTAAACCACAATATAGCACGAACAGGTAACAAATTCACAGAATTGTATGGCAATAATTCAGGTACATCACGTCTTCGTTCATATTCAGCTTTGCTTACGAGCAATTTGACTATGGAATATCGTACCTTTTGAACTGAATTACGATTTGTTTTTGTTGAATACCCCCATGTAGTTATTCCATATCAATAAAAGATTCCGCGAATGATAGATATACTATTCTTGGAGTATTTCGTGGAACAAAAAGTTTATAAAGTCTGCTGACTATGGCTCTGAGCCGTGTGCAAACTTTTGGATAAGAAAATTTTAAATTACAGGCAAAATTTTAAATATAACATCATTAACTAGCTCGAAATGAAAATATGAAACAGAAGGCACAGAAAATAAAGATATTAGCTTTAAGAACGCTAGTGAATGACAGGGATGTATCGAAACCGGGAGAATATAAATAAAATTAAGTAATAAATGTACACTTGTGAACTTATTTGTGTCATGCATCTACTAACTATACTTCCAGGCCTTCTTCTCAACCATCTCCTTCCCACTTTTCAGCCTCATCACATACCTCGAATAGCGATGCCCTAGTCTCGTTTTAAAGAGTCCATCAAGTCACTGACCATTATTCCAACAGTGAGCAACACACAACCTCCTTGATTCTTTAAGCATATTTCATCTTAATAGCCCGTGTGAAATGTTCCCATTTCCCCTGAATCATGGCCATCATGGACCACAGCCTCAGCTACTGCAGGAACCGTTACATCGTTTGAGAATTGGCCAGATAAATCACGTATCTTGGTATTTGTACCAATCAGATGTTACCATTGATATAAACTTCAGAACATGCACCCTTCACTCATAAGCAGAGATTTGAAAATGTCGGGTTTGCGATAAGGCGAATTTGTACGCGAAATTCGTCATTTTTAGGGAAAAGAAACATGAATTTCGCAATTTTCACGCGACAAAACAAAATTCGCAACTTTCGGGGAAAATAACAGCGAATTTTCATATTTTTCACGCAATATTCTGGTATTTTAAAATAAGAAAGTAATACTGTACGTTCTAAATATTTCTTTGTCTATGGTTATGATAAGCTTGAATAGTGATACAATGTAACGCAGCCGATGACTTCATGTCGACAACGCCGTGTGCTGTCATTATTTTTTTGATTTGCAAAAAAAAATACTTACCTATTTTATATATATATATATATATAAAAGACAACCTTAAATAAAATATGTATATATGCCCCAATTCTGTTGCAAAATAGCATAGTTTTTATTTATTATAAATACCACCAATAACGCGAATTTCACAGAAACATAACACCACTTACCTAAAAAATAAAGCGATTTTTTCCGGTCCCTACCCATTAAAGTACATTGAAAACTAATGTATTCAAGAAAAATTAGGCCGTCATACTTATTTCTAGATTGAATTATGACGATATACGTTAATTTAAAATATATGAATAAATCAAAATAGGCTCACTAAGCCATTTTCCTGACTACGGTGTACGTGGTGAAAGCCACAATTCAACAGTGAAAACGTAGGCCGAACCGGCCTTCACGCAACATGCAGAGCTCCAAGCAACATAGCAGTTTTAAAAAAATAATATCGAGTACTACTAGATAATAACCAAATAAAGGTATAATAAATTAAGTACAACGAAATCTGACAGACCCTACCTAGACAGATTTTCCAGACAAGGGGTTGCAATAAAAACAAGCTTTTCGAGTATAAAATAACAACACTTAAAATAAAAACACTTTTTTACTATTTTTTTTTATTTATAGGAAAATACGAATGGAATGGAAATTAACATGTCGTTGTAGTGTCTCTGATGTCTGAGGCGAATGTGCGGTAAAAGCATGTATGATCGTGTGAAAAATGTTGAAATTCGCAAAGAATGCAAGTTTGATATAAGCGTAATGAGTAAGGTTAAGAAAGGGACGCTTAGATGGTTTGGGCGTGTGGAGCGAATGAACGAAAAAAGGAGAGTAAGAATATATGACGCTCGGGAAAGACATGGCACGATCAAGTTAATTAAATACTTGAGTCGGACATGTCAGAAGTCAGAATAACGAATAGTATGAATGCGAATAAAGTAGGAAGTGTGTGCCAAGACCGAGTTGTTTGGCGGTTCATCCTCTCTGCCTACCCCTGTGGAGAAACGGCCTGATGCTTAGGTAGTTAGATAGTGGTAGTATCTCCTCCCACACCCCCCCCCCCCACAACAGTAGATATGGGTGCATGGTTAATTTCGCAAACGCCAATCTAGTTAATACAATATCAATGGTTGTTACCAAAGCAATGGTGTTTATTTTGCAGCCTTCTATGCTAATTTGGAGCAGCTACTTTGTGAAGATGCGGTTTAAACCATAAAGCAGTAAGTACTTGCATTTGTTGTATGCATTTATTGCAACATCAACGTGTCCTACAGACCTACATACCAACCCTAATATAATAATACTATCATTATGATGTGTGGTTTTGCATTACTACAACATAATTCAAGTATGGGAGAAGGATAAATCGTGAAATGGAAATTCCATCTCCTTTTGAGTAGGTTTTCGTGTCTCTTTCAGAG
Source organism: Halesus radiatus (assembly GCA_022606495.2). NCBI lineage: Eukaryota > Metazoa > Arthropoda > Insecta > Trichoptera > Limnephilidae > Halesus > Halesus radiatus. The sequence continues at coordinate 111,375 of JAHDVE020003383.1, read as the reverse complement.
TAAGAACGTGTTTATGCAGGAACTTATTAATTGCTATAGTGTTTAATTCGTAAAACCCCATTGAAACCCCAAAAATGGACACTTTGCAGGTTGTTAACTCAAGAAATACTATGAATGATTTATCTGTAAATTCTATATGGGTAATTTAAGAAATGTATAAGGTTTCAAAAGATAATAACTGTAATCTTTTTAAATCGATATGAAATATTTATTGGAATTTTAGGTAAAACGTTCAAAATTGCTTTCAATGGTTTTCAAACCGCAACCTATTTCAGACATTTTGGGATGTATTTCATAAAATTTAAATATTACAGTTTGAGGATTTTTGTGTTTTGAAACCATATACGTTTTCTTAACTATCCGTATACATATAAATCATATGTGGTATTGCTTGAGTTAGCAACCTGCGAAGTGATTTTTTGGGCCATTTCCGAGTGCTTGAGATGGCCTCACCCCACTGCCCCTTTAATGATGTGATGGCCCGCCCTTCCTTCGTTTATGATTTAATTTAGCAATAGACTTCTGTTATATATCTATGATATTTCTAGGCGATTAAATTCTCAAACCGAAAACACAGGATTTTGCATTACTTCCCATTGCATCGCCTTAAATTCTGTAAACATTGTTTTTTTTTTAAATGTATTATTATGACAGCTGTTTCGGCGTTCAAAGCGATTTTGAAAGCTAAAGACAGTTTGAAAATGGCTTTGCAATACTTGCAGAACTTAATAAGAATATTATTAAAATTGATTTACTTTAAATAAAAACATAATTAGAAGGACTTATAAATTGTCTGAAATTGTCTAGGGTTATCAAATTGAATGGGGGCTTGGGAATTGTTTAAATTTTTTTCTATCACATTATAAATATCTTATTAACACCATTTTACGACATTGAGGCGAAAGGGAAAAGAAGAAATGAAGTATTGTTTCAGTGTAATTAGTGCAAAGAAAATATACCATTGTTACGGATCACGTAAAGTCAAAATAAAACTATTATAAAAAATCTAGATAATTCAATCAAAATCGTTTGTACCTACATACCCAGTTACCAGATCCTGTCGATCTACTACAAAGTAAAAAAAAAACATTGGACACATTATAGGACGTAACAAAAAGTCCGTTTTAATGTCTCCGCCCAAGATAAAACAAAATACCAATACCTAGTAATTACCTAACTATTTGAACGGATTTTTTCATAAACTCTGACCTATGCCTTATTCGAAATTAATGCCAATCATAATAATTATTGAAGCGGCCGTAATAATAAAGAACGTGGAGGCCTTGAAAGGCTTACAAAATCCGCATGAAAAGAATGTCTTGTACTCTAAGTAAATAATATTAAATTGAATTAATATCACAATTGGTTATTCGATATAACGAAAAAGGATACCTACATTCAGATTCATAGATGGCTGAACGCCAAAAATGTTGCCGGTCCGACGCTTATGAAATAATTGATTATGCAATGGGTTGCAGAAAAATTGCAATGTTGGTGTTTGACTTTCTTATTTATTATGTATCAATGTTCCTTACGACCGCTAGAAAACAATTTTGGAAAAATCCATTAAACACATAAGAATTTCAATATTTATGCGCTGCGGTGGGAATAGGACCCACAATTTCCCGGCTCAACGGTCAGCACCCAAAAATACGCACTGTGCAGGTTGCTAACTCAAGAAATACTACGAATGATTTATCTGTTAATTCTATACGGTTAATTATTAAAATGTGTTTGGTTGCAAAAGACAATAGTCCTCAAACGGAAATCTTTTAAATTCTGTATGAAATACGTGTTGGAATTTAAGGTAAAACGTTCAAAATTGCTTTCACTGGTTCTCAAACTGCCCCTATTTTCATATATTTTGTGACGTATTTCATAGAATAAAAGATTACAGTTTGAGCATTTTTATCTTTTGAAACCTTACACATGTTCCTTAGTACACGTATAGAACTTAAAGATAAATCGTGTGTGGTATTAAGTTGAGAACCTGCACCTTAAAGTCCAATACGGCTAACAGCTCTGAAACTCTTAACATGAGACTTAATATAAAAATTTTGTTTGTATGAAGCAGGCACAACTCTCTAACGGTGTGCACTGGCGTCGTGAAATTCGCACATTATTGTCTATCTAGAATGTCTATGTCAATGCAACCATTTTAAGTTAACAGTCATTCTTATCGCATTGGCATACTCATTTGACTGTAAAAAAATAAACTTTGATAGGAAGCAATTACTTGTAGACATGTGGTTGTCACAGCATTGGGTTTGATTGAAATAAAAGAAGTATAACTTTAAATCCTTTTAATATAACACGTTAACAATCTATCCATTTTATAACTTTAAGCAGGGAACGAGCTGTGTCTTCCAGTAGGAGGTCGAATAAAATGTCCAGATAATTAGGTTGTCAGATCACAGCTATCTATCGAGTGTTGCCAGCAGTATAATGTTGCCAGCGTATAATTGTGATTTATTCTTATTTCTAGTGCTTGGCTACATACATTAAAAAAATGAATAAAATAATTTTGTTTCTTCAAATGATGTATAATAACTTTATGGAGTCATATTTATTAAATTATTAATAATTACTTTGGAGCATCTAAGGTGTTAAGTAATAATAATTATTCTGAATTTTCCAACCATATCAAACAAATCGTTTTTTCCAAACAAATCATTCTTTTGACATAAATAAATGTTTAAAAATTTTACATACAAATAAAACTGATTTACAATTAGATAAATTTGAAATTTTAGAAATTAGAAAAAGTGTTATAGTCAATTAAATATTATTAATAATCAAATATATTTTTTTAAATAGTTCCCTTAAATTTATTTTCATATTAATAATTACTAATATAATTAATATAAATTTTAATAATAAGTATTATTATTTTATTTTTTATTCCTTGCTTTTTTTCTTTATTTTATTTATAAAAATTATATTTTATTTATAATAAAAATAAATATATTATAAATTTCTAATACATTTAAAAATATATATTTAATATTTTATAATATTTTTTGTATTTTTCAATTATTTTTAATTCATTACTTACCTACTTTCAAATTTCAAGCTTCATCATGGTAAATATAATAACTTTTTCAGTTATTATATTTACCCTGATTAAGCGAAACCGGTTGGTGAAAATAAAATATATTCGTGGTTTATAACAACGTGTTTCACTTACTTAATACAATGTCAAACCACAAAGTGATTGCTTCTGTTGAAAAAAAAAAAGTAATTATTATAAATTTAAAAAATTATTTTTGGGTTTAACACAACTTTATTTAGTATAAAGAAATAGAAGAGTAGAAAAGTATACATTTATACAATCCTGAAGAAGGTTCGGGCTGAACCGAAACCTATTGGTGTATATATTCAGTAAAAAGATGATAATTTTTTGTTTTTTTTTTAAATACTTAATTCTTTTTTTTCTCAATTCAAATCCCAGGTGGGGCAGGACACTTTTAAGAAAAACGAGTACCTTGAGTATTTTTCTGATTTTTTTTAGACACGATATTACGAAATATAATATGGCAGATCAAAAAAATAACAAAGCATTTATATCAAATCAGACGGTTCGCGGTAAAATAATAAAATGTACTCTCGGGTAAAACATACTACAAACTACATACAATAAGATACGAAACAGTACGATTTGATTTATTTAGTTTGAGATATGGCGATGTTTTCTGTATTGCAAAGTAACGGATTGACACTCACGTTCTTGTTATTATTTATTATTTATGTAGGTAGACCAAATCACGATACGGCCAGATACACCGTTGACCAACTTACCTTGCTGCTGCCCTACGAATGCATGAATTCACAATTTACAGGCCACACAAACAGCGATAGTAATACAAAAATGTACCACTTGCATTCATTTTTAATTGGCTTAAAATATAAAAATATTGCTTTGGTAATTTTTTTCACTAATGAGAATTCGAAAATGTTACAAAGAAAATACTTAACTCGTTAGATTATTTTCATGGTGATCGGTTTTATTTTATACATTTATAACATAATTAATTAGTTAAGGGGAACGGCTGCGGTGCCCGTTTCATAAAAAAACTTAATTTTGGATTGGAGGCCAAAATACTCATCCAAACGGAATGATCTATTTTTTTCAATTAAAGGTGTAGTAAATATCTAGTATGGATGAGAAGTATTTTATTTTCCCACTGTTAATCACTGTTAGCCCCTAAATAATTGATAAAGATGCCTCTAAAATCGCGAAAAATCAATTCCTTTAATGGCCGATATTTCACAAGGTTAAATAAAAATAAATAAAATACTTCTCATCCGTACTAGATATTTACTAAACCTTTAATTTAAAAAATAGATCATTCAGTTTGGATGGGTATTTTGGCCTCCAATCCTAAATTCAGTTTTGTATGAAACAGGCTCCGCAGCCGTTCCCCTTAAGGACCACCACTCAAAAATGGACCTAAACATCACTCCTTAGTTTGCTAACTCAAACAACTCTACAAATGATTTATCTGTAAATTCTACACGGGTAGTAAGGAATTTTTTTTTTTTTGCATTAACTCCACAGCCTGAACTCAGTTGAACTCAAGAACGAGTCGTAGAATCGACCCGTTCTCATGTGTAAAATGTCAACCGTGCACAAATGTTGGGCGGGCGTTTGGCGTGTTTACCGACTATGCACCGGTGCCGAAGGGATCAACGACGATAGTTCCTCAAAGCATCTTGCATTGAAATACCTGTAGAACAAGGACAGCATTCCCACCTGACGGCTGTGCTCTAAAAATTACAATCCTTTTGTTAAGATAGGGGAATCTATCAAACGGACCGCCCGTTGCTGCAGTCAAATGTTTTTTAAAGGTATCTTGGGGCTACAGACCAGAGGTGGCTACCAAATTCAACAGTGGAGTGCACTTGCGATTTGTAATGGGTCGGCAGTTGTCGGACCCCACACAGTACGCCCAGTTCTAAGAGGCTAACTATACTCTGGCTTCGATATGGAGCTCCCGTGTCTAAGCTGGTCACTTGAAGTTACACCAAGCATATCAGTGGAAGGCTTTGGAAGATTGATTACATTGTTATGTACTTTATCGCCTTTTTAAAAATTGTTTCTGTATTTTTTTTACATGAATACCGCACAAGAGTCTCAACTGCTCTCAACCGTCTGGAGCCAGTGAGACTATGGCATCCCCAATTGGGAAATGTTGTGAGGCTGAAGGTATTGAGGAGGGGAAGGAGAAGGGTTAGAGGAAGGTAGGGAAATACCTGGCTATTCAGATCTGGTCACCAAACACGGCTAAAAGCCATTTCAAGCAACGTTTCAATTCTGAATGGTGGTCTTTCACCAGGGCGATACTGAGAGTATCTTCCACTCTGGAACGTGCACAAATATACTATATATTATTTTTAATTAATTAATTGTGAAACAGCAAATTAATTAAATAAAATTTACTTGCGCACGCCGGGATTTGAACCCGCGACCTTCGGATTCGTAGTCGAGAGCCTTACCCCTCGACCACATATTTCGAGCCTGTCCCTTTGTTTATGTTATTTTCCCGTTGTTTAAATTTTTTTTCTTCATATTTTCATACAAATACTCGTATGTATATTATTTGCTTTAAAAACTTTGTAAAACCAAATGTTATGTACCGATAATTAAGTCCCATAATGAGTTTGATTGTTAACTCATGAGAGTGTGCAACTCCGTTGTATGAATATTTGAAATTATAAAAATAAAAATGTACAAGGTTTAAAAAGACAAAAACTGTAATCTTTTAAACATACCAAAATGTCTGAAAATAGGTACAGCTTGAAAACTAGTGACGACAATTTTGAACTTTTTACCGAAAATTCCAGTACGTATTTCATATTGAATTTGAAAGATTAGTTTGAGGATTTTGTCTTTTGAAAGCTTATACATTTTCTTACTACCCCGTATAGAATTCACAGATAAATCATTCATAGTATTTATTGCGTTAGCAGCCTACAAGGTGTGTATTTTTGGGTGCCGACCGTTAAATGTTTAATACCTTTGTTCTTTTTTTAAATTGTTTTTATTAACTTACATAAATTAAACAACCCGGTGTTTATAGCTCGTGAGATTACTACATTATTATGAAGAAGACCTGATTTGTAACGCTCCATATTTATTTGTATAAAACTCCAATGCCATTTAAAACACACAATAAAATCGACGATTTTGGCTTGTGCACGTTGTTTTTACGAAATTACGAATAAATCTTCAATTGTTTTATTAATTTATACGAATTTGAACCCTATGATAGTTGGTTAAATCCCTGTTTAAAAAATACACATCGATTTTACTTACGTATTTCGCCACTTTACTGACAGACAGCTGGGACAGCAAAAAGGGGCAAAGTGGACAATATTTTTTTTTATATAACCATTCAAACTTCAATAAAGATCACATGTATATAAAAAAAATTGGAAGGAATTTAAAACGCACTATTATCAAAAAATTGCAGCTGTTTTGAAAACACGATTAAAAGGTTTAAAAATGTCTCAGAAATCCTTGCTGAAATGAAAAAAATACATTTAAAATCATTAAGAAAGTGGCTCATAGCAGGGGAAAAAACGTTTAACGACTTGAATATCGGATGCTGTTGCACATCTGCATAATGTTATCGCAAATATAGCACGATGGATGGGTGAGAAAATTTACAGGTTGCAGGTAAAATTAACACTTGCTTTGCAGAAAACTAATTGGGCTCGGTCAATAGGTTACTTTTTGAATAATTTAGCACATGAATGTTTACTGAAGAAGCTGTCGAGGTTATCTACAAAGTCGCATGCCAAGATATTTATATATAACGCCACACAAAATTACCAATGTTCAAACTCAACGGGAGTATGCCATTCACATTAGCTGTAAAATATTACGAGATTAAAGAAGTTGAGAGGAAGGCTGGGAGGTACCTGGCTATTCAGACCTGGTTACTCTTAGGTAGAATGATTCATCAACATTTCGAAGTTAATATACAAGTTCTATGAATGCTCTATTCAAGTTCTATTATTATTCAAGCACTATGAAACAACTGGTCCATAATGTAATGATTACAGAACTTGAATAGAACTTTCACAGAACTTGAATATAAACTTGGTTATGATAGTTACGTAAGTAGCGAAAAATGTTCGGAGCCAGAGGGGTTATGGCACCCACAATTGGGGTATGTTGTGAGGCTGAAGGGAGTGGGAAGAGGAAGGAGATGTGGAAGAAGATGGTTGGAAATTGCCTGGCTATTCAGATCTGGTCACTAAATACAGTTTCAAAGCCATTTCAAGCAACGTTTCGATTCTGAACGGTGTTTTTTCACCAGGGCAATACTTACAGAACAGGAGTAGTTACCACTATCTATTGGATTAATTATACGTAGATAATGGGTACACTTTAATTTCACCAAAAATAATCAAATATTGATTCTTATGTACATGAGGTAGGAAAGTGTTAGAATCATGTTTATTTAACCGCCCTATGCCTATGAACGTAAGTTATACGCAAACTTTGATTGTACCATTCTGCGCTATCCCGTATCACGTACGCGATTGAGAAAAAATAATATATCTCATAACTACAAACCGTAATGACCAAGCGCGCGTCCCAACAACACGGGACATCAAGTCTTAATAAGTAGTTCTTCAAGGACAGGCGAAGCGTGCGGTCGCTTGTTTGACAAAATATTATCAGGTATTGAGTATGACTAACATTGTATTCATAATTTAGACCAAAAAAGTGATTATTTTTTGCCTATTTTTCAGAAAACTACCCGAAGGTAGGGCGGTTAATACGAAATTCATTGTAACACCTTTCTATCAGTATTTACATAATATTAGAAGTGATGACCTTAGGATCAGAACAAGACTGCTCTGTCTCTCGGGCACGGATATCGCCAAGTACAATTTAACAACTGTTGCAAAATAACCAACAACAATAGAATTATGTAACATCTCCGAATCGGTACAGTTTATAAAATAAACAACTAGAATAAAACCGTTTTATTCTAACTGTACCGGAATCTTTCTCACAGACTCCGAGCACTGTGGCCCCGATAGCTATATTATTTATATGTACAAAGTTAGGTATTGTTCTGCTCTCTGTCCTTCGCCTGAGAGCAATATTTAACAGCTTATTAAAGATGAAGGGCTTTGACTGTAGAACAAATATAACGCATTCGTCATGAAAACATTTAAGCAGGCAGTCCTGGAGAGCTTGCGTCAACGGTAATGGCGTAGGCACCCACCAACAATGTGATAATAAATTCAACTCGGTTGAAGCACAGTGGCGTAACGAATGCCCGACAGTTTGAATCGCGTGTCATAAAAAGGGCAACTTTAAAAAAATACTAAAATTATGAATAAACATAAACACACGACACGATTTACAGAAAACCTACTAATACCACAAGCCAACAAAACAATACTTCAAAAAGAACCTTACTACATGGCAATTAAAGTATGTAACAACCGTCCACGTAATACCAAACAAACACACGATCTACTTCTATTTAAATCATCACTAAAAGCATTCCTTTTGAACAAATGTCACGAGACCTTGAACGAATACTTTGAACACATTGATCGAACACACTTAGATTAAACTTTAATATTTTAAGTATGTATTTTTTTTATTTAAAAATATATGTATTTCTGGGTTAACTGTAAGAAATGGGATGCGCCTATAAGCTATACCCTTTTTTGTTACTTTTATTTGTACAATAAAGATTTATTGAATATGAACAATCCCTTCCTTGAAGGGGTGCAAACTCTCGAATATCCTTGACATACGCTATGTTACTCCCCAACTCAAATGCGACAATTGATTTCTCCACTGAGATTGGTGGTATTATTAAATTTGTAAATAGTCTTACGAACCATATGTATCTTTCAAAATCAATTATAAACAAATTAAAAAAAATAATATATATGGGAGGCACAGTTCTAAAGTGAACCAACTCCGTCAAAGTTGATTTTGATATAATGAGACCTAAATATATTCCTTTTCATACAAATGTTCAGACCACGACAACATAATTACAATACCATCAGGGTGCAAATAGATATGCTAAAATGGCGAAAATCTTTGTTGTTGACATAGTTTTAGAGGTTTGAAACTAGATTTCACCAATAATTTCGCATTTATGGAGTTGGACCACTTTAAAATTGCACCCTCCGTATCATGAAAACATTATCCGTGCATAGAGATCACGCTATAATACTTATGAACATAACTCTTCGCCTGCGGCGCAACTAACAATACATCAAGTCACTTGCTAAAATGTTTACATTATTTTTTAAAGGCAGCCGTCGTAGCACAAGTCCAGTATTATATTATAATCCGTAATCATTTATATCATAATCTTTCATATTATATGACATGTAAATACACAGTTCGACCAAGGAATACATTAAGTGTGTTTAATCTCATATGTGTAATATATATTATAGCATTCATGTGTACGGAATCGGTCTAACCTGCCAGAACAGCGTTAATCGGGAAGGTGGAAGACACCGAGAAAAAATATTATTCAACAGTGGAAAATGGCTGCTAAATTATTTTGTTTTAACGAGACGGAAGGATGGGAATTTCGCTAAGCCACTTTAAAAGTTCCTAGTCAGCAGTAACTCAAAGACATAAAAAATGCGGTCCGTCAATCTGTTACCGTTTTGCAGTTATGGAAAGGTTACGACTCAATAAAGTACGGGAAGAAACTCGCTCATATGACCGCACGGAGATAGCTCACTGACAGGGCCGTAAATCATAGCTCGGAATAGTTAGAATTTGCATAGAAGTACGTAATATTGAATGAATGGATGTTGGTAACCTCTGCATGCCACCCAGTTCAGGAAGGCCTGGAGAGGTGTTCAAATTCATGAGCATTTATCTACAATGTATAGTGATGAGTTAATTTCATGCAATGATAATAAATGCATAAGTTATAAATATTGAGTCGTTTTTTGTTTGTTCGAAAAACCACTTAAATGAGCTCTACAATTCAAATGACCCAAAGGAATATAAAAAACTAAGAAATGATAAAACAAATATAAACATACCTATAACCGAGAACTTAAAACTCAAATTAACATAATTGAAAAGTGCAATATGTTATACTAAGGTGTTTTAGGTGGGTTGGTTGGAAGAAACTGCACATGTAATAAGATATACATGAAGTGTCATAATTATACATAGGTAAATTTATATATTTTTTATTTTCCTTCTTTGGTTAGAAAGAAAAGATACGTTCTACCCACATTCTACAAGATCACTTACGTAGATTTATTATGATTTATTAAACATGAAATTTTAAAGCATAAAATGTATGTTTTAAAATTACCAAGTATTTCAATTATTGAAAAGCATGCAAGTGCATAAATAATCACTCAAAATAATTAGGGTAGATTATATAGAAAATCGCATTGGTTTACAGTTAACACACATTTTCTCCTTACTTATAAAACAATGGGTAGTATATTATACTATTAATAAAATTTTCCACCGAGGCTTTATTTATAAACCCAACGTATATTCCTATATACGATATCTGATGAAGAAAATGTAATTTTTCTGGCTATGGTTAATTTTGTTAACATTAGTTTTAGGGATGATATTTAGTTTTATATTAACTATTATTTGTCACTACAACGTGCTATTTACTCCATTACTCGGTCAACTTTTAGCAATATTAGACCACTTGTATTCAAAAACAGTTAGACGATTTTAGGTCTCTGCTAACAATAGAACACTTGATAAAACGACTGTTTATTTCAGATAAATGCTATTAGAAAGACATGTTACACGAATTCGTATTCCAACAGCGAGGTTTTAGCGCATAGCGAAGGAACACTTTTAACCAAAGCGAGGAGACTTTGAATCGCTTCCGGGCGCATATAGAATGTGTAGATTTGTAAAACTGTCCTATCCCCAACTAAACATACAATAATAATAATAATAAAAACTTTTATTTGTCAAATAGTTATGTTTACATATTATTATTTTTATATATTATATAACTTTAACAATTGACAAAGGGGTCACGGCTCAGCTATACATTCCGGAGCCCGGAGTGCAGCTGGTTTTCATCAGTGACTATATAAATCAGATGAAATTAAAGTCATATATCTTACATAAAATCTCCACGATTAAATAAAATGAAAAGAAAAAAGATTTTAAATCTAAAAATACGTGAATTATAGAATCGTATATAAAATGTACAAAATTACTAACACATAACACATGTAAAAAAGACTAAACACTCGCATTACTAGAAATACTAACAAAGATTTACTCCAAATTCCTGTAACTCATACAACTTTTGGGCAACGGAACTCTGGGTACTTTGCGAAAAGAATTTTCAACATTCTTCCAGTTAGCATCAAAATTTTGATTCACGAAAAAAATCAAAAATGTAAAAAATTGGATTAAAAGTAATGACAGGGCATTTACCGGTGCACTCACCAAAATTATAGATTTAACCATTTACGGAACATATCTTAATATAAGTGTATTATAAAATAGTATGCAAAATTACTGCCTCAACACAGGCTAGCCTAGTAAGGCGAGTTTTGTGAAACTTCAACCTATAACTATGCATTCTGTTCTTTAAAAAATACCTACTCTTATTATATTATTTTCTATTTTCCTTTTTATATATCTACTCGTACTTTATAAACCACTATACATTTTATTAAACATGTATATTAGTTATAGTTAAACTTGATTACAATAAAGATATTATTATTATTATTATTATTCTTACTAGATACAAAATATGACGTGAAAGATTGAGTTGTCGAAATAACATTTCAAATTGCAAATAAGAAATATAGAGACAAAGGGGTAACTTTGTGGTATTAATTATTGAAATAAAACAAACCACAACACATTTCTGTCAGTCACCAGTGTTTGCCAACGAATAAAGGAAAAACGACGAATGACGACACTTCTTTACGAAGAACTACACATAAATGTTTAGGAATTCTAAAACACAGCTGTCTGTCACTTTTGCGGTCGCTTTAGTATGAATAATGTTAGTGTATTCTGATAGATTGAAGGGGGGAACATTAAAGTCACTTAAGCGGTATAGCACCATCCACCTTGTCTGCAAATTATATCACTTGTAAAGTTGTAGCTCATAAAATATTTTATTTACGAACAGTAAAGTTGTACAAGCTACCTAGTTGTGAGAAATAAACAGTCACTCGTGTTGAATTTTTGTAGCGGAAAAGTAAAAATAAAAATAACATTACACTTATGCTACCTGACAAATTTCAACCAGCGATTCCTGGGCTTATTTGAAGTAAAAAAAAAAACGTAAATGGCATTTTGGTCTCCGGTGACATTTTTAGTGTTGTTTTTTTTTCCAAGACAAAAAAAAATATCTTTCACGTGTCGTCACTGGTCAATCGCTCTAGTAACGACCCAACCCCTCAGCCCGACGCCAACCAATGTCCAATACAAACTGTTTTTTTAATGCAATTTTTAATTATTCATTATTTATTATTCAAATGTACTACAAATATATGCCAACAATTTACTATCGAAACTATTCTAAAATACGGAACCCCCAACAGACCACGTTTTCATTACATCATTAATCGAATGACATAAAAAAATTCCATGTTTATATAACCACTTTCGGACACAGAAAAGCAACATCCTTCCCTCAGATATAAACAAATAGAAAGTGTAACGAGTACAAGTCAAGAAAAAAAGTCTGACTGAAAGAGATCAATGAAATAACCTTAAAAACAGCACTAAAACCGACAAAGAAGACGCACTTAACTAAATGACCACGACTAGTCTTCCTCAGCACAGGACCCCCTAGTGAGGAGGACTAAGAAAAAACACAAAAAGATCAAATGGTTTACAAAATATAATAATGAATATACCATTTTGTATTTTAAACTGTTATTCTGTAAACATTTTTACATTTACAGCATATTTTGTATCTTCACATGCTTATTAATATAATCGATAATAAAAACATTAAAAGATGTTTCAGCTGTGATCAGGATAGAATAATGCAGATTAAGTTTTTTTTAAACTCTTCTCTATCACTTACGCCGTGTTTAGATTCAAGCTCCTGTCCCTTCACAAGTACAGTGTACAGGACAGCATAGGGAAGCAAGTAGTAAAGTTTCGCGTGCGCGTTATTGATCTGCGCGGCAATCACATATTTCTCCCTAATTGACATGCCGGCCGGCGGTAGGTGGCTGGTTGGTCGGTAAGGTTAGGCATCAGCCGCTATCTGGTCAGGCCGCGTCGTGCTCCCAAATAACCAATAAGTTGGTTCACAGCTGATGATGTACAAACGAGCCCTGCATCGTGGTGAGTTCATCTAGCCCGAAGATGTGAGCAGGAGATAGGAAACTTGCTCCTGCGGTGTCAGGAGGTGAAATGTCGAAATCTACATCAAAGCATGCTGTATCAGAGTGTATCGCCCTTTCAGTATCGTCCTGGTGAAAGACCACCATTCAGAATGCAGATGTTGCTTATATCTTTAGCAATGCCGTGCATCGGTACCACGGTCCCTTTAATTGGATAAGAAACATCTCTACCGTAGGTCACCCGAAGTGGCACGCAACGTTCGGTGACTAAGCAGTGATTCCCGGGTTCATAGGGTGAGGTTTTTCCAGATCTTACCGGCAGATACGTCTGCCCACCAACTACGTGGCGGGCCGGATCGAGAAAGGCCAGTTGAGGGGGACTTTTTAAGCTCTCCAGCCGGACTTTCTCGGCCCATCATCGCTTTGCACCGCAGTGGGAGGAATGGATTCAAACGTCCGTCACTCCTGGACACACTGTCCTACCCATCCCCTCATGCCCCTTTCCTTCCCAGAACATCCTCTCCTTCCTTTCCTTAAAAAAACCTCCACACAGCATCCCCAAAGATGACATAGGCCTTAAGGGAAATTATTTTCCTCGGGGCCTCCTATGTGGAGTTAACGTTTAAAAATATTGTCCTATGAACAAAGGTAGGCTGTATGCAGTTCGGGTATGAATATGCATTGAATACTTGAAAATAATCATTTTATCATCATATTCCGCTATTTATTATGGCCAACTGAATAAATTGCGTAAAATTTCCGTACCAAATACAAAAAAAAATTGTTAGAAATGTAATGCTTTTTTTCTTCTTTCTATTACTCGTTTTTCTTAAGGTGGGCACAGCTTTTTAGCCGTTATGTCTGCACGCCGCTGATCTTTAGTGATCAGATCTAAAAAGTCGTTGTTGACCTATTATTGAAATGGAACTTCAAAAACTCTCCAACAACTATTAAAAAAAATCCCATAGATAAATAACTACAAAGGTTTCAGCATAAAGGATTTTTCTAATTCTTAAAGGCTGTTTCCCACTGAAAATGCACCGCCGAATGAAAAATAATACTGTATCTTTGTTCGTTAATAAACGACCATCGTTAAGTTCATCTTAGCTCACCGTTTGGATTGAGAATCGAACTCAATCCGCCTGCTAGCCAAGTGTCCTACCCGCCTGTACAAATAAAATGTTTTGATAAAAAGTAATGAAAACACATTGTTGACGAGCTTCCATGAGTCATGAAATATTCAAGTGATTGGAACAATAATTTGATAATCTTTTACATAGTATCTTTTACTTACGGTAACTAGAAATTTCACAAATAACAAGATGCGCAGATTGGGACTAGGTGGTGGTAGTACGGGGTTACGTTGGCACAAGTTTATTGTGTAAGATGGTGATAGTGTCAATTAACAAGGAGAATGTCAAATGGCACAATGCATGGTATATATAATAGCACTAAAGCTTTCCTTCATGCAATACTCGAAGTTATCATATATGTATATTATTATGTAGATAAGGGAACGGTTAATGTCTATTGTGAATGCACAGAAACAACCGTAAGCCGCGGAGGCTTTTAACCGCTTTCAAATAACATACAGATTATCGTGTGGGTTACAGGTTTCAGGAATATGTAACATTCGCGATTGAAAGAATATTTCTTCAACAAGAAAGTGAATGGTGCTATACAGATGTTAGGTACAAGCGGGTGTTTGTTTTACATCAACAATGCCTATTAAGAGGAATATACCAGCCAAAAATATTTGCTACGAGCTGTGTGTCTTACGTCATCACGAATACAGGTAATAGACATACAATTCGCTTGGCAAACGGAGTCTAGAAATGGTTGCTGTAAGCGCAAAAAACTGTTTTTATTTATTCTGTAAAGAATTATATAAGAAATAAAAAAAACTAATTTAGGGAATCTTTCACAAATAATCTTAGCTTTAAATTAGTATTTATAAAGGTTTATTTCTTATGTGCATTCATAATTTTCTGTTAAAAAAAATGTAGTTGACGCTTATATTTTTTACAACGTAATTAATAAACTTATATTAATTCTTATCAGGAGAATTTCTAGGAAAAGGTTTAATTAATCTAAGGCATTTTTTTGATTTTCATAATGTAAACCGATTCGTGCTATAGATTAATAGAAATAGTGATTTCCCTGATAGCTTCGCCTTAATTATCGTTTCACAATTGAATACGGTTGAAATAAGAGCGTACGCTGTGTTTAAATACAGGGTGTTCTCTACTGTTCCTTCTTTATCATAATATACATAGTAGAAAACAAAATTGGCTGTGTGGGGCTTGTTTTTGGGCCCAGTCAGTATGCTGTTCTTGCATAGAATTTTAAATGTCATTCAAAATGATTCGATTCCAGTGACAGTTCAGGAGGTGAGCATATTTGATTAAAAAGTGGTTCTTTAAGTTTTTCATGATATACATGCATGTATATGTATATATATGTATATTTATTGTTTATTATTATATATTTATATAGCTTTTGAGCACATATTTATATTTTAATCATTGAAGAAGATAATATTAACACATCCCAAATGAACCACGAAACCGAACAGGCTCAGCCGCATTGGGACTGAACCTGACCTCTACGACCTGGTGTTCGTTAATATCTTGCATGAGACCAGTACAATTTACGCTTACTTACACCGATACATCATATGTTCAAGAGCAATTGTATCTGGGTCCACACAAGTTTCAAGTTGCTGGAGGGTAGAGGTCCCATCTGAGTCCCAGATGCGACTGAAATCTTTTTAATTTCGTTGTTTTTCTGTTTCGTGGTTCATTTGGGATTGTTAATATTATCTTCTTCAATGATTAAAATATTACAATGAGAAGTTACAAACTTCAATAAGTTATAAAAAATAAATTGAACATATTTATATATTAAATTAATAATAATTACTTTGTTTAAAATCGCTATATAACCATATTTATATGTTTTTAATTTCGGAATTTTTACTGTAGCTACCTGCTGAAATGTCCACTAATAATTCGTATTTCGACGACCATCAAAGACGTGAATTACAGCGACGGTAATGCCTTCTGCATATCTTACATAGTCACCTATTATCACTAATAAACTCATTCTCCTCCTGTTGTTCGGCTAGATTAGAATATCTCTCTTTATTCGGTATTTAAATCATTTTACTTGTATCGTGTTCTCATTTATATTGTGCAATTTAACCATAAGTTTTTATAATAGTTATATAATAAATCTCTCCTGTAACATTGGTGAGTCGCTTCATTAACCTTTAATACACGCAACTATAGGAATAAATCAACACTTAATCTCCAAATAATCATTGATTTATAAAATACTATTCTGTTTGAAGCATTAATTTGTTTGCGCACAGAAAAGATAATGCAGTTGGCGAAATATTTGCATCCCAATCATTCGACAAAATGTATAAAATAGATTTAACGTATTTAAACCACATTTTCATCAAGCAAATTAATTTAATATAATGTGATTTAATATTTTGTATATTAAATCCTCAACACCGGAAATCCCAGTGAGGATATCATTATCTGTTACAAAAAAGAAGATAATAAAAGATTATTATTATTATTAAAACCTGATGTGACAACTCTTCCGAAAATGAAAGTATGAAACGTGCGTGGAAAAAAAATGAGATGGTCCTAATGACGCTAGCAAAGATAAATGACCTGCTTGGATTGCTTCAATTTTTGAGTGGTTCAGAAATATCATCGATTATGAAGCTCAGGCGGATCATGATGATGGTCAGAATACCATCGAATCGGAATCGGAAGATGAGGAGCCATGATTAATGAAGTTTTAAAAAATATATTTGTTACTTATTGATTCTATTTTATAACAATTTTCAGTAAATATTTTTTTCACCCCTATCGTGCAATAAAAGCGTATAACCTTTATGCTTTTGAATATAAATAAACATCAGCTTTATTTTTAAATCTATTATTATTCAATTTAAAAAAAACTGTTTCAGGTGTTTCACCTTCCGAAGGCATTATCAATTGTTTTAAACAATAATACATTATAACCCTTAAGTAAGGAAACATTGCAGTGTAATAAAACCATTAAATAATAATAATAATATCTTTATTATAATTAAATTTAACTAGAACTAAAAGACATGTATTATATAATAATGTAAATGTACAGTGGTTTATAAAGTAAAATAGAAAATAATATAATAACAGTTATAGTTGAAGTTCCACATAACCCGCCTCACTAGGCTAGCCTGTGTTGAGGCAGTAATTTTGCAAATTATTTTATAATTTTAAAATAGCTATGAATATACAATTATATTGAGATACGCTTTGTAAATCGTTGAATCAATAATTTCGAATTTGGGTGAGTGCACCGGTAAATGCCCTATCATTACTTTTAATCCAATGTTTTACATTGTGTTTGAATATTTTTTTGTGAATCAGATTTTTTTATGCTAACTGGAAGAATTTTGTAAATTCTTATCGCAGGGTACCTAAAATTCCTTTGCCCAAAAGTAGTATGAATTACAGGAATTTGGAGTAAACAATAAATTAAAATAACCGTCAATTTACTTATAAATTAATAAGAGCTTTGGTAATAAAAATGAAAACATTCTGACGTTCATTATAAGTACCTTAATAAAAATAATATAAATAGATTGTCTGTAAGTGAATTCTCCAGTGTGATAATGCCTTCGGAAGGCGAAACAGCTGTCACGCGTAATAATAATTACCTAGCAGAACTTTTTTTATAAATAATTCTTTTTTTAATGAATAATAATAATCACTATTAAATTTTAAAGCTTGAAATTAAAATGGAAATCTATAAATTAAACTTGAACACAATAAAAAAATAAACAAAAAAGTATGAGCTTAATGTCAGGTTTTATTTTAATTTCCATAAGTCAGATAAATAAGCTTTAACATATTTTAAAAAAAGATGTTTTATCTATGGGAACACTTTGATATTTGTAAAAAAAATTGAGGGCCGTTTTCTCACAAACGCGGTTATTGCACTTGCACCCATGTCTTCAATTACATCATGAACACCCTAATCGTATTTCACATTACAGGACTGACAGACAATTCTTGGATTTGTGAAATGATTTCTAATACCAAACACAAATTGATCAAAAATAGGCACTTGCAGCATAAGGCCCCAAATACATTAGGTGGGTATATTCTCTCATCTCTTCAGGCTTTCTCAGATTTCCTGGTCAATTACATTACGGTAACATTACGCATTACCTACTTGTAATGGTAACGTTCTTCTATATTTCTATGAAGCACTATGTTCCACGACATTGCACAAGTGAAAGGAATGAGTGTGGGGCAATTTCCATTTAAAATTCGTAACATATCTGTGTCCACTGTTCGGCTAGTTGGGTTAAGATCCTACGTAGCCTTATAGCTTATAGCGAGACGCGTTCCGCCGATACAGGCCGCTTTGTCCCTCCACGGTATTGTTGGTAGCGGTACACGGTACACGGCGGAGTTAGACACAATTCACAAATAAATTGGTATCTTTTTATGTGAGCCGTTGAAAAAACGCGTATAATGGTCGCTCAATGACACGCCTCGGATGAAGCCGAAGATATGCAAAGAACCGGCAAATCTAATTACGGCTGTATCACCTACGGTCTGTAAATCACAGAGGGGCAATGCGAATCATGTTAGACACATTTTACACTCGGTTAGGGCATTAGAGGCGACGATAGGTACTTGATGGCGGTCTTAGTGACTTTGTTGAAAAGTCTAAGATAATACCTACCGATATCACACGTAGCAAATAATACGAAGACATGGTAAGTCAGTAAGAAATTTTAAGCCTAGACAGATAGAGTAACTACAAATATAGAAGAAATAACGAGAATGTAAAATTATGACCGCAAACCACGCACTAAAAACTACATTTATACGATTTAATGAACAAAGATCGCGATTCGATTCCCAAAACGATTCAAGCATATTACCCCAATACCTAGTGTGAGAATAACACAATGATATAATTTACACGAAAAAAAACTAACGGAAAACAATCAGTTAAAACAAGATGCTTGCCTTTCTTTTAAAGAGTCAGTTACGTTAGAAATGGATCAGATTCGCTGGAAAGACGTAAAAGATGGACAGTTTAGGGCTTTGGGGTAAAATAAAATGTAGCCACGTGTGTTATTGTAGGTTGAATTCTTGAACAACAGTACCGACGGAGTATTTAATGTTCCTAAACATTTCATAGAGAGTTTTGCAAACTATAATAGATAATAAATGGGTGTTTGGGTCACGCAGTTTCTAAATTGCGAACACAGCAAAGAAATTCGAGAATCATTGGAAAGTCCCGTATTCGTAGTCCGTCACACGTAACAGCACAGATAAACGAAAAATGTGTGCATAATGATTGTTTTAAAATTTAAATGAAACAAAAAAAAATGTTTTAAGACACTTCATTTTATTTATATTTATGCATTGTGGACCGGTTTCGGTTGAACCCAACCTTCATCAAGGACGTACACATGTAAAGTATTTATATTGAACTTATTATATTTATATCTTATTTTATATTATATTTATATTTAAACTGTTTATATGTTGATAAATATAAATAAAATAAAGTGGCATAAAACAATTTTTTTCTTTAAATTAAATTATAATGTCAGGCCACAAAGTGATTGTTTTCTTAGATAAAAGGTACATTGTCAACATGATGCAATTATATATAATAAACTATAAGTTTTTTTGCAAGGGTTATCAAAAATGTTAAATTAACGTCGCTTTTCTTTCATTTGGTCGACGTTTCGCGCTTCACCTAGCGCTTAAATTGTGTGCGAATCCAAATTACTAGGTATGATCGCGGTGTAAATATGCGGCACGCAAGGTAGGAGTGACAAAAAACTTAATTTATTACCACGACGTACATATTGTTAAAACGGCCCTAAACCAGGCTTATTGCCGGCTCAACTATACCGACGCTGAACTGGCGAGTAAGGATCTAATAAGTAAGGCGGTTGGAGTAAACGTTTCTTAGAAGATTAAACAGAATTATTTTGTAATTATTAAATTTGTTTACGTATTTCTGTAAAGCGTTCTACTCTATGTAGGAGAGATGGATTAAATGTTTTAAGAATTTAGAAAATAAAGAAGTAGAAAGGGATACGCTATTAACAACTGGAATTTGTCTCAAGGCTTATTGGTAAAAGGAGCTAAGTATATTTTGTTAGTAAACAAGCCCATTGGGTGCATTTACCCATTTATCCGCTTTTACCATTTAATCGTTTATAGGTTTTGAATACATATTTACAAAAGAACTAATAGGACGCAGCATAACGAAGAAAGCGTTGAAAGAAATGGGCGTCCATTTTTCCCTGTTCTGCTTTTCTTATGGCCAATATCTTTGAGGCATGTGAGATGACAGAAATAAATTATTATAAATGTCATTTTAATTAAACAATTGAAAAAGATGGCGACTGTTTTTTAGAAAGACAAATGGGTAGCTAATGATGGAAATTACGTTGCGATTAAAATGGTTCTAATTTACTAAACACTTTTATTTTCTTGTTGCCGAAATAGCATTGGCAAGTAACCGAAACAGCGTTCAGGTTTTTTTAAATGAGAATTCCTTTTTCTGCATTAGAAATATTTATTTTTTACTTACAATATATTTTTTTATGAATCGCCTAAATATATCTCGTCGTTAATTGCCGGTGCAGTCATGTTGCGTTTGAGAAATTTCCCCTAGATCTGGGGAAAATTATATGAAAAAGACCAATTGAATTTTTTTCTGAAATTTTGGGGGATTAAAAAATATATAGATATTACACTGATTTAGTGGCAATGTTTTCTTCTTTCAGTTACGTACTAAATCTAGGGAAATTTCGGGTAAATTTTTATCGAATCGGAGAGAAAAAAATTGAGGTTTTTTTAAACTCCCAATGAGTAAGCGGAAATTCTGAGATTGTGTCTCGGTACCAACTAAATTATTTTTTTATAAAGTGTTTTTCTAATTCTTACGTCATATTATTATAACTGGTATAAATATAGAAAGGGTACAAAAAAAATCCGTTGATACGTAAATTTTGAAATAAAAATTCCCATCAAATTTATTAACTATGATGACAACTTACGCACCGAAACTAGACTTCTTAAATTATCAGATAGGAGAGTGTTAACTGACTTTAATTAAAAATCTTAAAATCTCCATTCTACAGCCCTGAATTATTGGAACCCATTTGCATCAATATACTTGTCAGGCGAACTCGAAGTAAAAACACATTTAATTGTAACAATAACTTGAAAACTAATTACTGTATTTATATTGACAAATTCCTAGAATTCACTGTCACGCTAATAAACACTGCGAGCTGATCGATATATTTGGTATTGATAATCTCGCAACTTCTAAAAATCAAATAATTTCAGTCCTATGTGATAATAATTAATTTTGTTTTATGTAATATGTTATATCTTCAGTATTTTATCTTACTTGTTTGTATAACACTTAACCCTATGCTTATATGTATATATTATATTGCATTTACCTGTTTTTTGTTGTTATTATATTCACTTGCATTGTTATACTACATACTTTTAATACTATAAGATAAACTTCGTGTTCAATGTAGTAATTTCATGCTTCAGATTCTTTGTATTGTAACTAGGTACATATTTTACTCATTGAAAAAAATAATATTAACAAACCTAAATGAAAGATGAAAACGGACAAACGGAGAAACTAAAAATGTTTCAGTCGTATCTGGGACTCGAACCCAGGTCCTCTGCCTATCCGGGGCAACGCTCAACCGACTTAGCTAATGAGACAAGTTCATATTTTTAGTTTCTGTCCTTTTGTCCGTTTTCATCTTTCATTTAGGTTTGTTAATATTATTTTCTTCAATGATTAAATATTACAATGAGGTTTTTAAATCTCAATAAAAATAATTAATAATTAAAAAAAAATTTAAAAAAAACATATTTTACTGTTTGCTCCATGCTGTGCATTTCAATGTTAAGTAACAATTATATGAACTCATTTTGATATTACTACTAGTTAATCCTGTTTATAAAAATACTGTTATCTTACAAAATGTTACTACCTACTTTTCCATGTAAAGCCCAATAAAGCGTTAATAAATAAAATAACAAAACTAATGGTGATCGAAAGGGCAAACACCTTTGTAAGAACAAATGATCTCACAGACTTAGAAACGGTGAATAACTTCATATACCTTGGCTGGTCTATAAGTGACGAAGGAGATTGTGGAACAGATGCGAAAAGAAGGATTTGCATGACAAAAGACACCATTAGCCAAATGCAAAAGATATGGGGTGACAATGGCATAACGAAGACCGCCAAGACGAGACTTGTCCGGGCGCTGATTTTCCCATATTCCTTTATGGTGTGGAAACATAGACACTCAGAGCCAGCGAAAAGAAGCGGATAGATACCCTCGTAATGTGGTACTGGAGGGAAATGCTTAAGATTCCATGGACTCTCTCTATAGGCGCACAAATACATCAATTCTGAAAGAGCTTGACATTCGTAATAGGGTATCAACTGTCTGCCTACGGCGTATCCTCAGATTATTTGGACATGTTGCTCGCCAAACCGAGAACTCCAACCTGGAGAAGCTCATGGAAGTGGAAGGCATGAAAAGCAGAGGAAGGTCACCGATGCGTTGGAGTGACCAAATTTCGCAGGTGTCCGGAACGTTGGTGTCCTACGCAGTGCAGGATCGCGAGGAGTGGAGGAGCCTCATACGCCATGGATATTGCAGTGGAGCGATCTTCAGCAATGAGGAAGCGACTCAAGAAAATTATTATTATACCAAAATACACATCCTCCGTAATTATGAAGTCATTTCCATTGGATGACAAGCCCATTTGCACGTGCAAATGGCGTGCATTGTTCCCCATACGCAGGGGGAACTTTCAATAAAAATATATCGAGGAATTTCAATTCAGGCAATGGATGCAATGTTGCGGAGAAGAGTTGCTGAAAGTTTAAAATTACGAAAATAAGCACAAGGCATCGTAAAATGTTGCCTTTGCGTTGTATTTTATTTAAAGGTGTAATGCAAATGCAGACGTAAGATACCTAACGTGTATATGCAACGAAGTGCGTTTATTTTAAAGTGCCTGTAAAAATATTTCGAGAAGGACTCGAAAGCCATCAATTTTTTTTTTTTTATTCTTCAAAGGAGAAATTATTTTTAGGTGAGTTGTCGTAAAATGTTGCGATAGCCGTTAATTCTTTTATAAAAGAAATTTTGTTTCTGAATGTGATGGTGATAGAAGGAGTATCTCATTTTGATCGAAAATTTGTCAATTTGTGTGGAAACACTGCCAGCATGAAAATTTCATACAATTTCAATAACGCGAATATAGTAATTTTAACGCTAAATTTGCAATTTTCGTGTAAATAAAGCGAAATTTCTTACTTTTCACGCGACATTCTGGTATTTTAAAATATGAAAATAATATTATGCGTTCTAAATATTCTTTTGTCTCTACGCTTTTGATCAGCTTGAATAGTCATAAATTGGAACGCAGCTAACGTTTTGCCGAAAACGCGACGAACTGTTATTCTTTTTTCGATTTTCAAAATAATAATAATAAATTATTTTTACAAAATAATTCTTACAAATTAAAAACAAAAAAACGTCTGTCACTGTTGTTGCAAAATAACCACCTTTGCTGAAAAATAACACAACTTTTCCCAAAAATAACGCGAATTTCACCGAAGTTCGCCAAAAAATAACGCGAAATTTTCAGGTCAGTACAATAATAGAGCATTCAAACGGTTTTGCAGAAAAAAAATGAAGAAATATTTCATAAGGAAAAAAAAAACATTTAGCGACTTTAAGCTTTTAAAAATGGGTCCTCAATCTTCAATGAGCCACTTGCATGCATTTGTCTACGGCATAGGAAAAAATCACGTAAATAACTTTTTTATACTGTTTTTTTATTATTTTTTTATTTTATTTTATATATTAAGAGGAACGGTTGCGCTCCCTGTTTCATATAAAACTTAATTTTGGATTTGAGGCCAAAATACCCATCCAAACTGAATCATATATATTTTTTAATATAAGATTTACTAAATATCTAGTACGGATGAGAAGTATTTTATTTATTTTTGTCATTATGAAGTACATGCCATGAAAAAAAATCAATTTTCATAATTTTAGAGGCAACTTAGAAAATTATTTGCGGGTTTACTGCATTTTTTTTAAAATTATCATATTTGCTAGGTAAATAAAAATATAAAAACAAAACATTAAAAAAAAAGAAGATTTTTTTGGGTCAATATTTTAAATTATGTACGGCAAGTTTGTGTTCCAAGGTAAATTTGTCGTTTTTAATTTAATTTAATGTCCACCATAATGCTTATTCTAATTTTTTTATTTTATATTTCAATATATTTTTAAAGTATACGTTTTTTTTTTTAATCGCCGTTAGCCCCCAAATAATTGTTAAAGGTGTCTCTAAAATCGCGAAAAATCAATTCCTTTAATGGCCTATATTTTATAATTTAAAACAAAAATAAATAAAATACTTCTCATCCGTGGTAGATATTTACTAAACCTTTAATTAAAAAACATATCATTCAGTTTGGATGGGTATTTTGGCCTCAAATCCAAAATTCATTTTTGTATGAAACAGGTCGCACAGCCGTTCCTCTTAATCATCATCATCATCATCACGATGCGTTTATTTGCAGTCCGAATATTTCAGCTTTTCATGTTAAGGTGGCACTATGCTGGATCATGCTCTCTTCACATCTTTTAGTAATGACTAAGTTATTGGCATACGCCGCACACATCTGAGATGTATTTCATACAATGCCCTCCAACACCAGATTGAAAACCAAGGCAGAGAGCATCCCCCTGTCGTACTCTAGATTTGGTTATAATTCTGTCTGATAACTGATTTTGTACATTAAATTCCGATAGTGTGATGTCTACATATTAGTCTTTAACTGTCAGCACCCAAAAATAATTTATCTACAAATTCTATATGGGTAATTAGATAAATGTATAAGGTTCCAAAAGACTGTAATCTTTTAAATTCTATGTGAAATATGTACTGGAATTTTAGGTAAAACATTCTAAATTGCTTTCTCTACTTTTCAAACTGTACCTATTTTCAGGCATTTTGGGACGTATTTCATAGAATTTAAAAAATACAGTTTTAAGAATATTGGCTTTTGAAACTTTATACATTTTCCTAACTACTCATATAGAATTTACAGACAAATTATGTGCGGTATTACTCGAGTTAGCAACCTGAAAAGTTATGTAAAAAAAATATAATATTTTAATACATAACCATGTTTTTGTAAACTACCCACATAGAATTTACAGATAAATATTTTGTGGTATTGCATGAGTTGGCAACCTGCAAAGTGATATTTAGGGCTATTTTTGAGTGCTGGCTCTTTAGGTGACAATAAGAATTTTTTTTTAAATTGTTGCAGCTTTGAAAATACTATTAAGTTTTTTTTTTAAATACTGAATGTCTTAGAAATCTTTCAAGAACCGAAAAAATAAGTATTTTTCCTTACTGCATCTTTCGTTAATGTATATACGAGTATGTCAGTTAATTTATTTTCAACTGGTTCACATTCTTTTGTAATGTATGTAGGCAGTAATGAGTTTTGCAAACTTTCATTTTCATTCTAATCCTTTGTCATAATTGTCACAGTTTATTCTGATACATGACATCGATGCAAATCACATTTTCAAAATTTCTCAGTTTCATTTTGCTGTAATGGTTATAAAATTATGCAATACTGAACAAACATTCCAGATCAGTTTGCCAAGAGCCTGGATGGAAATTAAATTATAACATAAGAAAACTTTTTCACATACGTATGAAGTGTGAGAAAAAATAATGATGGAAGCATTTCCAATAAACATACACCAGAGGTGACTTGCGATCTATCAATGATCATATTATATATTTATGAATCTATTTTTTGCACTATCCCACACTTATGATTTACTCCAAATTTTGCATGATTACCAAAGGGTAACCGTCTCTTGCCAACAGGTAAGGACAGAACCTCGATCAAAACATAGACACCCTTCCCAACTAACTATTTATATTGAAATCAATCTATTCCAAATTTTGTTCATATGCTCTTCGGGAACCTAAGGAAAGGATAGTCACCTTACCTTATCCCCCAGATATCTCACCTTCCTTAACTCATTGTACGTGGATGCCAAGGCAGTTGGGTCGCGAGCGACCGTGTTCAAACTCACTCAAAGAGTAACAAGCAGTTTGGCATTGGGGACAATGACAGCATGGAATGTCCGTTTGTTTATACTTAGATTTTTGTTCATCTTTTATTGCCATAGATACGCATGTTTGGAACACTTTTGGTAAGAAATAAAAATCCCTGTCTATAAATCATCAGATCCAACTACACAAATTATTTCAACAGTTGTATTTATACGGCATACCCTGAAAAGATATCAATAAAAAATAACTGCATACGGAGGCATCCATTACATGTTTAACACCTCGACTCCGGTGATGGGTCTGATTTGACCCAGTGTTTTTTAAATAAAAGATTTTGCCGCAAATATTTCGTTTAGGCTAATTTCCTCTTGTCTATTCTTTTATCAAATATTTACCCACATCTCGACTCAAAAATGATTAAAATCGGACACGTTTTAAATAAGTTATTAGAATAATTGTCTATAAAAACACGCAAAATCTCCATCTCGTCTCAGTTGAATTTGAGCAGCTGACGAAACAGTATATCTCTCGCTCTATCTTTCCGTCTTTGTCTCTCGCAGTCCTTAACACGCAGATGTTGTGAACCATTCGGGCGCATTTCTAGTATTGTGATTATATTTTTATAACTTTGTTTTATTTTTTTTTTATTTCGTACCGTACTAACGCAATGGCAAGGCAAAATTATTTAGCTGATAATGAGATTGAAAAGCTACTTAACAGTGAGAGCAGTGATGATGGCGACTTGGAATTCGAATCATTGAATACAGAATTTGAAAGTGATCCGGAAGACATATTACTAGAGGAAATATCTGAAAGTGAAAATGGAAGTGATAATGCAGTTAGTGTAGGAAATCTGAGTGAATCCGTTGCAAATGGACTTGTCAAATTCCGGATTCCTTTAATTTTTTAATGAAAATTGTTCATTTAAATTTGTTTTGTTGAAAAATAAAAGTTTTAGTATTTTTAACTAAAATGTATGTCATTCAATGGTTTTAATTGTGACAAATTAATGTGTCAGTAAATTAAATACTCAAATAAGAACGCCATTATATAATATTTTCTAATATTTGCATAAGCAATCATCATGTAATATGGCTATAAATTTAATTTATTTTATTTTTACACATCTTTCTATTAGAGGTACAGCAACAAGGAAGAATTAAATAAGTGATTTTATTTCTGGTATTTTAAATAATACATGATATACTTGTAAATGCACACTGTCGATTTCCCGAAAATGTTAATAAATATAGAATCAAAAATGTTCGCTTCCACTGACTTCCTGGGGCGAGTCCTTACCCCCCCTCCCGCACTGCTCTCCTCATTCCGCTGACCGTCGGCAGCGGTTGTCTCAAGACGCTACCGATTTAGTCGTGGTTTTGCTCTCGCGTGGTATGCCCGCGCTGCTGCATATCGAAGAACCGCAACATTTACGGAATACTAATTTCTAAAACATCTATCTTTATACAAGAAACATAAGGGATATGTTATGAGTTTATGAGGAATTACATAATATCATATAAAAGTAAGGATATGAACGAAAAATGCATAAAAAAGCCTTTTAATTTCATCATTTCAGCCGGGTCTATCTGGACCCACCATCGCCGTATGTGTTTTATTTTGAACCTCCGGGTATTACGTGTTAAAGAGTTAAAAAAATAGTTGGTAAACTAACTATCACGCCGTTTCTCCGCAGGGGTAGGCAGAGAGGAAGGACCGCCAAACAACTCGATCTTGGCATACACTTCTTGCTTCATTCACATTCATACATTCTCTTCTATTATTCCGACTTCTGACATGGCCCGACTCAAGTATTTGATTTACTTGATCGTTCCATGTCTTCCTCGGGCGTCCCCGGCTTCTTCTTCCATTCACATTTGCGTCATACATTCTTCTTAACACTCATTTCTTCGTTCATTCGCTCCACATGCCCAAACCATCTAAGCGTTCCTTTCTTAATCTTACTCATTACGCTTACATCAGCGTTGCATTCTTTACGAATTTCAATATTTTTCACCAGATCCATGGTATGTATGTATCTAATTTTCAAGAAAATTCTTTTGACAATCTGGTGGAAGGCGAATATTGGCTGAATAAATAAAAATATGCAATATATATAGAGATGAAATTCCAACAAACACAGATTTATGGAAATGACAATAATTTTTCCTACCAACACACTATTGTTGTTGACCGATCTGCACCATTTAAATCCAACTCAGCAATACATTCATAATTTTTTTTTTTAAATGTATTGAATGTTTTTGATGATTTCAATTCTGAATCGTTTTCAGATTAATCAACATTCTAAGTAAGGTTAAAAAACAATTCTTTCGGACCCATAGAGCTGGGAAAACAGTAAACCTATCCAAGCCCGAAATCTAGAATGACGAAATGTTATTGTTTTGGAAAGTGATTTTTTTGATGATTTTGTTGCTGAATCGAATTCATGCTCTTATTATAACGATATATACATAATTACAAAGTTTCACCGAATTCAGATAGACAGACCCATAGAAAATAAATAAACCTAAAAAACCAAAGAATTTATGACGAAGTAATAAAACAACAAAATCAACAAAAAAAAACAACATTTCCATGTTCAAAAAAGGGTAATTTTACACAATTCCGCTTCAGTAGAAAAATTCATAATTTAGAAAAAAGAAATATACTGTTAGGTTAATAAAAATAAATAAAAAATAATTACACATGCGGATTTTCAAAATATTTCACTTTATTTTTTACTTTATGTAAATCAAAATACGTAAATATGTAAGGGAAATTGACGCCATCTTTAATGCTGTTAGTATGATAATAAGACGATTTTTAGGTACGTAAATATGTAAGGGAAATTGACGCCATCTTTAATGCTGTTAGTATGATAATAAGACGATTTTTAGGTTCTTAGGTTATTAGGTTGGGTTAAATAATAAGATGATTTTTAGGTTATTAGGTTGGGTTAAATAATAAGATGATTTTTAGGTTCTTAGGTTATTAGGTTGGGTTAAATAATAAGACGATTTTTAGGTTCTTAGGTTATTAGGTTGGGTTAAATAATAAGATGATTTTGCAGTTGGCGCTTCCGACAAAAAAGTAAAAAATAAAGTGAAATATTTTGAAAATCCGCATGTGTAATTATTTTTTATTTATTTTTATGAAACTAACAGTATATTTCTTTTTTCTGAATTATGTATTTTTCTACTGAAGCGGAATCGTATAAAATTACCCAAAAAAATTTCATGAGATCCTGGGAGTGGTGATAAAATTATGAAAACTCATCTTATGCTTAATCCGAATACTGCTCAACAAATCAGGTCAGAAACTCACCCTGCGCAGCTTGATTTTAACACATTCAATTTAGAATTCACCTGCACATTCAGCGAAAATTTGATTTGAATCCTAGGTGCCGGTTATCACACACACATGACAGCCACGCAGTGGGCTTGACTTTTCAAATCACACGTGTGCGTCAGCCGCAGTTAAACAGTTAATAATTAGTCACTAACCTGTTAGATGATTGCCGGTGAACTCAAAGTCATCGTCTTGATCCCAGTGCTTAAGAGACAGGGTCCCCAAGGGGGTTGCATTGGCAAACTCCAAATTTGCAAAGTGCCAGTCCAGAATTTGCCGATCGCGCACAGATAGGTAAACAGAACTGGAAAACAAAAATAAGCTTTATACACCGTATTTCACAATCATACAGCAAAACTTCAGGATGTAAAATTCAGAACAATGTAGGTGTATCAAACGTGTCTATAGTGAATCAATTTAAACATATTTCTTTATAACCAAATATAAATTGTTGCACAACACCTGTAAATAACCAAGTCAAGAATGGACCACAAAATGCAATACCAAGCGAGCCAAAGGCCTATATTTCACAGTAAACATGTCAAAATTACACCACAAAATGTAATGATTTCACAACACCTGCAAATAATGTTGCCGGCGCCCTATAAAAATCGTACACACATAGGCACGTGCTCTCTTTTCACTTCAACCGCAGAATGGAGAACATGTCCTCGCTTTGATACCTTCACCTGCCGCTGCCAAATAAGAACAATCTTCTAGTCGCTCAGAGCGACGACATCTCCATTGGGAAACTACCAAACACCTTCCTCAAGAGGATTCGCAAATCACAATAGTCGTGCCAGTGCCTAAATATTTACACTCTTTTCCTTGTGCAGGGCTTATACGTCTCGTACAGTAGGTACAGAGAAAAAGCAAACATATTTTATTTCATTGATGTCAAAAAAGGAGAGACGCAATAATTTCATCACTTGCATCCGGTTGACCGAAATGAACGATATACTTCCTATAAAGGAGTCCTCAAAACACATAAAACTTTAATTTGCGAGTAGGTAAAATACGATAATTTTTTTGGTGTATAAAAAACATAGTATATTATTTGGTATTCCGAGGATCATTGATAAGGTTCAATAACTATTTGCATATGTCTGTTTTGGCTACTCGTCCACAAAAATCTAGATTTAAGATTTCGTTGACATTGAATGTACGAGGTGTGATCAAAAAATACGGTGTATGAACTTTTATAGCAGCAACTACAGGCGCTAGATCCATTTGAAGTAATAAGTCCGATAATCTATGAGATAATCAGTGTCAAGTTTGAACAAGTTGTGACTTATCAGTCAGCTTCCAAAGCCGGAAGTGTGAGGCCGTGTTTACTGTGTCTGTCGCGCATCATGGATTTCGAACAACGCGTTAAGGCGATGCAATGGGAAGTAATGCAAAATCGTGCGTTTTCGGTTTGAGAATTTGTCGATCTAGAAATATCATAGATAACTGAATTAAATACTGCAAGTAGATCATACCTTGGCCTTTCATTTAACCGTCAAGTTTTTTGGTATGTCTTTTTATAAGCTTAGAAAAAAATAAAGTATGACACATTAAAAAAATGTTTAAAGCGCAAAATCTCCTACTTATGAACTCTTTTTCCCATATTTTCGCATTGTTCATTATGATAAATTAAGTTTTTTAGAATATGACCGTAAAACATTTTAATAATTATGTCTGAGCTTTACAGAATAGAATAAAACACGCATTTTGGTGATGTTTTTTTTGCCGAAATCGAAACATGTGGCCGATGTACAGCGGGATTTTGAACCTTGTCGCCACCTGCATAAGGAGCGCGTGATTTCGTTAAAAATTTAGCCGGTGGATGGCCTTAACATTAAGTTTTGTTTAAAGTTGTAAAAAAGTGCTAAAGAAGCTCATGTAATTTTAAAATCAGTGTATGACGATAATGTGGTGACTCTGAAGACGGTTTGCAAGTGGTATTAGCGATTTAAAAGAGGAAATGAGTCGGTTAAAGATGAGCAACGGTCGGGATGTCCTTCGACCTCAAAAACACACGAAAATGTGCAAAAAGTGGCAAAAATGATTCTTTCAATAGTCGATTGACTATTCGAGAGTTTACAGAAGAACTGAACATCTCGTACGGGTCCATGCAAAGCATTTTAACAGATAATTTAAATGAGTGGCTTTCTTCGCCCTAAGAATGCACGTCAGTCAAGGCGAATGTCAAAATCATGCATAGTGCGATCAAAGTTTGTTCCAAGGGGAACAACTGTAAACTCCGAATATTAAAAGAGCTTACTGCAGCATTTGCGAGACAATTTACGGAGAAAGAGCCCGGAAAAATGGGCCAATGGCTTCCTTCTTCATAACAACGCACCGTGCCATACCTCACTTCTGATCCGCCAGTTTTTGGCTGAAAAAAAGGTTCCTGTCTGTCCACATCCTCCCTTCTCTCCAGATTTAGCACCATGCGTCTTCTGCCCTTCCGAAAGAAGCCTTCCAGAAATGCTTCTAATCATTTTTTTTTTATTTTTTTATATGAATACCTCACAAGAGTCCCAACTGCTCCCAACCGTCTGGAGCCAGTGAGACTATGGCACTCCCAATTGGGGAATGTTGTGAGGCTGAAGGTATTGGGGAGGGGAAGGAGAAGGGTAAGAGGGAGGTGGGGAAATACCTGGCTATTCAGATCTGGTCACCAAACACGGCTAAAAGCCATTTCAAGCAACGCTTCAATTCTGAATGGTGGTCTTTCACCAGGGCGATACTGAGAGTATCTTCCACTCTGGAACGTGCGCAAATATACTATATACTATATATTATTTTTAAATAAATTAATTGTGAAACAGCACAAATTAATTCAATAAAATTTACTTAAGCACGCCGGGATTTGAACCCGCGACCTTCGGATTCGTAGTCGAGAGCCTTACCCCTCGACCATGGAGGCCGTCAAATCATGGAATCAACATTGGGACAAGTGCATCGCCAGTCAAAGAGAGCACTTTAAAGGAGATTAAATCAAATTTGATGGAAGCTTTTGTTCACAATAAAATTATTATCGGATTTTTAGATCACTCTTCGCATATCAGGAATGTATACACAATCCTTTGGCTGTTAAATATATTATTATTATACAATTTTCAAGTGATTTAAAATATTCATGTGAATAGATTTTTCGACTGAGAAAGCGGAAATGTGGCATGATCAAGTACACAAAATACTTAAGAAGGACCATAATAGGTATTCAAATATAATACATAGACAAGCATGTATTAAGGCGGGTCTCCTGCGAATGCTTTTTTAGAAACATTACACAAGAATGTTTGTTTTCATACACATTCCGTCTCTTGCTAAAATGTTTTGTTTGGTTAAAAACAAAACATTTTGTATAGACGACAAGATGAGTTCCAGAATAATCTTTTGAATGTATTACATATTTTTAAAGGTTGGAGTAAAACATTACAGTTTTGTTTATTGTTTAAATAAATAAAAAAGAATATAAATATCAATGAATTTGTTTTTCACGATGTGTCCTTTAATAGTTCTAAATATGAGGGTGGTAATGCTATTATAAATAGCAGACAAAATAAGAGAAAACACAACAGTGAATTATTATTATTAGTGATACATAAGCAAACTTCTTATAATAATATATTATAATCTCGCTAAGTACAAATAACCTAAAAAACCCGTCCGATTTATGCTGTGACTGACGAAGTATCAGGCGCATAGATTGACACATCGTGCGGTGTTTATTAAACAAACCGTTCCCCTGCATGGGGAATGTTTTCCATCGGCGATGGAAAGAAAAACATTGTGTATATAAACACAAATGTCTGTACAGTAACGCCCCATTGTTTTGTGTTTTTGCGTAAATATGTAAAAAAAAAAACATTCACAGGAGACGCAGCTTTAGAAAAGGAATGCGGAGGAAACAAGGAGTGTGATCCAGGTGAGAGGTTTACAATGGTTATTCCCTTCACCTATTACAGCTAAATGGTTTGAAACAACATTTTTATGTTTTTACCTTGGCGGATTAGCTTCCAGCTCCTCGAGATTATCTTCGATCTGCTTCATCTGCTCAGTGAGCTGGTCATACTGAAAGCACAGGGTTGACATCTCTTTGTGGAGCCGGCGCCAATTGAACTCCTGAACGATGCCCCAAGTGCCACTGCTGGGGTTGCCCTTCAACTTGGCCAGAATATCTTTCTCGATCTTCATGGATTTCAGAAGATCATATATCTCCAGCATCCTGTTGAAAGGAGGACTCATTCAATATCATACTTAATGAGATTAGAATATTATACGGCCTTATTTAGAGGAAATAGACCACAGTCGAAAAATAATTGCAAAAAGTAAACTTCTTAAACGTAAATTTATGTAAATATGTTACATAATGTAATTAAATTTTTAAATTTTCACTATTAATTTGGTTAATAAATTAAAATTTGGTAGTTAAGGTACAACCCTCGTGGTTTTAAATAAAAACATATCAATTATAATTACTTAATAAATTAAAGCTAATTAAAAATTATGTATTTAAGAAGAAGGTAGTACCTATATTGGATAGAAGTTGCAACAATTCAGTTGTGAAAATGTATTTAGAGCTGAATGATGGAATAAAGGAATTCATTTTACATGCGGTTGTAGTGAAAATACAAAAACTTAATTCAATAAAATCTAAAAATGTTGAGAAAGCCAAACACAATAATTTTAATTCAAATTCAAAACCTAGCCAAAAATACCTTGTTTGATTTTCCTTGAGGTTTTCTTGAAGACCAATAACCGATTTCAAATGTTGACTCTGAAAAACAAAACAAAAATTCTTAATATGTACGTACATAACACATAATTAATTTTTACAATAACCTTTCTAAAAAATATTTTTTAGTCATGTTTTATTTTATATTGAATACCAATGGAAGCTTCTACCTGTTTTTGCTTGACATTTTTCTGCTGCAGCTTGATGACCCACTCCAGAGCCTGTCCAAGCGAAACAGGGGTGTTACCAAAGTAGTTGTAATCCACCTGATGCGATATATAGGATGTTGCATCCAAAAGTCTGTTAAACTCTCGCTCCACCTAAACAAAATGTTTTAAATCAATTTAAGATGTAGAAACAAAGACGGCAGTGAGTACTGCCTGTCTGGGTGTTGTGATTTTAATTGTCAAATGGACCTTACAAAAATGTCTATAGTACAGCTATTGTAAAGAATATTAATGATTCAATTACACATACATAATGCCATAACTAACATACAACTATGCCATTTCAAGAGGATGGAATGACACTCTTTTCTGACTTACACTCTCCTTCGTCTTTTTTTTTTTAAATGTGAGTACCGCACAAGAGTCCCAACTATTCCCCACCGTCTGGAGCCAGTGAGACTATAGCATCCCCA
This sequence comes from Halesus radiatus, assembly GCA_022606495.2. NCBI lineage: Eukaryota > Metazoa > Arthropoda > Insecta > Trichoptera > Limnephilidae > Halesus > Halesus radiatus. Next base: position 76,097 of record JAHDVE020003383.1, on the reverse strand, counting down.
ATTGGGGTATGTTGTGAGGCTGAAGGCAGTTTAGAGGGGAAGTAAATAGGGAACAGGAAGTTGGGAAAGTACCTGGCCATTTAGACCTAGTCACCAAACACGGCTAAACCATTTCAAGCAACGTTTCGATTCTGAATGGTAGTCTTTCACCAGGGCAATAGTGAGAGTATCTTCCACTCTCGAAAGTTCTGTAAATATACTATGTATTATTTTTAATTAATTAACAACACAAATTAATCAAATAAAATTTACTTACGCACGCCGGGATTTGACCCCGAGACGTTTGGATTCAAAGTCAAGAGCCTTACCCCTCGACGAGGAGGCCATAATGTACATATGCACATTAATTCATTTGGTCATACATATTTATATATTATTCTGACTGTCAGTGTTTAATTTTCCTTGCAACATATTTTCCTAAAATGCTGACAATTTTAATTAAACTTAATCACATAGAACTTATTTATATTTAAATCATTGAAGAAGATAATATTAACAAATCTCAAATTGAGTTTGATTCCGTTTCATGTTTCATTGAAGAAGATAATATTAACAAATCTCAAATTGAGTTTGATTCCGTTTCATGTTTCATTGAAGAAGATAATATTAACAAATCTCAAATTGAGTTTGATTCCGTTTCATGTTTCATTTGAGATTTGTTAATATTATCTTCTTCAGTTATTAAATACATATTACAATAAGGTTTATGAGCTTCAATAAGTAATTCCAATAAATCGATTATTTATTTTTATACATCCGTAATACAATATTGTATGTCATCATACCTGTATGCAAATCATCCTAGTTTCCCTTTTTCATTTGTAATAAGATTATTAGAGTGAAACCCACAAAAATATAAGCTTCCCACAAAAGAAGTTTTATTTTTCAAGTCCCATAAAGACTGAAATTTAAAAAAATGGCCTAATTTATCTCACATGCAAAGTTTTCCCACATAAGCAGTCTTTGTTTTCTGTCCATTGGAAAATCTCATAATAGTTTCACAATATACCTAAATCTGCGGCACTGAATATAATTGTAGGTGCACTTTAACTATTTTTGTGACTTTTCAAATCCCTATGTTGGCTTATGAAAATATTTAATATGTATACCATTTCATCCTTATGTTTGGGAACTTGGATTCCCGTGGCTTCGTAAAGGGGACATTTCTGTTTGATCTTATGCAGCTCCATATCCATTTGGAGGGAAAGTGTTGTGACAGGATTCCCACCGAGACCTGTCACTACCATTGCCCCTGAAATAAAAAGGCATTGATGATCCAACATGATATAATACAATAAAAACAAAACACTCAAATGGTGTAATTCAGTGATATTTTACCCCAAGCACACTTTTTAAATTTAATAATGATAAAATTTATACAATTTGAGGCAACAATATAAGTGCGCATAAATGTATTATACATAGTACGATGGTGTTGTATAATATAAGAGTATCAATATTTCAATAAGTCAAACATGGTTATAACGTACATGAGGGGACCGGCTAAATCGGCTCCTTACAGGCGTTACTCGTTATATTCAAAGAGGTTTAAAAAAAAATCATATGTACACCTACCTACCTATATTATCAATATATTTACCAATATATAATATATTTACAAGTACTTCTTATTAAATAAAAAATATTACAAAAATATACACTTGATAAAATTTATAATCATTGATTGTTTTAAAGATTTCGCTTCCGTGATTCTCAATTTCCTTCTCAAAACACTCAACGCATTATAAATCTCATCACCTGGTTCGAGACTTCCAAGAAAAATATCACTAAATTATCATATTATCTATCACTAGCTTTCGCATATTGTTTCAGTTGTAAACCCCCGCTAGTCATAAATCACTAGCTTGCGCTATTGTCATGGTTTCCATTGTAAAATTTTACTTGTTGCAAACCAGTGATGCTGCATAATAATAAGTGATAATCTGCAGCTTAATTTGTGCGGCCCGCATGTGCAAGTTTGTACGCCCCACTCGACTAAAGAGAAAAATCAAAACGTTTGTGGTAATTCTTGAAAACCCCGGTAGAGAAATTTTTTATTTAGTTTTTTATAATCCATTCCGCATGTCCCTAATGTAACTAATTTCAAAGAACCGGTTTGCACCAAGCGAAAATCATTAAATCGCCAGAAACTTGAAATCATGAATTTCCCTCAGAACCCGCTCCCTACTCAAAAACTTTAAAAAATCCACTTGTGGGTAGCGAGCCTCGTTTGACAAATAGGTAAAGTGACCCCTCTGCTAAAAAGGTTGTGCATGAACTGCTATGAACTTACCCTATACTCGTACATTTTTATTGGTTTTTAAAACAAAATTGACAGCAAGTAGTAATACAAAAGAAGATGTAAAAAGGGAATAAGATTGCAAAGCCCAATTTTCGGATGACTTTCGCAGATTTTATATGACAATTTGACATAGTGCCCGATGGATAGGAATGTTTCACATTGCCGACTATCTTACAAAGGTAGTGCCATAAAAATATTAATCCGTCTATAACGGAATTCAACAAAATTCTCGCTAGCCGCCACACTATGTCGCTACCTTTGTTATTACTTACTTCAAGAATTGTTTTTTTTTAATTTCAGATCCAATGATCTATATTTGTATTTAGAAAATGTGTTGACAAAATTATTTGCACAGTATATCAGTGAAACGTCCTCTTTATAACAATCAAAGATTGTATGAAAACAAGCTTGAACTAAAAGAGCATTGGGTAATTGCTCATTACAGCCGTGAACTCGCCATTGCCGTGATCGTTATAACCAAGTTCGATTGTACAACAATACGCTCCTTCTAAGGGTACATAGGTTTATTTATGTTTTACATTAGGTACTTACTTACCTAAGTTTATGTAACCTGTTCTGAAGAATAGCTTGGCATTTGTAGATATGTATTATATGGCAACACCAAGCTAGTCACTATGTCTTTGAAATGTGTTCTTTTAAAGAAAATTCACAGGCATAATATATATTTTTTAAATTTATGATTTTGATCTGTGAATTTGATAGTTTTTTTTTTTATATATATCTAACATCTAATACAATGACATGGTTGTTTCGATTCACAAATTTCAGAAATACAAAAAAATCACCTTTCCGTACACTTCCTTGCAAAGCGTTAAATAATTAAAAAAAAGTTTTAACAAATAATTATCTTTTTCGGAAAGTACCACAAATTTTTGAACAACATTTGGTTGAAGTGAAACATATGCACTTGAACCGTTGTGTTTTTTTTTTTAACTTAGCTTGATTTTCTATGAGCTATCTTGGTGTTGCCATTCAAAACCTTTTTTTAATCCCAGCACACTCAATTTTTTTTCTACTTTTAAATATTTAGGTGCTACTGGAAATGTACAGTGTAATTTTTAGTTGTGAGATTATGATAAACAAATATAACAATTACAGAATACAATACAAAAAATAACAATACATAATAATAAGCTATATCTAATTACATTGACGATATTTACGTATAGCTATAGAAAATACTGTGCAGCTACCAACTATTTTACAAGAATACAAAAATAAATTGCAGCAAGACAATGAATGCTTACAATTGCCATCAATAGATAGCAGTGATCAGCTACTACAGAAATTATGATATCTTCTGTTTGAGTTGGGATTTATGGTTGAAAATTTATAGTTTAATGTACAAACCCAGGTCGGCTACGTAAGGGCCCTTCCTGTAGGTCACAACTCGCCCTCCTACTCGATCTCTTCCTTCCAACAATATCACCTCACATCCCGCCGATTGCAACTGCCGTCCTGCAGCGAGACCAGAAACTCCTGAAAAATTTAATTATGAGGTATTAGAAATCGAGATAAATACATTACAATGTAAAAAAAAATGAGATATGAGGTATTAAAAATGAAATGGGATTAAACGATTAAAAAACGATAATACAAATGAAAATGAAGTTATGAAAACCGGTATACATGACTGTAACAATACTTGTATTAGACGTATAAGCCCCACACGAGAAAAAAAGTGTAAATATTTAGGCACCGGCACGACTATTGTGATTTGTGAATCCTCTTGAGGAAGGTGTTTGGTAGTTTCCCAATGGAGATGTCGTCGTTCTGAGCGACTAGAAGATTGTTCTTGTTTGGCGGCGGCAGGTGGAGGTATCAAAGCGAGGACATGTTGTCCATTCTGCGGTTGAAGTGAAAAGAGAGCACGCACCTCTGTGTGTACGATTTTTATAGGGCTCCGGCAACATTATTTGCAGGTGTTGTGAAATCATTACATTTGGTGGTACAATACTGATCAGACAATGCCTGGTTCCCAATCCAGAAACATTGTGAAACATAACTTCAAAAATAATAAATTCCACCACCTAATTGATTGAAGACCTCCGTGGCCGAGTAGTAAGTTTTTTGGCTTGAATACCAAAGGTAACCATAAAAATAAATATTAATAGACATGTTCTTTCACAGTTACAATTTGAATAAATTATAAATAGCATGCATATTAATGTTTGTTTCCAAAGCAGTAAATAATCAGTATTGCCTTAGAAAGATTATCATTCACCGTTCAGAATCGAAACTTACCTTAAAACAGGTTTTATGTATGTGTGAAACAACTAGATTTGAATAATCAGTTCTTTCCCAATCTTCCCTTTCCTAATTTCTTTCCACCTCACAGCACATCCCTAAATTGAGGGCGCTATAGACCTACCTGTTCCGTTTTAAAATATTAATCGAAATAACCACTTCTGAAACATTTTGATAATCTCTACTAAAAAAAACTCCTCTTTTAAAGCAACCACTGCTAACACAAGAAGCCCAAACTAAAAAAAAATTAATTGGTTCAGTTTATAGGAATTTCAGCTTAAGGATGCTTGCTACACATCGTTTCCATAATAAATATGTAAAAAGTAACTAACCAGCTCCAACGATGATAACTTTGGGAGAAGTTTTCCCCTTCACTGCAGTGGGGATGGGAGTCAATCTCTTGTAGATGCCATAATTCACAAAGCCATGTCTTTCCAGGAAGCTGTGGACCCGAGTCAATAATCCCGGATCACTATTGTATGGAGCCTGGAAAAAGAAGGTGTGTTTCATTGTGACAATTGTAAAATACACAATATGTTCATTGTTAACATCCTTCCAGTTGATAAAAATAGACCCGTGTTAGACTCCTTTGACATTCTGTCTCTTTCTTTATGTATTGTCCAATTCTATTACATGTAAGAATATCTTTGTCTCACTGTTCCATTGAGTTGTTTTATATTTTGTCTCCCTCTTATTATATTTTGTATATCTGACCTATATATATATATATATGACCACTCTATGCATTTTTGTTTGTTTTTTTTTTTTTTATTAAGTTTAACAAAAAATTCGCAAAAAAATGTAACCTTACTGGGGTACCCCGTTCTAAGGTCACATTGTACATGGTTTTATATAAAGAATATGAATTTGGTCAAGTATATTTTTCGTAATTATATTAAAATATTACTAGAGGACATGATAATGCAATAAGAATTAATAAGAATTCTAAAAAATTATTAAAAACATGCCATTACCGTTAAACCCTGTTTGGTTGCAACATCATATCTATATTCTTCCTTCCCATGTCCATAATCCATATCTTAATACTTTTTTTGAATTCGGTTTAGTTTAGTTTTAAATCTTTTTTTTTTTTTTCGAAGAAGAATTCTTCTCCTAGAAGGTTTTCACTTTGTGATGTCATTACGTATTTTAATTAAAACAAAATAACTTTGTATACATCACTTTATTAATATACAATATTACAACATGTTTCGTGAGCGATGCTCACATCTTCAGGTATCAATGTATACCTGCTCACGAAACATGTTGTAATATTGTATATTAATAAAGTGATGTATACAAAGTTATTTTGTTTTAAATCTTACCTGATGAAGCTTGTGATAAGTGAAACCGGTTGTTAATGATTTAAAAAAAAATTGGTGGTTTAAAACAAAAAAAATTGTTTTATTTTATAAACCCCATCACTAATGGTAGTTGTTATCACTGATAACAATGTTGGATGTGGAAAGTGGCAACTTTGCATTAGAGCTGTTTAAAGTTTTATGTCTGCATTTTTATTGTTTTAGAAAGCAAGAAATATTTCGTTTTTAGACATTTTGCACAAACCCTTATTAATTTCATTGTCAAAACAATGAATTGTGGCGACTTTAAACAGCTCTAATGCAAAGTGACTAAATTGCACACCCGACATTGCTCATTGGGACAGTCGATATAATACAGTAGAACTGATCAAGAAAAATGGTCATTCCTCATTTACAAATTTCAACAGAAGAGGGTTCTGGAGTAGAACAAGAATGAGATTGAGTTAGGCGGCATGCGTCCAGCACATTTTGAAACGAGAAAAATTATAGAGATGAAGTAAAACGGGACAGAAATATGGCATAAGGAAATGAATTCAATTCCAAATTTCCAGCACACATTAACAGTGAAAATGAAAATCAACACTTATCGCAATGAATATGGCTCTCATACCATAAAGATATTTTTTTATGCATGGTATTCTTCGTTAGATGGTATTTACCAAAAAACATAGAATTTAGTAAGGTTTTTAAAATAGCTTTGGCATTATTAGGAGCACAAAGTTACAAATAACAAACCTCCATATTTTCCAGACCATTTTCGGCTGTAAGCTGCAGCTTTGGATTCTCAACCCACATTTTAAGAAGACGATTCCTGATCTGGATAAAGACATGAAGAGTAGGCCCTGTCAAATCAGGGAAGCAGCCAGCCTCCAGGGAAGACAGACGATCAAATGGTAACCTCGACTGAAATGCAGCGCCTTCAAGACTGAAACCATTTTAGGCAGGAAAAATTAATAAAAAAAATTAAAACATTAAAATTCATTATATAGACTGTTCAGAAATGTATTTACCCTGATGGCATTTCTCTGAAGTTCACTTCTTCCGGTTCTTCCACCTTTTCCTCAGTAATGGGTTTTTCTTCCTTTTTGGGGGGTGTAACTTCGCCAGGGGCATTATCCAAAGAGCTTCTGATGGAAATGGTTTCTTGAACGAGCAGGGGACTGCTTGACACATTTTTATTTTTATCAGAATAATCCGATTCCGAATCTTCGGGAACCTTAAGCTTATCCTCCATCTCTCGTCCATCAACCTATGAGACAAAATGCATATTATGAATGTTGGCAATAATTTTGTGTGGACGTAATATTAAATTGATCACATTGTGTATTTAAAAATAACTATCATTTACCTTAACCCTCTTTCTGCGGCTCATTTTCGCGACAAAAACAACTGAAAAGTTTGACAGTCGAAGACCGGCGCCGAAAACGCTAAATAACTAAAGTCATAGATACACGACTCTAGAAGTAAACAAAGATCGTTACGTTATACTTTATCTAGATGTAGTAAACAAAGATCGTTACGTTATACTTTATCTATGTATGTCATTTCGGGTCATAGAGAAATTATGTTTGTGCTCGGTAGGTACTAGTGATGGGCAGAATTGAAACGTTTTGACTATCGATATATGCTATTTCGAAACATCAAGAAAATCGAATGATATAACGAATGAATCGCTCGGAGTTCGGCGAAAACAATAGTTTCTGATGGCCTCCATGGTCGAGGGGTAAGGCTCCTGACTACCAATCCGAAGGTCGCGGGTTCAAATCCCGGCGTGAGCAAGCAAATTTATTAAATTAATTTGTGCTGTTTCACAATTAATTCATTTTAAAATAACATGTAGTATATTTGCGCACGTTCCAGAGTGGAAGATACTCTCAGTATCGCCCTGGTGAAAGACCACCATTCAGAATTGAAACGTTGCTTGAAATAGCTTTCAGCTGTGTTTGGTGACCAGATCTGAATAGCCAGGTATTTCCCAGCCTTCCTCTTCCTCTTCTCCTTCCCCTCCCAACACTTTCAGCCTCACAAAATTTCCTAATTGGGGATGCCATAGTCTCACTGGCTCCAGACGGTTGGGAGCAGTTGGGACTCTTGTGGGAAATTCATGAAAAAAAAAAAAAAGCTTCGGCCAGCGGATGAGTTTTTTTTAATTTATTCTAAAAACCTGGACACTAAACCAAGCTTGATAATTTTTCACAATATTATCTACCTACGAGTACATAAAATATTTAACAAATATTTTTCTATCTGAAAACATTATTTTATCGTATTGCGTAATAATACTATCATTGTTTTGAATTAAGAAATAAAACCTCCTGACGTCCCTTTCCCCGTTAAAATATATGTCAACCTTCTAATAGTTTTAAGAATGCCATCTTTTGCACACCCAAATCATTGTAAATCATAACCAAAAATATTAATTCGTCATCAACATAACTTCTTTGTTCGTAGGTAATATCGTAATTAAACATGTAATGGGTATCAGATAACATTTTCAAAATTTACTGATTAGCCAGCAGGTAGCAAGTATAAATATTATAAATTCCCATTAAACCCTATTGTATTTAAAAATAATATATTGGTACACATTATAACCTGAAAACATAATTAAAACACTCACACATTTTCATGGAAATAACAATTAACATCAACATGCGCACAATGACATTACAAAAACTGTAATGTTATTGAATATGCGTACAAAATCTTTAAATGAAAACTTTACAAGCTAACAATCATTGATAGTATCATTGTACCTTCGCGATATCCATCCGTGTTTTTATTAATACTTAATATTTTTATCGTATCTCGTAATAATATAATCTCTGGGAGATTAGAACGATTGTCTCGGCTTGTGTTTTCAAATGACTTTCAAATGGCGTTTCTCGAAGTTGAAAATCGATTCTCTCGAAAATCAATTATCAGTCCGAGAGAACTTCTCAAAATAAAACCTCTCGGAGTTTAGAAAGATTTTCTCGGTTTGTGCATCATGAATTCAGATGTTTCTCGAAGTTGAAAATCGATTCTCGTATCGTGGACTTTTTTCTGACAATCAAATGAATATCTCGTTGAAGTCCGAGATACGGGAGATTCGATTATCTCTGACAATGTGTCGGAACATTTTGATTATTAAAATAATCGTTTTTATGATCGATCATTGATCGATTCAGCCCATCGTTAGTAGGTACGCTTGTTTTTGGTGTTTATTAAGGTCTAGTGATGTGCGTTAATCGATATGTCCGAATCCGACATAATCGAATTATATTTCGCGGCGTTTCAGGCCCTCTGACCGAAGTTTGGATGGCCATCGTAACAGGGAAGTGCTTTTGAACTCTTGCTGTAATCCTCCCATCGCCCAGTGAAGTTAGTTTTAAGAATACAAACTTTTAGTAGACTTAAGCAAAGTGAATCGCTAATTTTAAGAACAAGATTTTCACGTAGAATTAAGTACTTGACTCTCTAATTTTAATGATATTTTGTTCCTAGTTAAGATTAACTTTAGTTTAAGACTAACTCCACGAATAGAACAATATATGACTTATAGTAATTACCTAAAGCGAGTTTTAGTTCCTACCCTTTTGCGTTATTCCTAGAGATATAATGATTCTACTAAATAAGAGCTTCCTAACAATGCCATCACATTGATACTATTGACACATTTTCTTGATTAGTTTTTTTTTCCAGCCTGCGCATGTAAATTTGATTTAATTAATCTGCGTCGTTTTGCAATTAATTCGTTAAAAATAATATTTACAGTATATTTATGGTGTATACCAAACTGAAAGATACTTTAAATGGCTTTAACCGTGATTAGTGTTTAGATCTGAATAGCCCGGTACCTCCCCACCTTCCTCTTTCCCATCGCCTTCCCCGCCCCATACCTTTTACCCTTACAACATACCCCAATAAGGGATGTCATAGTCCCACTAGCTTCGTACAGTTGGGACTCTTGTGCGGTATTCGCATAAAAAAAGGAGTGTCAAGAGAATTCATAATGCGAAAGTAAATGGTAGAAGAATTAATCAATCAATGCAAAAATGATATGAAAAAAGGACCCACCATGAATAACATAATACCGACATACTAATATATCAATATTACGTAATATCACAAAAAACGGAATGATACAGAACTATTCGCAAGCTCTCGAACTTTGTTACCATCTGGTTAGAATTTTTTGGATGCGATTTTAATCTTTAGTGCTTTGAATTATATATGAAAGGGAAATTATAATCGACTGCGTTAATAAGCCTCTGGCCGTTTTCCGCGCATGCGTCTGTCACGGACTTGACAAAGAGTGATAGTTTGGCGAGATAAATATGCAAATTTTAATGGCTTGAAATAAAAATAAATATGTTATGCATGATAAGAAATAATAGGTTTGAGGTATCATTAGAAATTCTCTCCTCCCAGAGTCACCGAATAAATAATCACCAAAGAAATTGCCACCAATGACATTGTTGTAATGTGGAAGGATATAAATTATTACGTAGACAAATTCGTTAAAATTTCAATGAATATATTGAATTTTCAAGCAAAAACTCTCAAGTAATCGCAATAAACAAACAATGATTTTACGAACGAAATGAACACCGTAAACTGCAAAATTATAAGCCATAAACAGCTGGTAAAACGTTATCTAGTTATAGTTGGACTTGAAAACTGCGCATGTGACGTAAGAAGCAGTGGTACCAACAGAACATGGTGTTTTGGTGGTATCGTTTTTAATTCACTTTTAAAATCTACATATAATTATGTACAATAAAAGTTATATATTCAGAATGGGCATTTGCTGATCTATACGAATATATTTTTTTAAAGCCATTATATTTTTCACTGGAGTTCCTTATTGCGTAGTTTTAACAAAAGCAAAAACTCAATATTATCATAAGTATTGACTTTAAACATTATTAGTTAGTTATTTTCATCATGCTAATAATTTTTCCAGCAAGCATTCACTTAGCCGTACACTCAATACTCGTGAATGTTGTCGGAAATGTCAGAGCTTTCTAAGATCTTACTAAACGCCGGTATTTATACTTCGAAAAGCTGTCAGTTGGTCTTAGCCGGTTTGTTGTTGTTCCTCGAAGGTCGAACACAGAATGAAAAGATCGGTGAGGGGAAAGGTCTGGTGCGGGGTGGGGGACAGGAGAGGGGGGTAGATATGTTATCAAATATTGCTCGGCTAGGTCGGCTAGCAGATCATGGCAGATAAACGAGACCACACTCACAAGCGTAATAAGTTATGCTTCATGTGTGTGACGACTGTATGGGATTGTATGGTAAGCCAAAATTATTACTTATTAATATAAAAAATAGCGTGTGTGTTGCGGGCATTAAGCAATTTCCAAAGCGAAATTTCAAATTTCAAGACCGCTTCGCTCAGCGGAGAGTATTGCCATTATTGTCAAGACAAAAAATAAAAACTAGGTTAATATATTTTTTCTGTCGGCCACACACCGGGCCACCCGATGAATGGAATATCTATGCACTCGATCGTCTGGAAGGAATTTTACTATTCCATTCACAATTCTCACATTCCTGGCAATGTTGTCATATGGTTTTGACATCAAATTTTAAGGTTATGGTGTTGATATTTTCAATCGTCGGTATATTTGCTGTCATAACTATCTAACTTTTAGTACAATTTTATAAATATTCGGTTTTATTGGTAACTTTCGGTAGGCTTTGCGTGGGGCTTAATTTTATTTGCATTATATACCTACGAATAAGAATATTTTAGATGGATTTCGCCAAAAAACAACTTGAAAAATATGGTTGGTCAGAAGGTATGTTGGCTTTTTTAACATTATAATTTATTACCTCGCTTGTATGTTATGTCAATAGTCATGTCATTTAAATATTTCTTTTGCAGGAAAAGGTTTGGGAAAGTCTGAAGATGGTATTGTGCAGGCTTTGAAACCCAAACCGAAACATGGTTCGCATGGCATTGGACATGATATCGCTGAAGAATTTACCAACCACTGGTGGCAAAAACTCTACAATAAGGCTGCAGAAAATATCGAGGTGGGCTAATAAATTGTGTACTCTTATGCAGTAATCCTTCACCCACAGGGTTCCTTGGGTTATAAAACTGCATCAAGATAATGAGACTAACTAACTATCACGTCGTTTCTCCGCAGGGGTGGGCAGAGAGGACGGACCGCCAAACAACTCGATCTTGACATGCACTTCTTGTTTCATTCACATTCATAGAACGTCCATTCTCTTCTGTTATTTTGACTTCGGACATGGCCCAACTCATGTATTTAATTCACTCGATCGTGCCATGTCTTCTTAAGACATCCCTGGTTTCTTCCATTCACTTTCGTGTCGCATATTCTCCTTGCACTCCTTTTTTTGTTCATTCACTCTACATGCTCAAACAATCTAAGCGTTCCTTTCTTAATCTTGCTCATTACGCTTACATCGGCCTTGCATTATTTATCAATCTCAAATTTTTTTCACAAGGTCATACACGGTTTTATCACACATTCGCCTGAGAGATTACATTTCTACAGCATTCAGTCTACTTTCATCCTTCCTCTGATGCCTCTCTGCCATACATCAGGTTTGGTATCAGCACTGCACTTCCTCCATTCACCCTTTCAATATCCCTATTAGTCTTTCCATTTTTCATAAACATACCTCCCAAGTACACAAACTCATTGACCTGCTACAAGTATTCATCATTCACAATTATATTACACACTGTTTTCGTACTCTCTCTTTCAAACCCTATGACTTTAGACTTACTTACATTCATCATTAGCTCATTCTCGATACATACTTTGTTCATCCTAGATACGAGGAACTGTAGATCTTCCATACTGTTAGCAATCAGCACCGCATCATCAGCATAGAACAGGCAACATACTTTCAGATTACTCATTTCCGCGCCCAAGCCCACCTCTTTCAATTCTTGCATATAATTATCTGTATATGGATTGAATAACCATGGTGACATTATGCAGCTTTGCTTAACACCTTTTGTGATGTCAAACCACCCTGTAAAATCACCGTTTACCCTAACACATGCAACGTTTCCCTTGCGTACACAAGATTGCCTGTATAAGATTCGTATTCACTCCATACTTGGACAATACCTTCCATAACTTTTTTCTGTCAACTCGGTCGTATGCTTTTTGTAGATCTACAAAGGCGCAGAAAAGTTTTTGGTTTTGGCCAGAAATTTCTCTGTGAGCATATGCAACGAGAAAATCTGTTTCATGCATCCCCTTCCATCTTGCGTATCCCATATTTTATTATTTGTTTTAATTTCTACCCTTTCAATCAATATCCTACCATACAGCTTTCCAACTGAATTTAGCGAGCTAATAGCCCTGTGATTTCCACATTCCATGCTTGACCCTTTACCCTTGTATAGAGGAATGATCACAGCCCTTCTCCAATTTAATGGCGTGTAATCCTCTAAACACTGGTTAAAAAGTTTGTATAACCATGTGAGAATTATACGGCTATCTCCTTTAAAGTATTCAGCAACAATATTGTCGAAACTAACAGTCTTACCATAGCAGCCAATATAATATTATGAGTTTGATTTTGATGCAATATCAGTCATGGATACAGAAATTCAAAATTTCCATTTAATATTAATATTAGAAATGTAAATATTTAGTATAGCCGTTATGAAGGCTCCATTTAAGTTCAACTACAAGGCAAGGTTAACATTGTGAAAACTTGTAAATCTTTGTTTCCTATTTCTATTAAGCTATCTTTGTACCTTTTTATAGGGCTCAATAAATCCCTCTCAAACTTCAATTCTCTTTCGATGAGTGGGTCCATCTTGAGTAGTCTGTCGAAAGACAGGCCAAGAATCTGAGGCAAACATTTCAAAATGGCCCGTATTGCTGATTTGACAACAATGTCAAATGTGACCGTCAAAAAACTCAGCCTTAATGATAATTTTTCATTGCATATTGTTGAATAGTATATTCTTTCATTACAGGTAAAGAAAAAAGAAAACGGTGAAGTCGAGTCGATACTGACAAAAAATGAAGGAATCTTAGAAATATCAACACAGAAATTTGTCAAGGAGAAGAAAAGAAAACATGTTTCCAAAGCAAAAACACAATATTCTGCACATTTTACCAAGAGGGCAACGCTCACCAATGGTACGATAGAAATTGCCGAGAAGGGAAACGTTGACTGCAATTCAAGTACTGATGATGATAGTCAGGAATGTAATAAATTGTCCCAGAAACTTACAGATGAAGAACTATTTGCTGCTTGCGGAGGCAGAACTGCACACAAGTAAGATCATACAACAAATTTGATGTATTGCTTTTTGTTATAAATATTGAAGCCAGGTTCGGGTGTTTCAAACTCACAGAAGCTCACAGCTTTTGACCGTTTTTTCACAATTTGATCAAAAGTGGAAATGTGCTGAAAATAGACTTTTGTATAGAACTGTTCAAAAGTCAATTTGATAGAGTTTGAACCTCCCCAACAATAATTTTTGCTGGATGATGCCTCTCCTAGCAAATATGCTTGTAAATGCCAATTTTTAAATCGAGACTTCTGAAATATATAAAAAATAAATAAATTAGATATATTAGATATTAGTATCAGTAGAATATATAGAGATAGGTGGAAGGTATCAAGGTATAAGGTTGGCATCCACAATAGGCTATCAATTGTCTGCCTACAGCATTTCCTCAGATTCTTTGAACATGTTGCTTGCCAAACCGAGAACTCCAACCTGGAGAAGCTCATGATCACTGGCAAAGTGGAAGGCAGGAGAAGCAGAGGAAGGACACTTATGCGTTGGAGTGACCAAATTTCACAGGCGTCCGGTGTCCGCAGGTCTTCACGCCGCCCAGAATCGTGAGGAGTGAAGGAGCTTTGTACACGAGGGAGATTGGAGTAGAGGTCATGATCCTTAGCAATGAGGAAGCGACTCGAGAAGGTGGAAGGTAGAAGCATAGATGGTGTTTTGAAGACATGGCTCAGTTAAGTGAATGAAACGCTTTTGGTGTCACATGAGCCGTATACATTTAATTAAAATAATTAATAAATAAAGAGTGAATAATTAATAGACCAGTATGTATGAAAATAGATGATACAAAAATTAGGGCCTAGATAGATCACTGTGGTTCTGTAATCTCCACTTACCCCTGCGAAGAAACATTGTGATTAATTACAAATCATTAATTTTCAATATTTTGTAATTATCGTTTTTTTACATTAAATCCACACAAGAGGCCCTGAGGAAAATAATTTCCTTCAGGCCCTGTGTCATCTTTGGGGATGCTGTGTGGAGGGTTTTTTAAGGAAAGGAAGGAGAGTAAGTTCTGGGGAGGAAAAAGGTATGAGGGGTGGGTAGGAATCTGGAGGTCAGGAGTAACGGACGTATGAATACATTCCTCACTGGAGTACAAGATGATGGGTTGAGAGTGGTTGGAGAGGTCAAAGGGTTTCCCCATACCGGCCTCTCCCTGTCCGTCCTGCCACGCAATTTGTAGGTAGACATCGTCAAGACCTGGACAAACCTCACCTAATGAACCCGGGCACCCCTGCTAAGTCACCAAACGTAATGAACTACTTGGGTTAACTGTTGGTTATTCAATAAATCCCCGGGGCGGCGGTACCCATACCCGCCTCCCAAATTATAGAAATTGTATTGCTGGCCTCTTAATAATTATTTGTTTTGATTTACAGGGGCGCCAGACATGGATTGCAGCTAAACGGCAAATTGGCTCGGATGCAGGAGCATGAAGAAAATATTTTGAAAATCTTAAAAGCGAAAAACAAAAGTCTAGCTTCAACTTACGATAAGCACGATTCCACTTACAAAGATGGAAAAAATTTCCAAAAGACAAAGAATAAGAAAGCCAAGGCAGAACCAAGCAGACATATGAATCTCAAACAGGATTCCAATGTATGGGAAATATCTGAGGAATTACCCCGTCACTCAGAAAAAAGAAAGTTAAGTCCTGTAAAAGCAAAAAAATATTATTTCCCTGCCACTGACGCCCAACCCGCAGAAGTCAATGCTAAAAAGAGTAAAAACAAGAGGAAAAAACAAAGATTTTTATAAACAACTTAAATGCATGCAATCCGATATTTATTTTTTTATCATCTTGAAATAAATAAATTATTACTATCGTATTATTTTATTTACTTTTTTTTGTAGAAATAGTCACTTTGTGGTTTGACATATTAATGAAATGAATTAATTAATTTGTTTATAGCCATGGAATTTATTTAATTTATTACAACTGACTGGTTTCACTTAACACAAGCATCATCAGGGTACAAAATTAAAATAATCAAAAAATGCATTGTGTGTGCTTATATATACATATAGAATGAGACAAAACATAACGTAAAATAAAGGAACAGTGAGATAGCATGAAATTAAATAAATAAATCTGTTGCTATGACCATGACATATTAAATAATTTAGAAGCACTTGAAATAAAGAAAGCCGTTCAAATCAAAAGCCAAATTCTTAATAATCAATTAAATTTGTTTGATGGCACAATATTAGGTATACGAGGTGTGTTCAAAAGGTGAATTTTGAATTTTTTCGAAAAGTATTTATTTATTCATCAATATCCATTTTCTCGCCTTCAAAGTAATCCCCCTCAGATATAAATCACTTATGCCAGCGCTTCTTCCAATCCTCGAAGCACTTTTAGAATGTGCTTTTTGGTATGGCCATCAGCTCGTTCTTCGATTCTGACTTTATCTCATCAATTGTGGCAAAACGCTTTCCTTTCATTGGACTCTTCAGTTTCGGGAATAGGAGCCAAATCTGGTGAATACGGTGGTTGAGGGATGATTACGGTGTTGTTTTTGGCCAAATAATCACGAACAAGCATTGATGTGTGAGCTGGTGCACTATCGTGATGCAAAATTCATGATTTGTTTTTCCAAAATTCCGATTGTTTGAGCCGTATTGCTTCACGCAAACGTTGCATACCTTCCTTGTAGTATTTCTTATTAACAGTACGATCTGTTGGCAAGAACTCACGATGCACCACGCCATTGTAATCGAAGAAAACAGTGAGCAAAACCTTCACATTTTTTCGGTCTTGGCTCTTCTGACTGCTTCTATTGGGATGATTGGGCCTTGGTTTCGACGTCATAACCATATACCCACGTTTCATCACCAGTTATGACCCTTTTGAGCAAATCTGGATCGTCGTTGACGTCATTCAACAACTCCTGAGCGATACTAATGCGACGTTGCTTTTGCTCAAAATTTTGCAATTTCGGAACAAACTTCGCTGCCACACGTTTCATGCCCAAAACATCTGAGAAAATTGCATGGCATGAGCCGATTGATATGCCAACATCCTCTGCAACTTCCCTAATAGTGATTCGACGATTTTCCAAAACCATTTTCTTCACTGTTTCGATGTTTTCTTCGTTTGTTGACGTGGTTGCAACTCCAGGACGCTCATCGTCATTAACATCTTCTCGGCCTTCTGTAAAGCGCTTGTGCCACTTATAAACACTTTTTTGAGACAAAGTAGACTCACCGAATGCCACAGTCAACATTTTAAGTGCGTTCGAGCACTTTATTCCATTTTTAACGCAAAATTTAATACATATTCTTTGATCCATTTTTTCAAAAGTAAAAAATCGAAGAACATACAAAAACGTGACTAATCTTTCCAGTTGTCAAAAACAAACCACTAATCCAAAATGGCTGATAATGCTAACATATGATAAACATATGTGTACCAACATAACAAAAAAAAAATCGATAATCGAATGTACACAGCCCGCGAAAATTCAAAATTCACCTTTTCTTTTGAACACACCTCGTATTTCCCATAAACTCATAAAATTCCCTTAATCACCTATTCAGGTGACGCTTTGTCTCTTTAGATATAATATGGTAACCCATTACGTACACATCTGTCTTTTTCTCTCTGTTACTATGTTAGATTTTAATTTTATTCTATCTCACTGTTCCTTCATTCTATGTTATGTTTTGTCTCATTCTAAACCAGTCAGTTGTAATAAATTAAATGTGCTTATAAACAAAGTAATTGTTTTATTTAATTATTATACAATTGTTTAATGATAATAAGTCTTTGTTATAACCACTAAGTATTTGTGGTTATTATTGTTCATTGTGAATAATCTTATTATTGAATGTTTATTTTAAATATGACCCTATGCCTGAAAAAAAAAGAGAGACGTTGATCAATATGTTGATCTACCTTTAACACCATTTATCTGTGCTCCGGTGGAATACATCTGCAGGAGTATGTATATATTTATTTTAATTTTTTATTGTATAATATTAATTGCATACAATGGGAACTTGTAACCGCTAAGCCACTACAAGTAGCTTGTCAGCAGGAGTTTAGTTCAACAATATTATATAATACAACAATAAATAACAATCATCATACAAATGTAGCGCAATAATAGAACATTATAAGTGCATGCATGTTGTGATCAATGTACACAAGTTGGAAAAAATATCAGCAAGTATTAAACAAATTGAGAAATAAAAAAATAAATAAAAAACAGTAGTACAGTTTAGTTACAGTGGGGATAGACTTAATATAATAATAGCATTTAAATAATTTTAAAGATACCCGCAGCTATCAAGGAGAGATACAATCAAAGAGACCATCATATTTGTTCAATAGATAATGTAAGAAAGAGCAAAATAGTGTAAATACAGCAGATATCAAGGAGACCGTCATATTTGTTACCATCAATACATAAGGTTACTTTCCAAAAGCCAACACTTTAAAATCAGTGAGAATTTTGTCATAGAGCAATTGTTATTCGTATGGCAACTTGTTAAATATAAATGGTACAATGTATTCGAGGGTTTGTTGAGAAACGTTATATTGTTGTTAAAAAACGTGATATTGACAAAACTAAGAGTTTTTCCAACATCTTGCAGGTCTTATTTTTCATTGTAGAGTCACGGGACCCAGATAGATCAACGCAGAAAAAAAACCCTGTGGAATGGTGTATACAACGTATTTTCGTGGGTAGTAGTGGTTACAGCAGTATTGCTTTCCTGCAATGCAATGATTATGAGAAGAAAGTATATTTTTACGTTGCCCTTCAGATACGCTGATGTTCAACAGATAGAAATTTTGCAAATCCGATGGGCAAGGGAATGAACTAATTTTTTTTCTAACGGCTTCTATGAGAGAAGCGCAACTAGCGTTTACAAGTGGACTATTCGATAAAGCATTTTTCTATTTCACACTTTTATTAAACTTTACCATTTAAACAGCTCGAATGTTGTAACTTTATAATAAGTAAGACATACCTTTTTTATCTACTTTTTCCATTGCATAACAATGAGAATACATAACTAATACAAACTTATCTGTCCAGCCCCCAATAAAAGGAACTAACAATTTTTTATTCAAAATATCGACAATAGCGACGCCTCCGAATTCACAAATAAGTTGAAAAAGATTTGGTTTGTTTCTCGACTAAAATCCATAAGTAAGTACCCATCGCTGAAAAAAATATTATGATTTACTGGAACTAGGTAGGAACCGCATTTTTATTTGTTTTAGAATGTCTGCGAACAAAGTTTCATCTGACGGATTTCGTGTTGTCCGTCAAAGACGGAAGGGAAAATCTAAAAATAATAAACAAATATCTCCATTTGTTACCGGCGGCGTTTTCGAAGATTGTTTAATTGATACAGGAACTGCTCTCAGGTTAAATAAATCGTTCACATATCGTTTCTGTCGTCCTAATTATTTTTAGGTTATGAGTTATCTGAAAACCATACCGCTTCTTGCAAATCGACTTTGAAGACGTAAATATTGCGCACAATGTGACTGACGCTGATTTACTCTGATTTATTTTCACGATGTCACTATTCTGTCTAGGTTGGGTTGTGAATTACGTAACTTGACAGTTTATGCGCTGATGTGTTATGATAATACTTATTCTCATCTTTTCGATATTTTTCATTTGGTTTACACTTTTAAACTGTGCATAAGAACTCATTTATATAAGTGAATGCATTGTATGCAAATAATTCCACTAATAAATATATCTATTTTCATTGCAGGCGCTTGAATTCTGCAAAAGAAGATTTGGAGGTGTCCGACTATTACAAATCCTTCATCATCACTCTGAAAGAGGGTTTAGAAGTTTTAAAGCATTCAAAAGTTGTTGAAATCCTTTGTTTGGGCCTAGGTCATATAGGTGAGTGTACAATTTCACGGTATCAACTTGCATTAGTGTTGTGCCTAAGAGAACATTTTAAAGTGAAGTGCTCACTGCATGACCCCATCTTCTATAGTGATGAATGTGAAATATTAAAGGGTTTGGACTTTACTCTCATCGAAAATAACGAAGAAGGGAAACATACATTAAGCAGTGAAGGTTTAACAATAGTTTACCTGCCACATTGTCCCAAACAACTGACTAATAACTTCTTGTGGCACAACTGGGGGACCAGTCTCAAGAACTGTGTTCTTATATGCAATAGCTTCATTTCACTAATCGAATCTCAACCCCAGAAAGAGCTCAATAACAATGTCCCTTACATATTAAACATATTCTCTTATGTCCAAGAATTTAGCTTGGTGAACAGTTTTAAGTTTAACGACATTTTTAACGACACATCAATTCACATATTTCCTCCTGATTCACTCAAAAACATTACTGACAACTTTTGGATAAAACAAGAAACAGAACCGGAATACGAAGATGGTACAGAGTTTATAACCGCTAACTTAATACAGAAACTGCACATTGCGTAAACTCAAACTACAGTGTTGTTTATCTGTTGTCAGTTTAATCGGGGCCTTTGGAAGAATTGAAACATGTCTAAGATGCCGCACACCCTGAAGCTGGTGAGGATGCTTATGGGAGAAATTAGAAAAGCTAGCTTCGATAAGAAAATCAAAGATACGCCTGTGGTGCGGTACATCCTGGGCGAATGCAGGAAGTACCAGACAACCGACCTGCAGCTCTGCAAGGCACAAGAAGAAGCCAAGTACCTGGCCCACACTTACCTCTTCTACTTACAGAGCATCCGGAGATATCTAGAGATTAACAAGGAGTACACTGGCAAAGGCGAGAGGACCTTTGAAGACACGGCCAAGTTAGTTGGATTTAAGCTTCCTCAAGATCCCATGAAAGATCGTTGAGTATCAGCTCTCTCAACATGTTAACTTGTATTATATTAAACATATTGTTAGCTGCTAGATTACTATATATTATTATTTTTGGAAGCAATACAAAAAATTGTTTTCTCATGAACATGAATATTATTTGAACATTGTTAAATAAATAAATATCAACATAAACATCTCATTCATTGAATGTTTTTATTTTTGTATTGTTGTGCCCTTGAGTTTTTGTATATATAATAAGGGACTCTACAGATAACGTATGTATTGAGTTTAAATGAACACATTTAGTTGAAAAAATGATTTTTTTCATAAATTGCAAATAAGATGTGAACTGCATTTTTTTTATTGAATTTATTGGAATAACTTAAGCTAATGAACCACATTGTAACATTTAATTATTGAAGAAGACAAAAACCAATCTCAAAATGAAAATGAAATGACACAGAAAATAAAAAAGGTATCGGTCACATCTGGGAGTTGAACGCAGGACTTCTTTCTTGCTGGGACAACGCTCTAGCCACTGAACTAATGAGACCTTATTATTTTATGTCATTTTTATCGATACCATACTTCAATTTTAAGGCTTTTCAATATTATCCTCAATTAATTCCCATATTGGCTGCCATCTTTTTGTGTTTACAAAGTTCTACCAAAAAGTTATTCCAATAAATTGAATATTCATTCTAGACTTGTATAGAAGTCAATAGATGTCCTATGTAAATAAACATTGGATAGGTATATCAGAGACACTATCTAGATTGCAAATATATTTGGGGATACCGGATGCAACTGATACCTTTTTATTTTCTGTCTCTTGTCTGTTTCATATTTCATTTTGAGACATCTTCAATTATTGCATTTTTTTTAAATTATATTTAGTATCTGGCCTGCTAGTGTCTATAATATGGCAGCGGCAAATAGTTAATAACTTCACCATGCAGATCTTGTAACCAAATTTTATTATTACTACGCATGTAAAAAGTAGGCGCCCGCCCTTTCTCTGCATATCAATGGCCCCCTGCTAACTCTGTGCTCCATTGTTGCTACTTCCAAGTGCTTGGATGTGAATTAGCTTATAATGAAACTGATAAGACACAATGAAATTATTTCTTATCACTTATCAATAGACATATTGTCTTATTTCTATGTTGACAAGTAACAAGCAGTGGCGTGCATTACTGAATGACTAGAGGTAGGCTGTGTAGTTCGGGTGTGAATAAAATTGTGCATTGAATATTTGGAAATGGCAATTTTATTATCATTTTCTGGTGATTGTTGTGGCCAACTGAATGGGCGTACAAGTTCATTACCAAATTCACAGAAAAAAATACATTTTCATTAGAAATTTCTGGGATTTTCTAATATTTTTCTCCAATATTTTGTTGGTTCGATATTTCTTAGGGTAGGCACAGCTTTTCAGCCTCTATAGACTGCACGGCACTGGTAACAAGTGTAAGTTGACAGTCTGAGGTCACCAAAATACTTTAAAAAATGTTATTCAAACTATAACATTGTTTTGTAAAATCTGTAGATTGCAAGTAATCTCCAACAACTACGTTCTTTTGTTTCCCATTCATCTTATCTTACTCATATTTTTTTTAGGTTCTCTGTGATATTTGCGTATTATTATATAACTCCTCTTATCACAATCATCTTTACTGTTTTCGTATTTTCACAATCATCTTTCCTGTTTTCATATTTTCACAACCAGATTTTCAGACATTTTGTAAATTATTCAGATACACATAAGTAAAATATGTTCTATTTTTATTAAAATGTTGTTATATGGCACAAATAAGGGTTTACACAAAAATAATAATTATTACAAAAACAGATAAAAAATATGTTTTAAACATATTACATTAAAATAACAATTAATACGTTCATAGGTATACCACTTTCTATGTGTTAAATAAAATATTTTTCTGTACTGAATGAATAGTATTATTGCCTTAGATTGCGATAGTACTTACTATTTCAATATTATTCCTAGAATTAGTATTAACTAGGTGTACTATTTCAATATTATTGCTGGAAAAGTAATTACTTTGTGTATTCCTTCTCAATGTATTTAGCGATAGTTTGTAGCTGCATGTTGCTGGTACCTTCATAGATAGTTCCGATCTTGCAATCCCGGTAGAACTTCTCTTGGGGGAAGTCCTTGGTAAAGCCAACGCCTCCCATCCAGTCCACACATTTGGAGGTTAGAGTTTGGGCAATCTCTGCAATAAATTACAAAACAATATAAAAATTGTGGCTGTAACACAAGATTCCCAATTGCCCGAAGTCACTGAGACTATGACATTTCTAATTTGGGACATGATGTAATGCTGGTGGAAACGGGGAGGGTAAGGAGATGTCCAAGAGAAAGGTTAAGAAGTACCTGACTATTTAAGATCTAGACACCAAATACAGCTAATGCTATTTCAAGCATTATTTCCATTCTGAATGGTGGACTCTCACCATGGCGATATGTACTGAGATAGATTAAAAATATTGCAGTAATAAAGTTTTCTTTTTTACGATTTTTGATTAATTTTAATAGCATTTTCACCTTCTTTTTCCTAATCACTTAAACATTAATGATGCAATTAAAAAAAATATCAACACACAATTCGTTTTACCCCAAGACAGACATAGGTCAGCACATCAATAAAACGATAACAAATGAACCCAAAACATTTTATATTTGAACTCCTAGCGTTAATTAGAATTGATAACAATATATTACCAGTAATTATTGCCCAGGATAATAATTAATGTGCAAGTTAAGAGAGTTTACCCGAAAGTTACAATTAAGATAAACCCTTTTCGCTAGCAACAAAAAAATACATATATATCTTTCTTTTTTTTTTGCCATATTGATTATAGTTTCTTACCTGATGCATAGTATTTAGCCATGGCTGCTTCCTTGACGAAAGGCAAACCAGCTTCCCTCATCCTCGCTGCATTGTATGTCAAAAGCCTTGCGCATTCCAACTCAGTGGAAATTCTAGCAATTTCAAATTGCATTCCCTGTAAAAACCATTAGTAATTAGGTACATCAACTAATAGAACATAACCTTCCCCTTTTTAGTTGCAATCATAATTCATGATACAAACATCACACTGTCGTAAAGATTATTGAAACTCTGTCAGTCAGGTAGTAACTACAAGTTTTCTTATACAACTTTTAATCCCTCACCTGGAAGGAGAAGATCTTCTTCCCGAACTGCTTCCTCTCCAAGGTGTACGGGATAGTAGCATCCATACATCCTTGGCAAAGACCAATCATCTGCGCAGCAATTCCAATTCGTCCTTCATTCAGGAAACCGGCAGCGTACTGGTAGCCTTTTCCGTACTCTCCCAAAATGGCCGATTCATGAACTTTCACATTGTCGAAGTGAACCATGCACGTTCCTGATGCCTTGATTCCCAATTTGTTCTCGGGCTTGGCAACTGTTAATCCGGGTGTTTCTCTTTCCACAATGAAGCATGTGATACCTTTGTATCCCTAGAAAAGCAGTGTAACTAATTTTAATTTTAATAAACTATATACGTAACATTACTGGTTATATCAAGTGTTTAGATTATAAATGATTATAGGAGATGAAAAAGATAATTTTGTTTATTGGTTTCGTTTATTATAAAAGTATGATTAAATACTTACAGCAGATGGATTAGCATTAGCCATGACTAGGAAAACTCCAGCGACATCAGAATTTGAGATCCACATCTTCGATCCATTAATCAAAAAGTGTTCTCCATCTTTCTTGGCTGTTGTTTTCAGTGAGAAGGCATCTGATCCAGAAAGGGGTTCGGTCAAGCAGAAACTACCAGCCTAAAAACCACAGCAATTATTATATAATAATTACAACTTATCTGTGCAGCCAGGGACATATAAGGGGATAGTAAAAAACATTGTTTTTAGGTTCGTTAATTCCTTGTGGCCGCCAACACAGAAAAGTGTGAAATTTCTAGCTTGCTGTACTTGTGAAAAATCAAGGGAAAACTTTTGCTCTTTGAAAATTGAATGGACTATTATTTTTTTCATATTTGTAAAAAGCATTAACTTTGTGGCTCGCCATAATTTACAATAAAAAACACAAATTTGTTGTAGACCACTTTTATTTTATTAACACTCTACCGGTTTCGGAAGCACCCTTCCTTCATCAGGAGAATATTATAACTAACTTTTGATATAGAATATTGACAAGACATATAAATTTACATTTATTTTATTAACACTACCGAAACCGGTAGAGTGTTAATAAAATAAAAGTGGTCTACAACAAATTTATGTGTTTTTTATTGTATATTATTTTTTAAATAATCTACAGATCTTATTATTCCTATTTACTTTAATAATTAAACATATTTTGTTTCTTCCCTACTGCGATTGTAATTTTTTCAGTCTTTTTAATTCAATGATATTTAATCATTAGCCATTAACGGGCAGAAGATCCATTCAAAGTTGATGTTGGCAGCATTTTGTCAACTCATTCTACACAATGTTGCCTAATCGGATGACGACTTATAATATTAGGAGAGTAGTGCTCTTGTGAAGTGTTTTGTTGTAAAAACTTGGTTGTATTTTTGGCCATTTTATGATAAGAGAAAGGTTTTGTTTAGCAACAACCTTTTTTTAATTTGGTAGCCACCGGAAGCAGAGTGATAATTTAATCGAGCAATTAAACCCAATTTTGGCTCAAAAGGGATGCAAACATAATAAGTAACAGTGCTTATCTCTCTAGATAACTGTAGGTATATCAAAACATTTACTCACTAGATCATTGAAGATAATATTGACAAATCTCAAATGAAATATGAAACAGAAAAGGCACACAGAAAATCCAAAAATAACAGTCACATCTAGGAATCGAACCAAGAAATGGTCCCTGTAAGACACGTCTTGGGTTCGATTCCCAGATGCGACCTTTTCCTTTTTTATTTTCTCTGTCTTTTTCTGTTTCATATTTCATTTGAGATTTGTTAATATTATATTAAATGATTAAAATAATACTACAATAAGTTTTATAAGCTTTAATAAATTGAACATTTGTTCAGTTGGAAATTATTTTGTGCAAAATTGGAACAACGAGATTTTGTTTCTAGCTCACTCGGACGCATAATGTAAAACTATTTATCTCTGTTGCTATACTTGCAATTACTTCGGTCGGTTGTTATCATACCCTCAACAAAATGTTATAATCACGCTTTGGAAAAGCAGCCAACTACATTACTAATGTTTACTATAATTACTATTTTATTGACTGTTGATTATTTGATGATACATACTTTTTAGTGTTTTAATGTGAATACCGCATAAAAGCACCAACTGCTCCCTGCTAAATGGAGCCAATGAGACTATAGCATCCCCGTTTGGGGTATGTTGTGAGGTTGACGGGTATGGGGATGGAAGGGGATGGGGAAGAAACAGATGGGAAAGTATCTGGCTATTCAGATCTGGTCACCAAACATGGCTAAATCCATTTCAAGGAAAATTTCGATTCTGAATGACGGTCTTTCACCAGGGCGATTCTAACAGTATCTACCACTCTGGAACGTGCTGCAAGTACACTATAAAATATTATTTTATATGAATTAAATGAGAAATAATGCATTTAATATTATAGTGTTTACACTAAGCAGCAAATACTTGTTATTATGTTATAGAAGTTTCCGTGCTTGAAACATTATATTATTAGAGCTAGTAATTTATTGGAAACCAATATTGACTAATTAAATTATGAAACCCAGAGATGGGCCTAAATAATTTGAATCATTTTGATAAGGAACTCTAGTTAAAAATATTATGACTTAAAAACTATAGGTGTTCATTCCGATTAACAAATTTCGATTCTTAATACGTACAACTTTTATTTTATATAATTATGCCTATGTAGAATTTATAAATCCTTATTTGAAAGTGAATAAAAAATTATCTATCAAAATGACCAGTTTCGTTGGCACCATCAGAACAACATCATGCCGTTGTTGGTGTCTAAATTCTTTCTCTTTAAAATCTCGTGTGATCATGTGACATTTTTGCGACATCACGTGGTCACCACTTCAAACCACTTGGATTCGGGCCATTTTGATGGGTTTTAAAAATCAAACTTTGGAATTAATTTTGTGCAAAAGATTTTTCAGTTGGAAATTATTTTGTGCAAAATTGGAAAAACGATATTTTGTTTTTAGCTCACTAGGACGCATAAAGTAAAACGATTTATCTCTGTTGCTATACTTGCAATTACTTCGGTCGGTTGTTACCATGCCATCAAGAAAATGTTATAATCACGCTTTGGAAAAGCATAAAATAGAATTATTAATTTAATATTTTAAATTATTGTTTTAAATACTGGTAAGTATTTAAGTTAGAAGGACAACATTTATATATATATATTCTTAATGGATTGGAATTCCTTACTGGAATGTACAAAATGCGGAGTCGAAACGTACCTACCCCTCATCTCATCTACCCGGTCTACCCCCCTCTGATTGATGTCTTCTGTTTCCCTCTCGACAACAAGGTTTTGTATTTTTCTCATCAGATAAATCTTTTCTTCTCAATGTCATTTTGCATGTACCTACCACCGTTTTGGTGGTACTCGTAATAATAGCTGGCGTACATACCTACATAATCAAATAGCTAAGTAGTTTTAGAGGGAATTCGAAACATAAGATGTTTTGATAATCAACTTGTTTCACTGGAAAATCCCAAATTTATCATTTAATGCAGGTAATTTTATTCACCAAAACATTGTTATCGTTATCACTAATGCATCTATTGAAGGCAATTATATAAAATTGGAAACTTTTACAAGATCTTTTTTCAGAGTATCAATTCAAAGAATTATGTTTAATTTATCAATAATTGGGACTAACTGGCCAACAATATCATTGTTGCAATAAATTTACGCAATGTTATCTCTCATTTTATCTTTCCACAAGTAGTTTTTATCAAAGAGTAAACAGAAAAACTGGCAAATTTTATTTTGGTTTGTCAAGAGATAACAAATAACCTCCAAATTCATATCTCCAAAATGAGTGAAGGCATATCTTCGTAGGTATTCTTAGAAAAACGTGGATATGAGTGACATTGAACACAATATAAAAATAAATATAAATTTTGACACAATGAAGATGTCTGTTTATTTGGCGTAAAGAAATTACCGAGCTTTGCACGTACACTTCGAAGCGAGTGTTCCGCGCGCCACTCCAGACTCTGCGCAGAAAAGTCCTAAAATAGACTGCGTTGCAAACCATTGCCTTATTATTTTTAGCGGACTATCTTTTCTTCCCAACAAAACCTATAATGTCCCTATTTAAACCTTCACAAAGGAGCAACGCTGTACGAACATTTTCCACGGCCGTACTGACTACAAGCCAGTAGATACTCCTGCACGCCCGGGAGAGTTCGCGGGGGCTGGGGTGACGGGGGCTCCTCAATAACTTTTTTCATAGCTAATTATGAAAATGTTATTTTCTCCATTTAAAATTTCCTGCTGGTGATTATTCAATAAACACGCTCCAGAAACAAAGTTGAACTATCCGGTCACCCATAGTTACATTTAGAAAGGCTTTCTCTCCTGAAGACCTTGAGAATTTTGATTTTTGAGATGTTTAACACGTAAATTGAGGAAAAATGGAATTTCACTAAATTTGTACTATGCCAATGTATTTTCATTATAATCATAAATTTGCATATTTGTATGCATTATGATAAATTCTCATAGCAGATATAATAGAAATATATTTTGTGGTTTGGAACTAATAAACATAATAAATAAATAAATTACTATATAAATGATTTTTCTCATGAAAAAGAATATGAAATTTATTGGATTTCATTGCACCTTTAAAATTTAAGCCGATAATAGTCATATAATAAAATGCAGTCAAGAGTTGGAATACTAGAAAAGTAAAAGTGCGTTCTGTCCCAAGACAGAGTATTGTGTGGCGGTTTATCCCCATAGTTTTATACTCACATATTTTGTGGCGAGAAGTGTTAAGTACTTGGATTTTTGTTCTGGTGTTCCTAATTTTAAAAACAGGGAATTCACAAGAGTATTGTGGATATCCACGAAGGCCGCTACGGAAGCATCCACCTTGGCTAATTCTTCTACAATCAACACCATGGTTGTGAAGTTGCACTCAGAACCTCCGAATTCTACTGGTGTTTCTATTCCCATCAACTGAAATACACAAAAATATACGCTCATTAGAAAATAGAATGGGAACTGAAATTTAGAAAAATACATATTATTTATTCTTTAGGTAGAACTGTTTTAAAGCAAGAGAAGCAATTAGGTTAATACTTGGATTTTTGTTGAGGTGTTAAACTAATTGTGTAATGCACTAATTGTTTAGTTGAGTATTGTGGATATGCACGCTAATTGCGCAGGCCGCTACGGAAGTCCTATTCTTGGCTAATTCTTCTACTTGTTAATCAACTAGCCATGGTTGTGAAGTTGCACTCAGAACCTCCGAATTCTACTGGTGTTTCTATTCCCATCAACTGAAATACACAAAAATATACGCTCATTAGAAAATAGAATGGGAACTGAAATTTAGAAAAATACATATTATTTATTCTTTAGGTAGAACTGTTTTAAAGCAAGGATGCAATTAGGTTAATCTGAGTAATTGGAGAAATAAACTTTGTGTAATGCACTAATTGTTTAGTTGTATTAGTGGATATTGCACGCTAATTGCGCAGTCTCTCAAAAGGGCGGTGACTATTCAGTATACATATCGTTACCCTTGTTAAGCTAGCAGTCCACAATGGAGTGCTGATACCAACCCTGATGTATGGCAGTGAGGCATGGAATTGGCAGAAGAAGGATGAAAGTAGACTGAATGCAGTAGAAATGAGATCTCTGAGGCGAATGTGTGGTAAAACCATGTATGTGAAAAATATTTAAATTCGTAAAGAATGCAAGGCTGATGGAAGCGTAATGAGTAAGATTAAGAAAGGGACGCTTAGATGTTTGGGCATGTGGAGCGAATGAACGAAGAAAGGAGTGTAAGAAGAATGTATGACGCGAATGTGAATGGAAGAAGAAGCCGGGGACGCCCGAGGAAGACATGGCACGATCAAGTGAATCAAATACTTGAGACGGGCCATTTCAGATGTCAGAATAATAGAAGAGAATGTATGAATGTAAATGAAGCAAGAAGTGTATGCCAAGATTGAGTTGTTTGGCGGTCCGTCCTCTCTGCCTACCCCTGCGGAGAAACGGCGTGATGGTTAGTTAGTTAGTTATATTGTTACCCACACTAAGCCGGTTGCAAGCATATATGGAAACAGTTCTATCCTCTAATAAAAATGATAAATAATACAATAAATTTGAGCAGGATCAAACACTGAAATAGATGAAGAGATTCTATAAAGCAGTAGTTGTCGGTGCTGTAACCTGGGAATGCAAGAAGTTAAATGAGGTAACTAATATGTTAACATACCTGCATGTATTTATAAATACTATTAATAGAATGGTAACTTACCCCATTATCAAAGAGCATCTGTCGTACTGAATCGTCGATCTTTCCTTCATCTTCCATTTTTCGGACTAGCGGTGCAATTTTTTCTCTTGCGAGCTTTCCAACTGTTAAAAAATAAATGTCAATTTGTTACTCGATATGTCTATTCAGATTTTGCATAATTTAAATTCTAGCCAGAACATTGCCTAAAAAACATTTACGTATTTGGAAATCTGTGATGGAACACTTTTAAAAATTGGGGGTGAGGTCGTCCAAAGAACATGTTTTTTTTTCATTTACCCTGTTAAATAGTTTGATAAAGGGTGAACAAAAATTATTTGAGTTATGACAGCTTTATTTTTCAACTTTTATATTTTTATCTTTGTACCTACCAGTGGCGTGCATTGCCCTATGACCAAAGGTAGGCTGTGTAGTTTTACAAATGTGGGTATTTTGATTTGAAAATGGCTTTTAATTATCATCTTCTACTGATTATTATTATCTAGCAGAATAAATGAGCCTACAAGTTCCTTACAAAATTCATGCAATTACAATATGTACACCCCGTTTCTCTTCACAGGCATTGTTCAAAAGAGAAGTGCAGTATTTTTATTTGAATAAAAAATTATTTAATTTCATTTAAATTCAGTGGCTGAGTTGACATCGCGTCTGGGTCCCACCCAGGTGTCGTGAGTTAAATTCCTCGGCTGGCTAAGTCCTCCATCACGACACAAGCAACATCATCCTGTTACTGTGATGGTAATATAAGAGATTTTCAGGTTATTCGTAATCTGGGAATGTTTGTCTTTTTTTAATAATATATTATACTTATATACCTGCATTTTAAATATTCTTTTCTTATAGATATTTTATTTATTATTTTTCTCAGGGTAGGCACAGCATTTCAGCCTTTATGAACTACACGCCGCTGGTAGCTACATTTTCTTTCACATTAAAGTGTGATCAACTTCACCCCTTTTCAGTTTTGTTTGAAATTAGTTTTTTTTTTTCGTAAAAATTAAAAGTTATTACTTTAAATGACAACAATGCTTATTGTTGGCCTTTATAATACCTATTTTTCCTATAGAGGAATACATAAGCCAAAAATAATGCTACAAACTGTGTGTCTTATGTCACTACAAATATAGGAAATAGGCACAAAATTGGCTTGGCAAGTAGATTCTAGAAATGTTTGTTGTAAGCACAAAAAGCACCAAAAAGCGGTTTTTATTTATTTTGTGAAGAATTTTCCAAGGAAGAAATAAAATAATCAAGGGAAACTTTCACAAATAATCTTAACTATAAAGTAGTATTTTTTAAAACTTGTTTCATATATGCATTCATAATTTTCTACTTAAAAAAATATTGTTTAGTAGTTTCCACTTACATATTTTTAAAAATTGTTAACAAATTTGTGTTAATTCTTATCAAAGGAATTTCTATGAAAAGTTTGAAATTATCCATAGTATATTTTTACGTTTTCATAAAGTAAGCAGATTCGTATTATAGATTAATCGAAATAGTGATTTCGCGGATATCTTCGTCCAATTTATATTTATGATCTCCTGTAAAGCACATTTGTTTTTTTGTATACCCGTAGCATGGTCGACTTCACCCAACAAAATGTCAAAATTTCCATTTATCCCTGAAGGTGGATATTGGTGTAAGTTTTTAACGAAACCGAAATTGAGATATTCAACTAATAGATTAAGGGCGAGAGGGACGTCGGAGAGTTATTATTTATTAATTCAAAATAATGATAGTATTATTACGCAATACGATAAACATAATGTTTTTGAATAGATAAATATTTAATAAATATTTTATAAATTTACATAGGCTTAGCATTTATCAAAATATAACCAGAAATATTACTTTTTCTGACCGTCCCATTGTAAGTTTTGCAAAATATTTAAAATACGAATATGATTTTTAAAGCGGAGAAAAGTATTTTTCATCCCTTATCGTTGCGTTTTTGTAAATAAACATAACCAAAGATTTGTAATCGGCATTACAAAAAAAAACATTGAAGTTACGTACTATTCATGAAAAAATTAAACTACACACTGTTCTTTTTTTACAGAAAAACCTTCACAGCATTTTTTAAGGATATTCAACTTTTTAAATGTTTTTGTAAAAAATGCGTAGAACGGTCAGAAATGTGTAATATTTCTGATTATATTTTGATAAATGCTAAGCCCATGCAAATTAAAAAAAAACGTAATAAATATATTTCTCTTTAAAAACACCATGTTTATCGTATTGCACAATAATATTATCATTATTTTGAATTAATAAATAATTACTCTACCCCCTTTAAGCATGTGGATAAACTCGCACCTTTATTAAATTGACCTGCGCACTAATTTGTTTGCAGAAAAACTCAAAACATGGAAAACAAACAAAAACATTGAATTTTTTTCGGCGACATGTAAGCTATTACCTGTTTAATTGTTCATCCTTGTTCTATTGGTTATCTATCTTACTGTAGACTTCAATTGGTAATAACGTTTAAATTAAAACCGTGGTATTATTTCCAATACATGAAATATACGACCCCACCCCATCCGATTAACTTCACCTCATTTTTCCGGTACTGTAAAATATATATATAGATATATATCTAAATTATCTGTTTTGTTTGATTGGGTAGGTATTTTGTTTCTTTGATAGACAACTTTAAACTCAACAAAGACAAGTTTTTTAAATGTTATTATTTGTTATGTTTTTTAATTGTTAGAATTTTGTTATTATTATTCGTGCTGTGCCGAATTAAGGCCGATTTTTTTAATCAAAGGGCAAAGGGTTCAGACTTTTAGATAAATTATTTGTTGTTTTGTTGTTTACCAAGGCTTATTTATTTTTCTGGATTTTCATATTGGACCGCTATTTTATTATTGTATTAGTAATAAGAACTTGATTAAATAAATAGGCAAACATCTACCGTGAACATAAGAAATTAAGATTGAACAAAAAGTCAGTGTCTGGGCCTCGATTGCCTTGATCGAAAAACTAAATCTGGCTTTGCGGATTTTTTTTCCGAATATTTTCATATAATTTATAAGTGGATTATTCGTCCTACAGCACTCCGGTCAGACTGAGTCCCGAGCGAATCAAATTATCAACGCATACTTTATTGTCCTCAAATGAATGTAGACATTATAGTATACTAAAAGAACGTCAATTGAACAATTAAGTGGGTTCTATACCTATGTCTGTATCCTGAACAACATTAAATTGAAGGATGTCTGGCAAAGATAATTTGGAACCTTTGTATTTTTATTACCCTGCATTGCCCGTGATTTTGTAGGTTATATTAATTTCATTTTTACCCCTGCATATTTCATTTGGAAATACTGAAAACTTAATTTAATCTCTTTGAAGACTTCAACTCTTTTTTTTTGACACTTGTCTTATTGATACTTAAATTTATATTTCAATGTCTCATGGTCTTCCGTAACCCATTTAATAATTTTATAAATAAATATAAGTACTTAATTCATACTTATGCCACACCGGTGACGAAAAATAATAATCAAATATCTGTCGAAAGTATTTGATTTGTTTACAGTTATTTGACACAATCTTCAAAACAACAATAATTGTGTGACGTATGTGAATACGTAACGAGTAATGATGTTAAGTTCTAATCAAACATAACTAATATCAGCTGTCTAATTACTGTGATTGTGCCAACAGTGTGTAAGTCACGTATTACGGGGCGTCCATTTTCATTTGCAAAAACCGCGCCACTTTTTCATGCGGTGTTTACCTACTCGTAATCTTTTTTGTTAACTTGGGTAGGTACCTACAAATAGGGGGCGTGCATTGCTCTACAGAGTGGTATATCTATGTCGACTATACGACCAACGACAGACTGCAGTTTTGGTTGTAATGAGATTTTCTCCAACATCAGAATTTCATGTTATTTACAAATGTAATCATAATAATTTAGCATCCTGTGGACAGAACTTTTAGAATTTTTAGAAAATATCGAATAGTACCGAAGATATAAGCAGTAATAAGCCGTCAAGGTGTTGATATTTTAAGAGAATCTTGCCGGCCGGATGACAAGCGTGTGACGTCACGGTTCATAAAATGACTGGCGCGGTCATAGATATCATTAAAAATCTCACGCAATACATCATTATAAATTGTTTCCGAGTCATATTCAGAACCTTATGGACCCACACCACTGCTACTGACTAGTGGTGGGCGAAGCGGCTCGGTTTAGTGAGCCGGATCACTAAATCAGCTCTTTGTAGTGTACCGGTTCGGTGATCCGGCTCGATTGAACGAAACTACATAAACATGAAAAAAAGCAGACAAAGATTAAAAAGCAGTAAAAATTAAGGGCTATCGATATAAATCACGGAACACTTACGATGTTTAAAGATTTTTCAGAGTTTGCCAATCATCTCATTCCAACATTCATCTCATTCCATATATTTTGAATAAAGATGCAGGGATTCAAATTCTTTACCGTAATAATAAAGGTAAAAAATTAGATAATTTAGAAGCACTTTCCTAGATATTATTTTTAATTTTTTTTTTTTTAATTTACTTTATGGATTCTTTTATATTCATTCATGTATACTCGTATGTATATTAATATGAACTAACATGTCAATTTTACTATCCTAAAACGGGATTTGTTCCTAGTTGGGCAGTCAAATCTTCCTTTTGTGTTTTTTGTTAAATAACGTGTGTTTCAAATAAATATTATTTTTATTATTATCATCATTAATTCTAGTATATTGAATACCCAAGTAAATTTATCGAATAGTCCACTTCTAAATATTCTTCCAGTGAACCGTTGTGTTCCTTCGAAAAAACCCTAATTAGCCCTTCGCCTTTGATGGGCTCCCACTCCAACACCGAAATATTTAATGTCTGTCATTATTTTGTATCTTAGGTTAGACTTAATGTAGTCCCGACGAACGAAGGGTACTTCCGAAACAAATAAATCATTATATTAAATTGAAGTGGTTTAAAACGAATTTATATGAAA
Organism: Halesus radiatus; assembly: GCA_022606495.2. Lineage (NCBI taxonomy): Eukaryota > Metazoa > Arthropoda > Insecta > Trichoptera > Limnephilidae > Halesus > Halesus radiatus. Next base: position 40,619 of record JAHDVE020003383.1, on the reverse strand, counting down.
CAATAAAATATTATTTTAATCACTTTTTTTATTTTTAACGCCGATCGGTTTCGGAACGACCGTTCCATCATCAGGACAAAATATATTCTAAACAATATTACAAAATTATGGCAGAACATACATATTAAGTTGCACAGTGCGGTTGGGGCGTGACTAGGGATTAGTAAAGAGTGAGGGAAGAGATAGAGATTGAGGGAGGGGTGAAAGGAAATATTTAAAATGATACGATTTTTTGATTCATTATTATTATCGGATTTCTTAATTTCGAAGGCTTCTAAATTATCCAAGTGTTGATCTTTACCATTAATGTGAAGAATATTAGTTTTATTGTTTCATTTAATTATAATGGATAACCACAAAGTGATTGATGGCTTCATACAATAATACAAATGTATACGTTTATATTACATATTATAATTAATTCATTTAAGGCCCGGTAAGGTCTATGATGCAGTGAAAGGAAAAAGTCATGTTGCTACCAGTCTACCTTCCACCTTCTCCTATGCACCATTTTATTCCCTATTAGCGAATACCCCCCAAATAATTTTTATAGCTAATTCAATGATCATAAATCACAAACCAAGTTAAAATAAAAATGTTCGAATACTTCAACTAGATGAATACCGTGCGTAGGCACTAACAGGTAGTAAATTATTTGGAAGAAAACGTGTTGTAGACTCGACCGGGGGAATTAGAAAAATAACTGAAATTATTTTATCGAAGAAAGCAATCACTTTGTGGCTTGACATTATAATTTAAATGTAAGAATTTTTTGTTGTTGTTTTAACCTACTTTATTTTATTTATATTTATGCATTATCGACCGGTTTCGGTTGAACTTAACCTTCATCAGGAACGTACACATAAAAAAGTGGCTTAAAACAAAAACAAATCTTTCACTTAAATGGCCGGTCGATAAACCGGTTTCGGTTGAATTCAACCTTCATTAGGAACGTACACATATAAAGTGGCTTTAAACAAAAAATTCTTTCATTTAAATGATATTATTTTGTTGTCATTACAAAACATCCTTTTAAGGGTCAGGACTCAAAAATGTTCCTAAACACCACTTGGAAGTATGCTAACTCAAGCAATAGAACAAATGATTTATCTGTAAAACCTATTCTATAAGGTTTCAAAAGACAAAAATCCTCAAACGAAAATATTTTAAATTCCATGAAATACATACCTAAATGCCTTAAAATGGGTGAAGTTTGAAAACCAATGAAGGCAATTTTGAATGTTTTACCAAAATTTCCAGTAGATACGAATTTCATTGAAATTAAAAGAATACAGTTTGAGGATTTTTGTCTTCTAAAATCTTATACATTTCCCTAACTACCTGTATAGAATTTAGATATAAATCACTTGTAGCATTTCTTGCGTTAGCAGACTACAAAGTGCGTATTTTTGGGTGCTGACTATTAACTAACCTACCTATCCATAAGGGATTATAAAATCATGAAAGCATAATTATTCATTTATGTAGGTAGGTAATGATACCAAAAAATATACAGTTTGGCAATAAAAAGTAGAAATTTAATGAAGTGGAACACTTTTTTATTACTATGGCAACACCAAGCTACTCATTTCGTCTGTGAAATTTGTTCTTTACATTAAAATTTTATCACATTCGAGTGTGACAGTTTGTTGTAAAAAAAAAACAAGGCAAAACAACATAACTCAATAATAACATTAACCTTTTTTAAATTAATAATTTTGATCTGTGAATTAGATTTTGATTTAACATCTAATAAGTGGGTATATGATACATACATTTCAGAAATACAAAAAAAAATCGCTTTTCCATGTAATTAATTATCTTCCGTGCAAAGCGTTAAATAATAAAAAGTTTAAATATAAAATTGTCTTACTGGTTCAGAATTTTTTGTACCACTAATTTCTGAAAACCACATGGGTAAAATGAAATAAAATGCTTATATTCATTTTCTTATGAGCTATCTTTGTGTTGTAATTTAATACATTTCAAACGATCGTAGCGCCCTTCATTTTGGTCTACTGTATGTCTATATTATCGTTATCTTGAATAATTATCAATAATATTTATCGATTAAATTTAACATTGAATAATTAACGTCCTGGGTAGGTGGAGATAATTACCATATGATGAGAAGTTTAGTAAATTAATAATAATTCATAACGATTAGTAATTTCAAATAAGGGCGAGAGGGACGTCGGAGCGGAATTATTTTATAATTTCGAAATGTTGGTAGTATTATTACGCAATACGATAAACATGTTTTTAAATAGAAAAATATATATTAAATATTTTATAAATGTACATAGGCTTAGCATTTATCAAAATCTAATCAGAAATATTACTTTTTCTGACCGTCCTATTGTACGTTTTACAAAATATTTAAAATATGAATATGATTTTTAAAGTGGAGAAAAATATTTTTAAACCTTTCTCGTTACGTTTTTGTAAATAAACTCAACCAAAGATTTATAATCCGCCTTAAAAAAAAAACGTTACCTAGTGTTTATGAAAATTTTAAACTACACACTGTCCTTTTTTTAATTTATCTTATCGGCATGTTAAAGAAAAACCTTCACGGAATTTTTAAGGATATTCAACTTTTTAAATGTTTTTGTAAAACATGCGTAGAACGGTCAGAAATGTGTAATATTTCTGATTTTATTTTGATAAATGCAAATGCCCATGCAAATAAAAAAAAACGTTTTAAATATTTTTCTCTTTAAAAACACTATGTTTATCGTATTGCACAATAATATTATCATTATTTTGAATTTATAAATAATAACTCTCCGACGTCCCTCTCCCCGATAACGCGCGAGTGATTTTATTTTATATCTTGGAATTTATCTTGTTTTTCGTGGGGGGCTTGACTTAATTCAATATATTTACTAAATTATACGAGGTTTTTAGATAGCACCTACGATTAAAACACGAATCAGGCGCTATGATCAATCATCATTATTTATTTGCAAGCTAACATAATTATAATAGATAATGATAAATATTATTGGTTCATGCTCACGGAGTATTGTTAATCTTGTTTATTATTTGCTCAACTCGTGATAAACAAATACAAAATCCAAATAACCCATTTCGTGAATGTATTTTATTGCAATATGGTGGTATCACTGGTATCCATATTTGCACAACGTGGAATGTTTTTGTATATGATTTTGATTGCCAGCTTTGCCAGATAGTTTTTTTTTTACTAAATAGGGATTTTCACAATGCGCAATAAAAAAAATCGGTGTTTAAGAGAAAAAAGCGGGACAACAAAAAATGCACATTTCAATATAAAAACATGCTTATTTGTATGATAATCATTCTAAATGACACAACACAAACTACAAAACTCTTTCCGCCCCGCCAACGCCAAGTTTCCGCACAACGCAAACTCGCATTCATCTCATTTTATTTGCTTTAGAAAAATCGTGAATTTAGCAGTCCCGCACAGGACAATCAATTTTTGCTTTTTTGAAGAAAGAGAAACATACCCGGGTTACGAATAACCTATTTAATCTAATAACGATATTTGTGAGGCTGAAGGGAGTGGAGAAGGGAAGGATGAGGGGAAGATGAAGGTTGGGAATACCTGGCTATTCAGATCTGGTCACCAAACATGGCTAAAGCCATTTCAAGCCCCGTTTCCAGCGGTTTGATGAATAAGTTAAGTACCTATCCATCCTACTCGATTTACTCAATACATTGTATATCCAATCTGTTCTGAGATTGTATTCTATTCACGATTTTCACTACCATTTTATATATAACTTATTCAAGTCATTATCACGGTGACTAAATAAACCTTCAACGATATTTAACATTTTGGTTTTACGATCGTGTTTTGTGGTGGACTGGACTTGACCCTGCTTGAGTGTGCAACATTGAATCAAGGTTATCTGTTACTATTTATCTGGTTTGTTGTGGCTAGACAGCTCCGGACTTAGGTACCGAAAAGTTGAGAATAATTACTTTGGGAGCTACCACGCGAGACTGAAGCTCCAAAATACCTGATGAACCTGCTTGATTCTGTGCAAATGAGGGCGGTCCGTCTGATTGACAACCCGTTGCGGTTGCTATCTCCAATGCACAGACGCAATGTAGGTATGCTGAGTCTGATCTACACGCATTTCAATGGAACCTGCTTGAAGGAACTAGCAGCATTGATCCCCAGTGCACCGATGAACGTACGCGAAGCTCGACGGACACGAGCGGAGCACCCGTTCACAGTTGATGCCAGCTTCATGAGAACGGGTCGATTCTCCTAGTCATTTTGTGTAAGGCAGTTCGCATGTGGAACAAGCTGCCTACATCTGTTTTTTTTTCCTTCATATAATCCGTGTATTTTCAAGTCCCGCATTAATAAATCCCTTCCTACAACCCCATACCTTGACCCACCTCACAACGCTGCCCAGCCGGGTGGCGATATAGTTCCCCCGTCTTTACACCGTACAGACAAGGGCGATCTTGTGAGATGTACTATAAAAAAATATATATATATATATATATATTCATACACGTATCCAGTGGCGTGTATTGCTCTATGACCAAAGGAAGGTTGTGTGTAGTTTCTCAAGTTCCGGTATGAATTGTGCATTGAATATTTGAAGATGGCTATTATTTTATTATTTTCTACTGATTGTTATGGCCAACTGATTAAATGAGAGTATAAGTTCCTTACCAAATTCATGGAAAAAAACGTAAGATCAAAAATTTGACGCCTTTTAAAATGTTTGCATAATTTTTTTCGTAGGGTAGGCATAGCTTTTCAGCATTTATGGATTCTACGCCACTACAGGTATGGCAACCAACGTGTTTTTTGACTCTCCTGTAAAGTGGCCAAAATATGATTAACATCGTAATACAGTGGTTCCCAAAGGGTGCACCGCGGCGCCCTTGGAGCCACTGTTTCCTCCTAAGCAGTGGCGGTTGGTGGTCTATCTCAGTGGGAGTTCAATTGAATATTAAATAAATAAATAAAAATTCAATTAAGTTGGATAAAAAAATACCCAGAACTTCCCCAGAATATCACTGAAACCAGAAAATATTGCTTCTAATGTTTATGAGTGCAGTGCATGTTTTTCCACCCTAAAAATCCCCTAGATATATGAGAAAATCTTATGTTAGTATTTTCAATATATCACATTTTTCCCTGGGTCGAAATGAATTTGATCGCGTCATAACAACAGCGATTAAATTTTCTAACAACCTAGCAACGAGATAAAATTCGGCGATTCATTAAAATGTTTGGGGCTAAAGAATATAATGAAAGAATTGTTTTTAAATGAATGCTAAAATCACGATTTAAGTAAGAAATGTAGATTTTTTATATACTTGCAAACCAATGCTAGTAAATTCAAGAAATACGCCTACAAAAAATTTACACTTAATAACATCTTAAAACACAATAATCACAGCAAAAAAATCTGTTGATTCTTCCAAATACTATTCTCGTACAAATTCGAGATTATTGAATCCCATAATCGCTGCGCACCCGGGCTGCTTGTAGATTCTTAAGGTTCGTACGTCTCCCGCTGTAGCGCTGTAGTATTTTTTGTGTGAATTATTTCTTAGGACAGAAAGTCCCATACGTGCGTTTTGAATCACATTTATTTTTGACTAGTTCTTGTGCATTACTGCCGGACTAGTGGATTTTTATCACGGAGTTCGAATGGCACTCTGTTTAAAGGGTGGTAAAAGTATAATATAAGTTTGTTTTCTTTTCTCATCTTATTTATGGGAGTTCACTGCACGAACGCTCTTTAGAGAAAACCGCAACAATTGTTTCCCAAGGGCGCCGGGAATGACTATTTATTTTTCATATTAGTTGAATCATTTCATTTTCATTTAGTTTAACACTTAAATGTCAGTGGCGTTAAAGTTTTTTTTTAATCTAAAATGTGTTTTATTTATTTTACATGATGATCCATGCCGCTATTTCGCAAAGCGCACTTTTAAAAATTAATACAGGAGCCTTTCGAAAATCTGGATTTAGCAAGGGTGCCGCGAGTCAAAACAGTTTAAGAACTACTGCCGTAATAGATTACCATAGACTATAAACCCTTTGTGTTGAGTTTTACGTGAAATTTTGACCGTTCATAAGTGCTTTGTGATATCTCATAAATATTTTAAGGACAGTTTTAGGTGAATCAACCAAGATGCTACAAGAAAGACTCATTTCAGTTAGTATTTAATGAAGATAGCATTATGGAGTAATAAAATAATGAATAAAGGTTAATTAACTCGGCACTGGACGTCCGTTGTCTCCAACTACTTTTGCACATAACCGAAACGGTTGTGCCGCCGAGTGCTCCGTTCTAATATTTCTTTCTGTTACATGTGTCGTTTATGAGAAAGAGGGAGAAGATTACAGCAGAGCTATAAATATATATCTAACTCTTTTAGGTTAAATAACAAAAAAAATACAAAACAGAAAAACGTATAGGTAAAAAATACCTGTGTATAATTTTGATTATTTTGAATCATTAACTTTAGTTGAGCTCTCTCAAAATATTTTAATGAAATATAAATATCGAGTATAGTTCGTAAAAATCACTCATTCAAAAACGATTTTTATGCCATTTATAAATAAAACATACTTTCATGGCAAAATTTGAATTTATGGATAGAATAATTTTTACGGTAATGATAATCGGTTTTATGTTTTGCAATCTTTTTAAAACGGAACATTTTTGCTTACCTGTATCTTTCATGGCCAATTCATCTTCGGTCAGTGTAGTGAGAGGTTGGTGGAGAACCGGTCCGGACCCTGAAGATTGGAATCTTTGTGGGGCTAGACAGGCAGCCACCATCTTGGAGGAGCGCCATTGCTCAGACACCTGAATAGTAGAATTAAACAACCATTAAATTAATCATGGAACTAGGATTATATTATACTCTTAGAAATATATCATAACAATAAATTAACTGAAAATTCTTCTCGTGAACTAAACGGATAACTCGTGAACTGAGAGGATTGCATGTTCCACTGCAGAAAATAAAGAAATGTATTATAAATAGATTTTTCTTTGAGTAGACAGGTACCTTATTTTTCCATCTTATGTGGGGATGTTAGGTAGGCACCTACTTGATTCGTTATTATTTGTATTAGATCAAGTCGATAAATACACTACACACACAAGGGGTGTAAAACGTACTCGAGAAATTCGTTAGGGCAATTAGTTCAGTTTGCTTCCAATATTTATCGAATGAAAACTACTGCACACTTATCATTACATAATTTGATAAAAAATACCAAAACATCTTGTATCTGATAAACAAATAATGAAATTTTTTTCAGTCCGGAATATTGAAAAGTAAAAAAAGTATATTTTGAACACCAACTGTGTTTTCCGCTTAACTTTTATTATTTGTAAAGCGATGTTTGAATAAATTGATAATTTGAATTCCAACCAGCGAATTATTTGCACTGCCCGAAACATGTGTACGCGCGTATCAAAACCTCATATTATGATGTATTCTGTTATTTTACATTTAGATGCAAAATTTGTTTTTACAAAATTTGTGTGACAATTAAAAACTATATATAAAATAAAATTAGTACTTACCTTAGTCACTAAAAACTTTCGCAGGGGAATCATTTTGAACAGAATTTAAACAGGACGACCGGAGCGACCGACACTCATACAAATAATCGCAGAAAGACTTGGGGCTTGATTTATTCATTTCAAGTTAGACGGTACACTATACCTGCCTACGCTATGTAGGTATGTATGATAATAATACTCTTCCATCTCACTCCGACTAACGTGGTCATATTATGGAGATACGCAACAGTACCTCCCACTTGCTAAAATTTAGCCTTTATCAACAATAATGTAATAGGTACGTAGTCAATTTTTTTTATGTACATTAGTCGTGATGTACCTCTATCAGTATCAGGAAAAACTCTGATTTGTAGGTACATATTGACAGATTCGTATACGAGTTCAGTTAGCGCTTCGACCAAATAAATAATATTATCAGTATGTTGTCAGAATGTACCTTGTGATGAAAGGTGTGGTCATAGCTTGTACAAACTTATATGTGCAGCTTTAGCTATTCAAATTTGTATGTGCAGGAGAACGAAAGGGGAATTATTTACTACCTAACGAACAAAAAAAATTACTAATCCTTTTTTTTTGTATCCACAATATCTACAGCAGTGGTGTACAACCCGCAAGCTAATTTCGTGCGGCCCGCGAACCATTCATGTGACCCACTTGGCTAAATAAAGTAAAGAAAAATAAACAGCATTAATTTATTGCTTTGACTTTGGGCCTTAGGCTTTCTTAGTGGGTGCTGTAATTGATATTTTCAGTGGGCTCCATTGTATACACGACGTTGTTTTTTAAACATAGAAGTAACGGAAGTGAGTTATGATATTTCTCATTATAGCAATCATTCTGATTTCCGGGTAATATCATCAAAATATTTACGATTTCCATTCTGTTTTACAAAATACGAAAGGGTATTGAGACAAAGTTGAACTTATCTGTCGATCGTCAGCTTAAAATCACAAGTATTTACATGTTCTTTAAATTTTCAGATTGATAAAAATTGAGAAAATTTATTGTTGTGACATTGGAGATGATTTTTTTTCGGTTTATCATTTCACAAAATATAAAAAAATTACCAGTCTAAATTATATTTCAAAACCCGGATTATAATTTATATATATTTTAATAAATGTTGATATGTCAGTAAACATATGAAATTCGATATTTTAGGTAGGTACCTAGTTCATTTTTGGTATATAATAGGTAGTTACAGGAAAATCATTTTAAAGAGATTCTTGCATGTGTAGTGGAGTGCACCGATAGTGGTTCAAATTTGTTCTCAATAGTTTGGTAAGCCCGCCTGCAGTCCCCCCCCCCTTAACCCTCAAAAATCATACGATACAGTACACCACTACACGAACAAGAGCAGTTGGGATATTTGTACTGTATTAAAAAATAATTGTTTCTTAAAACTACACTGGCGGCGCCACCGACTGCAAAGTTAACCATGTCAAGCTGTATGTACCCTTTCCCTAAGACCCGCGAACATATTGAAAATTTATAGATTGTCTCTCCGGCTAAAAAGGTTGTGCATCACTGATCTGCAATCTACAGTAGCGACGCCCCGATTGATTGTTAGTTTTGAATATAAACGTCAGTCAAGGTCGAAGCCCCTCACTAAATCTATAGAAGACATGATAATGCTTGTCACCTAACGGTAAATTAAAATAATTATCTAACATGGTACCTTTGTTAATTCTAACCTGTTTACATACCTTCTTAAGTAATAACTTCCCGAGTAATCTAATGACGCTTAACTGTTACACTTTCCCTACTTTCTTTATTTTGGACCTGTGGCTTCTTTTCTGTTATTATAGAATTTTAGATTTCTCGCAATTTTGGGAGGCGGGTATGGGTACCGCCGCCCGGGAACCATTCATTGGATAACCAACACCTCTGGCATAGGTCACCTCTAGTGGTTCGCTGCGTTTGGTGACTTGACAGGGATGGCCGGGTTCATGCGGTGAGGTTTGTCTAAGTCTTGGCGGCGGATACGTTTGCCCACCAGATGCGTGGTAGACTGGTTGAGGGAGACCCCTTCACCTCTCCAGCCGAACTCTCTCGACCCAACGCTTTGCACTGTAGTGGGAGGGATGGATAAAAACGTCCATCACTTTTGGACACAGATTTCCATGTTCCTACCAACCCCTAATACTTTTTTTATTCCCAGAACTTCCTCTCCTTCCTTTCGTTAAAAGACCCTCCACAAAGCATCCCCAAAGATGACATAGGCCACGAGGGAAATTATTTTCCTCAAGCCCTCCTGTGTGGAGTTAATGTAAGAAATAAATAAATTGTACATGCAAAATTTAAAAATATATCAGAAAGAATTTAATTATACTAGCTATTTTACTAGAAAATAGCTTTTTTTCGTTTGATTTTATATCTGTATGGCCAAAATTATTGTGACGAAAGAGAAATAACTTGATATTCTCTTATCAATTTTCTTTCCTCTCCCCCCTTCATTTAAATAGCAACAAACACCGTAGGTAGAATAAAACATTTATCGTTTTCTTCAATTGAATTTTTTTGAGGGCTGTACAGCAAAGTTCAGTGAAAAATTGCATAACACGATAATATAAAATACGATTCCGGAAAGAAAGCTCCAGAAAATGAATAAATTATGAATAATACTTTTTTTTTTTTTTAAAGAAAGACTAATATTCCCTGGTTACGAATAATCTGACAATATTTGAAAATATCCTACTACCATCACAGTAAGCGGAAGATGTTGCTTGTGTCGTAATGGAGGACTTAGCCAGCCGAGGAATTGAACTTACGACGCCTGGGTAAGACCCAAACGCGATGCCAACTCAGCCACTGACTGTTCTAATATGATAACCATACGTTAATAATAATCTTACTATTTATGTATAGAGTAAAAACCATTATTTTTTTTATTAAGGGGAACGGCTGCGGTGCCTGTTTCATACAAAACTGAATTTTGGATTGGAACGGAATGATCTATTTTTTTAATTAAAGGTTTAGTAAATATCTAGTACGGATGAGAAGTAATTTATTTATTTTTGTTTTAATTTTTTAAGTATGTGCCATGAAAAAAAAATCAATTTTCATAATTTTAGAGGCAGCTTAGAAAATTATTTGCGGGTTTATCGTACTTTTAAAAAATATATATCACATTTGCAATGTAAGTATGATTATATTAATAAAAATATAAAAATAAAACATTAAAAAAAAAGGTTTTTTCGGGTCGATATCTTAAATTCTGTATGGAAAATTTGTGTTACACCATAAATTGGTCGTTTTTAATATAATTTAAAGTCCACCATAATGCTTATTTTAATATTTTAAAAAGAAAGTTAATTTTATATTTCATTATATTTTTAAAGCAAATGAGTTAAAACTTTTTTTTTTAGATCACCGTTAGCCCCTAAATAATTGTTAAAGATGCCTCTAAAATCGCTAAAAATCAATTCCTTTAATGGCCGATATTTCATAAGGTAAAACAAAAATAAATAAAATGCTTCTCATCCGTATTAGATATTTACTAAACCTTTAATTTAAAAAAATAGATAATTCAGTTCGGATGTGTATTTTGGCCTCCAATCCATAATTCAGTTTTGTATGAAACAGGCAGTGCAGCCGTTCCCCTTAAATACCTAAATATAATTTTCGTCACACGAATCTTGGTTTCGAACTTCGCGCGCATGTGTGGCGTTCTTCCTTCACAAATGTGCTAACTTCAGAGTATTGAAAAAGGTTTGCAGTGTGAAGATAGCTGCACTAGTATCTACCTACTTTTTATACATTTGTAGAGAATTTACAAAATGTGGTTTCCTACAAATGAAGATGTAAGGTTTCAGCAATGTTTTTTACAATTTTTTATTTTTAAATTTGACTCTCGTTTGTTTCAGTTTTTTAATCGTTTTAACTGTAATAGTACCTACTTTGCATATTTTTAGTCATTTAAGTTGGCAGATTGTTTCTAGAAATCTCTGGAAATATTTTCTAGAAACGGAAGACTTCTCTACTGTCAGTTTCTGCAAGTTTGCATGTTGCTCCTTTCTGTCAGTTCGAGATTTGTCATTTTCTCGTTGTGTTCGTGAATATTTCAAGGTTTGTAAATTAAATGCAAAAAAACGTCGACACCGTATTTTTTACCGTTTTTTATATTATCAGACAAAATTTAAATGCTTTTATTTAACAATATGCCGAGCACATATCAACAAACGTGATTTTTGCACAAAATTTTCATGAACCTGGTGGTTCAATTTTTGCCTTAACCTAATATATTATATGAAAATTTCAAATTGTTTTAGTTTGAATAAGATAAAATGGCCAAGTGGGGTGAAGGGGACCCTCGCTGGATTGTGGAGGAGCGACCTGACGCTACTAACGTGAACAATTGGCATTGGACCGAAAAAAATGCTGGCCCTTGGTCAAAAGACCGACTGAAAGAACTTCTAGTTGGCTTTGACTTCTCTGAGAATGCGATGGTATGCAAGATAACCGAAATAGATAAAATTACTGGTGAAGCTTCTGCCAACAACAGGAAAGGAAAGTTAATATTCTTTTATGAATGGGATATCCTATTGAACTGGGAAGGGAGCTTAGCGGAAGGCAGTGGAGAAGTGATCAAAGGAAATATCAAAATTCCAAACCTTTCAGAGGAAAATGGCATTGACGATATCGAGGTAATGTAATTTATAACTTATTATATAGATTAATAATATTTTAAACTAATATTTGACCTCATTATCTCAACTAGTGCCCATATTTCTAACAGCTATGGAAGCCGTGTTTATAATGTTTAAAAATAAGTAAAAAACCATCATTACACCCCGAAGACCCAAAACTGATCCAGATTTTCATTATAAATATTCGGATTCCTAATGTTTGAACTCAATTTTCTTGTTTTTTACCATTGCTACACCACAGGTGCGGCTTTGTTATTGTTAATTACAACATTATTTTGGTTAGGTCTATATTAAAGCTTTATCAATGTGGTTATAATTTCAGATTACGGTAACTGTCAAGGAAAATACTGACGAATCATTACGGCTTAAGGAATATGTGCACAATATTGGACGGGCCAAAATCCGGGCCCAACTTGAGCTGTATCTCTCTTCATTACGGGTGGAGTTTTCGAAAGGAATGATCCTTCCCAAGAAAGATGACAAGACAGTGAAACCGGACAATATATCCAGCATTACGAGCGGATTCAACAAGAAAATAGACATGGCCCCCATTGTATCAGATGCCAAACCTTCAACGGGACTCAAATTACAAGTTGAGACTATTAAAATAACTAAACAATTCCAGTGTAGAGCTCAGGAGTTCTATGATGTTTTGACTAAGGTAGAAATGGTCATGGCATTCACCAAAGGGCCTGTGAAACTAGATGCTGAAAAAGGAGGGAAATTTGTCCTGTTTGGAGGAAATATAACCGGAGAATTCATTGACCTTGTTCCTGGCAAGAAAATAATTCAATCATGGCGATATAAACAATGGCCAGAGTCACACCACTCACAAGTTACAATATCCATCGAACAGCAGGTAACTAGCATTGTTTTCTAATCATTGGCCTCGTTCCTGGCAAGAAAATAGTTCAATCATGGCGATATAAACAATGGCCAGAGTCACACCACTCGCAAGTCACAATATTTGTTGAACACCAGATATTTATTTTTATTGATACGAAGACGGTTTACAGAGCTCCCATGAGCACTCAGGCCATAGGCCCATTGTGCTATCTCCCATTTTACTTTATTCAAGTTCACCAGGGTTATTATCGGATATTCGGCTATGTCTCCTGGTTCCACAATCTGTCTTCCCAGGTAGCTGAGCCTTCTTCCCATCAAGGCATGACACTGGCACCATAGGTGAATTGGGGTCTCTTCATCCTCTTCACATTTCTCGCATCTATTTGTGTTTTCCACTCCGAACAGCTGCATGTGTCTCCTGAGGTGACAGTGTCCCATTAATAGTCCTACCAGTTCCCTTAGTGAGTTTCTGTCCATATTGAGTAGTTGCCTAGTTCGTCCGGAGTTTTGTCCTCTCGTGAGTACTTGATTGTCTCATTCTGGATGTCCTCTCTCATTCCTTCCAGTGCTGGGATTTGCCCCACATTTTAATATGTAGTTTGGTGTGGCAAGCTGCCACTCCTACAGCCAACTCGAATCCCTCAAACGGTGCTTCTGCCCCGGAATAGTAGGTAACTAGCATTGTTTTCTAATCATTGATTGAGATTTTTCTACAATTTTTTTTTAATATTCATTACATCCATATTAATATAAATCGATTTGATTCTACTGTCAAATACACTTTTTATTTTAGCTTTGCATAAATATTGTACTATTTTTTTATAGAAACATACATTTGAATGAAGTTATGCCAAATTTCTATGATTTATGAGTCTTCTGTGCCAGTTTTATAACCATCCGTTAGTAACGCTTGATACCATTTTTTAACTAATATTTAAAAAACCGCCCGATGTCACCATTTTATAAACGTTCGTCAGATTACCGGTCGTTTGACAACTGTCAGTTGTTGCCCGACGATCGCTTATTTTAAACCGTGCACTATTTTAATTAAAAAGACAATATATAATTTGCATTTATGAAATGGATTCCTCATCGACCAGTGAAGATGGTGACGAGTGAATGGCTATTATTCAAGACAAAAATAAGGTTGCACACGGATAACGGTCCGTTAACAGAAAAGCGGTTCATTATAAAACTGGTGCTAAGTGCGAATGAACCTTGCCCTAAGTGCATTTATATGTGCATTCATTTTCATGGAAAATGTATGAATCCTAAAAAGTGCTGTGTACAACTGTTATCTTACAACGATCCGTGTGAAAAAGTTAACGCAGTTTTGTAAGGTTTATCAAATTTAGTTATCACAACACCCGGACTAATAATAAATTAATTCAAGTTTCCTGAAAAAATTACATGGATTTTGTAATATACGAGGTGTGTTCAAAAGAAAAGGTGAATTTTGAATTTTCGCAGGCTCTGTACATTCGATTATCGAATTTTTTGTTGTTGTTATGTTGGTACACATATGTTTATCATATGTTAGCATTATCAGCCATTTTGGATTAGTGGTTTGTTTTTTGACAACTGGAAAGGTTAGCTACTGTTTGTGTGTTCTTCGATTTTTTACTTTTGAAAAAAATGGATCAAAGAATATGTATTAAATTTTGCCTTAAAAATGGAATAAAGTGCTCCAGCGCACTTGAAATGTTGACTGTGGCATTCGGCGAGTCTACTTTGTCTCAAAAAAGTGTTTATAAGTGGTACAAGCGCTTTACAGAAGGCCGAGAAGATGTTAATGACGATGAGCGTCCTGGAGTGGCAACCACATCAACAAACGAAGAAAACATCGAAACAGTGAAAAAAATGGCTTTGGAAAATCGTCGAATCACTATTAGGGAAGTTTCAGAGGATGTTGGCATATCAATCGGCTCATGCCATGCAATTTTCTCGGATGTTTTGGGCATGAAACGTGTGGCAGCGAAGTTTGTTCCGAAATTGCTAAAGTAACGTCACATTAGTATTAGTAGTTGTTGAATGACGTCAACGACGATCCAGATTTGCTCAAAAGGGTCATAAATGGTGATGAAACGTGGGTATATGGTTATGACGTCAAAACCAAGTCCCAATCATCCCAATGGAAGCGGCCAGAAGAGCCAAGACCGAAAAAAACACACCAAGTTCGATCAAATGTGAAGGTTTTGCTCACTGTTTTCTTCGATTTCAATGGCGTGGTGCATCATGAGTTCTTGCCAACAGGTCGTACGGTTAATAAGGAATACTACCAGGAAGTTATGCAACGTTTGCGTGAAGCAATACGGCTCAAACGATCAGAATTGTGGAAAAATAAATCATGGATTTTGCATCACGATAATGCACCAACTCACACATCAATGCTTGTTCCTGATTATTTGGCCAAAAACAACACCGTAATCATGCCTCAACCACCGTATTCACCAGATTTGGTTCCCTGCGACTTTTTCCTATTCCCGAAACTGAAGAGACCTATGAAAGGAAAGCTTTTTGCCACAATTGATGAGATAAAGTCAGAATCGAAGAACGAGCTGATGACCATACCGAAAAGCGCATTCCAGAAGTGCTTCGAGTTTTGGAAGAAGCGCTGGCATAAGTGCATTATATCTGAGGGGGATTACTTTGAAGGGGAGAAAATGGATATTGATGACTAAATAAATACTTTTCGAAAAAATTCGAAATTCACCTTTTCTTTTGAACACACCTCGTATTTATCAGATTAAAATATATTTCTATAAAACAGTTGCTTATTTGAGTTGTGGAAAAATTCAGTATAAATGAATGAGTAATGTTGTGTTTTCACTCCCTATTATATATTTTCTGTCCCTAGCTATTCTTGTATTAGGTATATCTACATCCTATCTCAAAAACTCTAGTCTTTTGGATAATTTTGTTAATACTTGTATCTTAAGTCAATACTCTTCTTCTCTTGTATTATGGAAATGCTGGGTGAAATAGACTTGATACATTGCCACGAAGGAAATCTTTCCACGGCCAGGAGATCTTTCAATCTTCAGGTCCCTTATGTTTATATGTTATGTTTTTGTGAATACCACACAAGAGTCCCAACTGCTCCAAACTGTCTAGAGCCAGTGAGACTGGCATCCCCAATGCATATTGTGAGGTTGAAGAGAATGGAGAGCAGAAGGAGATGGGACAGAGGAAAGTGGGGAAGTACCTGGCTATTCAGATATGATCATCAAACGCGGCTAAAACTATTTCGAGCAACATTTCAATTCTAAATGGTGTTCTTTCACCAGGGCGATATTGAGATTATCTTCCACTCCAGAACGTACTGCAAACATACTATATAATATTATTTTAAATTAATTAATTGTGAAACAACACAAATTAGTTAAATATTTTATTTTTTATAATAAGCAATCACTTTGTGGTTTGACATCATCAATATATATATTATAAAAGAAAGTTCAAAAAAACGTGAGGCCTGCAAAAACTCAGAAACGAGTCCCGGTACGATCAAGGGGAGGACCCAGGATGAGGGTTCCCGTTTTTATCTAAAGGGCGTGTTTTTGAAGATATAAGGGCTGGAAGTTTCGCCCTTTAGAAATTTCAAGAACAGTCTTCCAGAAAGTTCTAAAAGGTTCAATAAAGCTGTAGAAAGTTCTGGAAGAAGTGGCGGAGTATGTCGGTGAGTCTTGAAGGCTCTGGATGGTTCACAAATGCTTTAGAAAATTGTGGAAGGAGAAAGTTCTAGAAGCTTTCAGAAATAAATGGCAGTGTGTGTTAGTGAGTCTAGAAGGTTCTGGATGGTTCGCAAATGCTTTATAAAATTGTGGAAGGAGAAAATTCTAGAAGCTTTCAGAAATGAGTGGCGGAGTGTATCGGTGAGTCTAGAAGGTTCCTGAAAGTTCTAGAAGGTTCGATAAAGCTGTAGAAAGTTCTGGAAGGAGTGGTGGAGTATGTTGGTGAGCCAAGAAGGTTCCAGAATGTTCTGGATGGTTCGCTAATGCTCTAGGAAGTTATGGAAGGAGAAAGTTCTAGAAGCTTTCAGAAATGAGTGGCGGTGAGTCTAGAAAATTCTAAAAAGTTCGATAATCTTCATTTTAATCAATATATAGTACAAAAAAAGTATCCGAGAGCATTCCACAACATTCCGGAACATTCAGGAATGTTCGGGAATAGGGAATCGAGGACATCATTGGGGAACATCCCAGAACACTCTCGAATGTTGTCCTGAGCGAAGCCGGGTACTCCAGCTAGTATTAAATAAAACAAAGACTTTGTTATAAAACACGAGTTTATTGTATTTTTATGCCAATCGGTTTCGCTTAGATCAAGTTTCATCAGGGGAAATATAATAACTGATATAGTCATTACATTTTACGAGCTAGGCGTGCCGCTAATTTATGTAAAACAGCAACTAAGTAAAAAGGTACGGCTTGTTTACAAAAACCGAATATTTTGAGTATTTACTTTGACCTTTTTATAAATGTTTTGTAGTTTGCTTACCACGATCAAAATCATGGGAAACAAACGTGGACGGTGGTGAACTTAGCTGGGGCCAAAATGAGTGTCGCGTGACCATTGCCTCCAGCCATCGAAATCATACTTAGGACAAGTGTATTAATTCTGATGTCAGTGATATGCGCTCACTTCGACAATTGGCATGAGAGAATATTATTGTTTTATAAACGCAAATGAGAACTTCCCTATCAACTCACACTCCTCGATATTTTTATGAATGCTTACCAATATCACTAACTATTTGTTGTAACATTTTTTGATAATTTTTCTTTTCTTTTTCAGACCGATCATACGCTGGTGTCAGTGAAGCAAGTCGGGGTGCCCATAGCCGACGTGGAAACGACCAAACAAAACTGGGAGCGCTATTACTGGGAAAGTATTCAGAGAACTTTTGGTTTTGGCGCTTTCTTGTGATGCGTCCCACTGTCAACGTTAACTCTATATAGGAAACAGCTTTGCAGCACACTCTGCTCGTAATATTACCATCATTTTAGTTGAATTCTGATCACCCCAAACACATCTATGAATTTCTTAGCATTGATATAGAGTATATACTTGAGGAGCCTTCCACCATTAAATAATCTAATAATGGTGAGGAATCCGTTAAAAAAATTTCTGTTTAAACTTTCATTTCCCTCATTTCTGTCTGTTTCACGACTTTTCTCAATATTTGGCTCATCACTTGAGCAGTTGATTTAATAATCTCCTATCTTCTACATTTCTATATCAATGAATTCTACATTCTACGTGACCACTTTTAAAGCTATCATATGTACAGGCAAATCATTTTAAAGAGTGCATGTTTGAATGTATTTGTGCAGTGATTCAAATTGGTTCGAAATAGTTGGGAACACCCGCCCGCAGTCCTCTCTTGTTACTGCAGTAGTCAAACGATTCAGTACACCACTATACAAGCAAGGATCTCTTCAAAATGATTCTACTGTACTTCTGATGCTTTGACTTTACTAAGCTTCCATAAAATACATAATTTGTAACATGTATTTATTTCAATGTTAAAATATAATATATATATATATTTTTTTTTTTTATCTTTTGATCCATGCAGAGACAACTGATACCATTGAAAGCAGAATATCTTAGAAACTTTCAAATTTATCCTGATGTTTTTTTTCTTTCTTTGCATCTTTATTACTTTTAAATGATGAAACAAAACTTTATTAATAGTTTCTCCCTAGTTTACTAATTTTGTAATTTTAACATGAATATTTTTGATGTCTGACGATTATAATTAATTGTTTTCATTCTACAAAATATTCTATTGAATTTTAGTAACTTTTTTTTTTTTCTTAATTGTTTTTATTCAAATGTATTTTTTTTAATTGTTTTTGCAAATATGTTTTTGACAGAACTCATTGAAGTGAGCAGTGAAGTATCATTTATATGATATATATTATCATTTGCACAGTTTGTCATATGGAAATTGCTAGTGTTGTGACGTTTTAGCATTAAGTAGGAGTTAATTTAGATATGGAGATGTACACTGCATTTTTAAATCACATTTACATAATATGTTTGCGTCGTTATGTTATAACTAATGTTGATGAAATAAAAATACTGAAATTTAACATTTTTTTGTTATAAATTTTAATGTAGTAGCTTAAACCATCACCATCCCTTTACACAAAAATAATCCTCATTTATTTATTTTTTCTCAATAAGCAAACGCATTGTGAATTGAAATGATGAATTAAATGAAAAGACACTTTGTTTGAATACACTTTTATTTTTGTATAGTCGACTAGTTTCGATTTGACTAAATCATCTTCAGGACTTAAAATATACTAATTAAATAACAGTAGTGTGCATGTATAGAGGTAAAAATGGGGAAAAGAGAGATAATCGGATACTTAATACTGTATTTCCCCATTTTTACATCTATATATACATGCACACTCCTGTTATTTAATTAGTATATTTAAGTCCTAAAGATGATTCAGTCGAATCAAAACTAGTCGACTACGCAAAAATAAAAGTGAAGTCAAACAAAGTGTATTTTCATTTAATTCAATTATATTTCTGTTATTAGTAATGTGGACCTAAGAATTTATTTTACACATATTAAAATTGTTTTTGTGATAATTAATATCACTTACGAAAGTCAAAACTATCAAATTAATATTGTGTATTAAGTGAATAATTTATTTTTTTCACGCAGACCGTCATTGTCAATACCTATATCATCAAATAAGTCATCTCATAATATGGAAATAGTATTTCCAAATTGATATATCTCCAATGCACAGAAAAAACCAATTGCATTGCAATCAAAATTAATATTGTAGTTTTTTATATGATTGCTATACTTTAAATGTGTGATTTGTTTTTTCCGAAGGTGGCAAATATGATGTACATACTCATATGTGTAGATAAATTAACTAAGACCATAATAATAACGAATTGCACTGTTTTTAAAAAAATTTAGTTTCCTCCTCTTCCTGGCCACAATTCTTTACTTCCGCATTTTTTACCTTGCAATTAATAACAATTGAAAACATGTACACATATCAACAACAACAAAATTGCTTGCAAAATAATTAGTAGACCCATTCATAAAAATGGTTATTTTATGTAATTTTTTATGATGCCAATTAATATAATTTTGTTTGTGCTTGTACTTGCTAAATATAATAGGCTTTATAATATGTATAAGCATAATAATGTTATTACTGGCGCTTTACACTGGAAGGTTTCATTATGTTGTCATGTAACTAGAATAATGTTATTACTGGCACTTTACACTGGAAGGTTTCGTTATGTTGTCATGTAACTAGAATAAAATTATAATTGGTTATTTCAACATGTTTTTGTGACTAAATATCACCAAAATACAACATTTAGCATGACATAGTTAAGAATACAACATTTTGTATGCGCCACTCATCATGCACTTTAACAACATACAATTTTCTTTTCTGATTGGTAAACAACAGTACCTACTTCTTAATGTGTTTGTTGCAGATAGAAAAAAAATGTATTGACCTTAACTGAAGACGGTTTTAATGAACTTTTTAAATTATGTTTTCCACTTTTAATATGAATCGATTTCGACGAAAACATTCGCTGTAAATCATGTTTATATGTTTTAAAACTCGTTTTATTATATTTTGGTAGTGTTTAAATAATTTTTTTTTAAGAAACGCAAATATTTTCTGGTTATGAAAAACCTGCCAATATTTGAAAATCTCCTACTACCACCACAGTAACCGGAAGATGTTCCTTGTGTCGTGATGGAGGGCTTAACCAGATGAGGAATTGAACTCATGACGCCTGGGTGAGACCCAGACGCGATGCCAACTTAGCCACTGATCGGTCATATTACATGGTTTATTTACATAAATAGGAGAAAAAAGAAAATTAAAAGTCTTCCTTTTCATTAAATCTTTAACCCTTCCTTATTTATGTATTAGATAAAATATATTATACAAATGAAATTATAATTTAACACCTGCATCAACTTAATAATTAAAGTTAAAAAAATCATTTGTAGAAGTCAAGAAGTGATGTGATATATTTTATCTTAACACTTTGTGTGCGGGAAATGGAGATTACAGTCCTTAGCATTTTATGCGTGTACAGAGGAGACGGTGATCTCTGTTTTGCGTTTATGCAAACAGTGAGAGATGCATTTTACAGTATTTTTATGATATACAAAATGATTTCATTTGGTTACGTGTGATCAAATTCCCTCGCCAATCGGTATCCTGATGCCCGCTTCGCATGTATCAAGGTTAATATTTCACCCGCATACAAAGTGTTAATTTTGATTTGGTGACATTAGCAGTATTTGCTTTGATTATCTATGTTTCAATACGACCACCATAACATTGTGGTGGCTAATGATTTGTCTCAGATTTCTGCTAATAGATAGCTTTTGTTTTTTCGCCTCATGGCTTTTCAAAGAACAAACAGTGGCTTATCTAAGGGTAATTGGAGGTGGTTGATAGCCCTGTGGATAGGATGCTCGATTAACAGTCCATGCTCACGGTGGGTGCTGACTTACTCTCTTTTCAGAACAATTTATGCTTAGTTAGAAGGTCTGTAATAATAAATGTATTATTTCTATGGCGCCGTTTTCATGAGAATGGGTTTGATCGTTTTAATTGCTACTTTTCGCACCATACTTTAAAAGGGTATTTTGTATTATTTTAGTGTAATAACATAATGCAAGGGTATATTTTCATGGTCACATTCTTCATTTTGTTGTTAATGGCATGAAGTACATACTTTACCATTTTGAAAATGAATAAATGCAAAAATTTACAAAAAACTCTGTTTTCTTCCCCAAATACTTGTGTTCATATATAAATTAAATTCCAAGTGCTAGTCCCCAGACAGCGAAATTTAAGGCCAACGCGTAGTTTCCACCTTGAATAATCTTCCATTAAGGCAATAATCGGGGGTACCGGCAACACATGCAAAATGTATTGGGTTTTTTTAAACATAAATCTTTGCAAATATAGAATTGAAGAAATACTGCTCTCACTATATGCACACAGGCTGCTTTTGAATATCAGAGTTTTATTTAAAAGACCAGAAACTTTTGTTATGATACGCATTTATTTTGCAATATTATTTACTGGAGTAACAAACAGCATAATTAGTTATTTGAAGAATGATGATGAAATCACTGTGGTGGTGGGCCTGGCTTGGGGCACTTCTCTATGTGAGCCTTCAGGGCAGAGCAATCTGCAGACTGGACAAATATAGATGCTGGGCAGTTCTGGAATAAAAAAATAAATAAACATGTGTTCAAAATGATGGGTGAAAAATAATCAATCATATTTGTCATTTAATTCTAACTGAAACAAGAGAAGTAAAATAGCCTTTCTGGAACACACTATTCTTAAAATATTTAATTGTGGCCACCCAGTTTTAATCCTCTACCGATCCTCCCGACACTATCTAATTAGTAGGGATTTAGTTTGGGTTTGAACCTTCGCTTTAAATTAAAGATGAATGCCTCTCAAGGAATAAGTTGTATTAACTTTTAATGCGCCGAAATTGCCCATTGGATGCGCAAAATTTGTATCAGTTGAATGCAGGCATATCCAATCGATAATGTCACAAAATCATTTCTCTGACTACAAGTAGCTATTCTGGAGAAACTACTTGACACACTACGGAAGTATTAGATTGCGGGCACTAGGCGTTAAAAAGGTTAATGATTTCAATAAATGTGTAATGGATAAATATTTTATATTAAATATAATGGCATTAAAAAAAACATTTATGATAATCGTGGAAACATTAAGTCCATTCTGAAATGTTTGACGATTTTAATTAATAATTTATTTCCCATGCCATTTCATGCTTGACGTGGGTCCTCAGGCCACTGATTTATTTTTAAAAGGGTTTAAATGCGAGCTGGTGATTCATTCCAAAGTTCAAGCTGTTGACCTAAGTACAAGTCTTAAGATCAACTCATTAGCAATTATTCTCAATCTGGTAAGGGTTACACTTACCAAAAATACATTGTCCCTGAAGCAGAAGACATATCGCCTGACTTCACAGGTATCAGTCTTGTCGGTGTCGGCATCGCAGGCGGCGATAGCCTTGGCGATGGCTGGCTTCCATTCCGCCGAATACTTCTGCTCGGAGAATGTCTTGAAGGCGGCCTTATTGATCTTATTGTCAGCAGTGAGGATGCCATCCTTCTTCATGAGGCATTGCATTTCCTCACACTGTTCATTGGAAAAATAAATAGAAACTGTTAAAAATAAATACAAACGCATCACAATCTAGATGATATTTTTTTAACCTGATCCATGCAACTGTCACATATATATGATCCATCGGCAGCTATCCCCGTGCGCTGATGTTACATATGTGATTCACAATCTCTAAAACAGTGCTTTTACACAAAATGGAAATATTGACTTCTGTTCTTTATTCTAAACTATCTTCTGCTAAACTTATTAGTCAATGAACATGTATGCTTGCAGCAGGTACATCGTTCTTTTGATCATAATTAAAGTGTCACATATTAGAGGTTTACACATATTATTTTTAGGAAAAAGAAGGAATGAACTATCGAATTACCTGTCTCGGAAAAGACATCTAGTGAGGCTCGTAATATACACATATTCTAATTAAGATTCAATTAATGCCCCGATTGCCGGCAATGAAATTAATTATTTAAGTCTGAATCTTAAAGATAGCCGTATTGTAGCAGGGTGGGAACATGAGAGTTGCCAGTTCCTTCCAGAGTCAAGCTGTTGAGCTTAGGAAAGAGTCCTATGTATAATCTTACATTTTCATTAACATAAATGACTCAAAGTCTACATGGGTAAATCCAGTCCCAGTTTATGGGTTGAAAAGTGGGTAGGCACATACATATTTTTTAAAGTATTATATATACAGGGTATGTCTCTATGTATCCAACAGACCTTAAATAGCGATTGCTGAGCATATTTGTAGTAAAAATAAATATATCTTCCATCATTGGGTACAACTTAGCGCATCGCGTGATTCACACTCGGTCTTGTTCTAATAAAATTCTCTCGAAAATTATCACCTTCATCAAACTGTAATAATACTAGATAATTAATGAATTCATTGTTACCTCTTCACCGCACTACATCTCGAAAAGTGCTAAACTTATAGAAAAAATGCGAATTACCAATCTTGAAGATAATGTATATTTTCTATAACTTTAATTTAACCTTTGCCTTTCATTTTTCATCAACATACGATGCATAGAAGGCAAGTTATTCATGAAAAACCAATTCTGGTAAACTTTTACCTTTAATATCCCGGATTGCCCAACTGATATACTGATATAGTAAATTTATAGTTTGTGTAGTTTATTAACTGGTAATATTTAAATTGAAATAACTCTAAGACTTATACTGTATTTTGGAAGCATGTATAGTTCATCTTTTTACTCCTTTTTTCCTTTGTTTTTTTTTTTTTGGAGAAGCACAGTCTCCCCTTCCTCATTACGCGAACTGCCACCGGGTAAATAATTTATTGATGATTGATAGCATTAGACATAAGGTTATTCACCATTAATAGTGCTGAGTTAACTCACCGAAGGTCCTTTGTGTCCGCCATGCCCTCCTGGACCCCCATTTCCCCCGTGCCCTGCAGGGATACCACATTCCTCGGCATTCGCATTGTTAACGGGCATTGGACAGGAGCCGGGGCAGCAATCTGACGGATGCTAGAGAATTCAAGGAATTGAATGCAGGGGTTGTTGCATTTTAATGGGTTGAGAGTACGAGAAAAAAGGTTATTCAGAAGTCAATCAGTTAATGGTTTTTTTCTATTCAACTATCTACCAATAAGGTAGTAACTTGCGTCTTAGAGATTTCATAGTGATTTTATAACAACTGCTTCGATAGTCCGCACATGATCAATAATGCTGTCAATATTTTTAACATTGCTTTAGTGTTAATGGATTTAGAAGTACATACATGTGTATATACCAGTAGTGTGCACTCCATAAAGGCTGAAAAGCTGTGCCTACCTAAGAAAAACTAGCCTCAAAATAATTCAAAGCTGAAAAAATTATATTTTAACAACCTTTTCGGGATTTTCGAAGATGAAAAACACAGTGAATCATAAAAATTTCAAAGATATTTACGAAATGTACATACAAATACATTAAAAAATCCTGAAATAAATTCAATACCTACGTAAATAAATAATATCAAACAAATCAAAAACAGCTCAAAACTTCCCATGATTGATATATTAATTTTCTTAAATAGATAGGCAATTTTTTTTTTACATACTATATACAAATGGATCAGGAACTTGTACGCTATTTTTTTTCAGCTGACAATAACAATCACAGGAAGATGAAAATATAATGGCCATTTTCATTTGAAAACGACAATAAAATTAATAATTAATGTTGAAAAATTACACACACTTTACCTTTGGTCATAGGGCAATCAACTCAACTGGTATATAATACATATTGAGAAATTTACTAATATTTTGATATCCGTCAATATTACTTATTGTAAATTCAGTTGTTTTGTTTTGCCTGCCTGTATTTTTATACAACAGCATTTTAAAGTGAAGAAATATTGAATGTGACAGGAAAAAATACTCACTACACCCCTGGGAGGCGGCTGGGAACAATCCTGAGCATTGACTGAAATCTGTTGACAAATAAAAATAAATTTAGTAAATGAAAATAAATTTATTAGATATACAAAAAAAATATATATATACATATTTTAAAGATAAAACATTGTTTTAATTGATTAAATGAATACATTTACACTTCTTTTCAGTTGAAGATGACAATCTACAAAAATTAAACTTGAAATTACCAAGACCACAGATAAACATTTATTATATTGAATTAAACCTTTTAATCACTTATTCTGACAATTATTTAATAAAATCAAACTTGATTGCAAGAGCACAGAAAAGAAATATTGTGGAAACAGAAAAGTTAAATGATGTGAATTGTAGTTTCAGAACATAGCATTTTTAACAAAATAAAACTTACCAGGAACACAGAAAAGAAGAGAGATAGATAAATTTAAAAAATAAAATAATTAATTTGATCCCTTTAAGGGCGAGAGGGACGTCGGAGTGTTATTATTTATTAATTCAAAATAATGATAGTATTATTACGCAATACGATAAACATAATGTTTTTAAATAGAAAAATATTTTATAAATTTACATAGGCTTAGCATTTATCAAAATCTAATCAGAAGTATTACTTTTTCTGACCGTCCATCCCATTGTATGTTTTACAAAATATTTAAAATACGAATATGATTTTTAAAGTGGAGAAAAGTATGTTTAATCCTATATCGTTGCGTTTTTGTAAATAAACATAACCAAATATTTGTAATCCGCATTACAAAAAAAAAAAATCTTTAAAGTTACGTAGTGTTCATAAAAAAATTAAACTAACCACTGTTCTTTTTTTTTAAATTTATCTTATCGACATGTTACAGAAAAACCTTCACTTAACCTTAAATGTTTTTGTAAAACATGGGTAGAACGGTCAGAAATGTGTAATATTTTTGATTGTATTTTGATAAATGCTAAGCCCATGCAAATTTTAAAAATACGTAATTAATATTTTTCTCTTTAAAAACACCATATTTATCGTATTGCACAATAATATTATCATTATTTTGAATTAATAAATAATAACTCTTCGACGTCCCTCTTCCCGTTAACTTCCTTTCAAAAGGTAATTAATATTTTAATACAATTTAACTTGATATTACCGGGAGCCAGTGGTGGCTCGTGACTTTTGAGTGAGCTAGAGCGCTAAGATTGAAAAATACGACATTATTGATGTTGCTGAAGCTGAAAACGATTTTTCACCTTCAGCAACATCAATAATGTCGTATTTTTCAATCTTAGCGCTCTAGCTCACTCAAAAGTCACGAGCCGCCACTGCCGGGAGCACAGAAAGCGAAGAGGGAAAAAAATATTTATTTATATTAAATGAATTAAAACCTAAAAGTGAAACAAACAATTAATAAAATACAATAATATTAATTTTATAAAATATAGTAATATTAATTTTATAAAACATAATAATATAATTTTCATAAAATATTATACAATTAATTGATACCAATTTAACAAAATCAAACACAATATTACAAGGGAACAACAGGGTTAAACAATTTTTTATCAAATGAAATTAATTCTTCGGCATTAACTCTATATTACCAGGAGCACAGAGAGGGAATAGAGATAAGCTCTTTTAAATGAAATGTGTTATTTTAGTTGTCTTTGCTTTCAGAAAAATACATTTTAATCAGTTGATACTATTTAAATTAAAAAAAGTTAATATTACCAGGAGTACAGAGAGGGTAAGAAATTTAATGGACAACATTGTTGCTTGATGTGAACACGCACAGGCTGACTGATGACATTTAATATCAATCTCTCCCTTTTATAAGTGGAATCATTGCGTTTTTATCAATAGCAATTCATATTATGATAGTTCGGACTTCCTCCCATTAAATCATAAAGTCACACAATGAGTGTTAGCAAGCATTATTATTAAAATTATATCAAGGCTATTTCAGCATAATTATGTTGATTCAATTTTTCACCAATCTGGTTAACTCAATCATTTTGAATTACTTACTTACCTACTATTATTCTATTGTTGATGTGAAAATTTAAATTCATTTTGGACTTTTTTTAAAAACATTTAATATCCTGCAAATGCCCTTGCAAATTATGATTACAGATTTATATCTATGGACATAGAATATGTACCTATAAATGTAGTAAATAATACCTATAATAATATGTAACGATGTGTAATTTTAATAAAAACATGTGTCCAAAATAATTGTTTGTTAAATTCAGAAATATGTAGTCATCTTTATTACTAGATAAATTTAGAGTTTTGTATGTACGAGGTGTGTTCAAAATAAAAGGTGAATTTAGAATTTTTTCGAAAAGTATTTATTTATTCATCAATATCCATTTTCTCCCCTTCAAAGTAATCCCCCTTAGATATAATGCACTTATGCCAGCGCTTCTTCCAATCCTCAAAGCACTTCTGGAATGCGCTTTTCGGTATGGCCATCAGCTCGTTCTTCGATTCTGACTTTATCTCATCAATTGTGGCAAAACGCTTTCCTTTCATTGGTCTCTTCAGTTTCGGGAATAGGAAAAAGTCGCAGGGAACCAAATCTGGTGAATACGGTGGTTGAGGCATGATTACGGTCTTGTTTTTGACCAAATAGTCACGAATAAGCATTGATGTCTGAGCTGGTGCATTATCGTGATGCAAAATCCATGATTTGTTTTTCCACAATTCCGATCGTTTGAGCCGTATTGCTTCACGCAAACGTTGCATAACTTCCTTGTAGTATTCCTTATTAACCGTACGACCTGTTGGCAAGAACTCATGATGCACCACGCCACTGTAATCGAAGAAAACAGTGAGCAAAACCTTCACATTTGATCGAACTTGGCGTGCTTTTTTCGGTCTTGGCTCTTCTGGCCGCTTCCATTGGGATGATTGGGCCTTGGTTTCGACATTATAACCATATACCCACGTTTCATCACCAGTTATGACACTTTTGAGCAAATCTGGATCGTCGTTGACGTCATTCAATGACTCCAGAGTGATACTAATGCGACGTTGCTTTTGCTCAAAATTTAGCAATTTCGGAACGAACTTCGCTGCCACACGTTTCATGCCCCTAACATCCGAGAAAATTGCATGGTATGAGCCGATTGATATACCAACATCCTTTGCAACTTCCCAAATAGTGATTCGACAATTTTCCAAAACCATTTTCTTCACTGTTTCGATGTTTTCTTCATTTGTTGACGTGGTTGCAACTCCAGGACGCTCATCGTCATTAACATCTTCTCGGCCTTCTGTAAAGCGCTTGTACCACTTATAAACACTTTTTTGAGACAAAGTAGACTCGCAAAATGCCACAGTCAACATTTTAAGTGCGTTGGAGCACTTTATTCCATTTTTAACACAAAATTTAATACAAATCGAAGAACACACAAAAACGTGACTAACCTTTCCAGTTGTCAAAAACAAACCACTAATCCAAAATGGTTGATAATGCTAACATATGATAAACATATGTGTACCAACATAACAAAAAAAAAATCGATAATCGAATGTACACAGCCTGCGAAAATTCAAAATTCACCTTTTCTTTTGAATACACCTCGTATGTTTGTTTCATTTTTACGCATTATCTCAGTGCTGGAATGGGTTACGGGGTCGAATTAAAGACAGCAAATTGTTGATATTTTTAACAGTAACAATTTGGTATACTTCAACTTAAACTCTGACGTCAGCGGAGGCAGCAAAATATTAAATTAATGTCAAAAAAACTAAATGTACTGGGAAGAAATAGAACCATCGTCGTGATAAGTTTGAACATTGAACCTGATGACTTTTTGTTGTGTTCTACAGCCCAAGTAAAAAAAAAGAATACTTGGAGCAAGATTGTGTATATGGGAAGTATGTTTATGAGAGATGCTGATTAAAATATTAAATAAATAATAATAATGGTATTAATCATAATAATGCTTTATTACAGAAGCTATGCAGGGGTAGTGCAGTGCAATACGTTCCAATTGGGTAGAGCAACGGTTGGGTAGAGGTAAGGGTGGCTATAGGTATAGGGGTAGCTGTAGTAGTAGGGCTAGGGGTAACTGTAGGGGTAGATGTAAGGGTATCTGTAGGGGTGGGAGTAGGGAATATCAAATTATTCTAAACCTTTCTAATATCTTATCATTATTTTTATTATTCTACATGTACTTAGTAAGTTTTTAAAAAACAATGACATTACAATCAAAAATGTCATTGGTACTTGCTTTTCAGGTCCTCATTGCATTCATATTGATGCATCGATCCATCTACATGTAATAATTTAGTATATTATAATAAAAAGATGCAAATTTCATATTATTCAACAGGTAATTTAACAACATTGCTAGGAGAAAGGTATTTTTCTCTCGAATAATCACGTCTATTGAGGGTTTCTCCTCAATATTAGGTTGGCAGACGGATGTATTCGTAAACAGGGAATCCTTACCAACATTCTGGCATTTGTTTCATTCAGACGACGGATGGATTATTTCGTCATATCTGGAGGTGACCTTTCAGATCTTCTGTCAGGTACTTGTACCAATGCAAAAGTTGGCAGATGGCATTTTTTTATCATAACTAATTAGTTGTGAACTTTTGCCGTTAGTTTTGGTTGGGTGACACGTTGGTTATTTTCTTCCCAAAAATGATCCATTTCCAGGACTCCTGAATAGAATTCTAACAGACAACATTTTTTTTACTAATCTTATTTGGTGTTAACGCTCAGTACTCATTTGATGGAGGTGACGTATTGGTTAAGTTATTTGATGGTCATCGCTTGGACTAATAGTCAGTGCTCGCTTTGAGTAGATATCCAACTCAATCCATTTGACTGCTAATCAAGTGTCCAACCCACATCAAATAAAATACCTTAACTCAGTAATTCCCAAATTTTCCGAAGGCGCCTTATGTCAATTTGCACTTTACGAAATAGCAGCAGCCAATAATTTTTTTTGCAGGGATCATTTTTGCAGGTAAAATAAATAGTACATACTTTACGGAAAAATACTTTTGAAGTCACTAACAGTTAAGTGTTAAACTAAATCAAAATGAACAGATTCAATGCTGATTCGCGGCGGGGAGTAAACTGCGGCTCCTCGGTGCACAATTTGGGAACCACTTCCTTAACAAAATAACTTCGCCGCAGGGCTAGCCAGAAAGGATGGATTATCACACAACCTCTGTCTCGGCACACACTCCTTGCTTCATACATCATCTCATATTACACACAGTTAATTCTGTTTTGACATGAAACGTTATTTATTTCGGTCAGTAGAGGGTCGCTTGTAATGAAAACAAGTAACACTAATATTGCATAATATCTTTGCAACTGTACTACCCATGAGTCTAATTTTGATAGAATTGTTTACTTGACCACGCATGACTCAATTGGAGCTAAATTTAGCACCGCGCGCAGAGGCGTAGCTCGGTAGTACGTTTGTTGATTCGATCAGAAGTTTGAGAGAGCTCACTCTGCCATTGTAGTTATAATCCATCGAACTCAAACCGGTTCATATGGAGAGTTATAAAGCTTACAAGTGTATAATCTGTAGCAGCAATTCGATAGTTGCTCGGCTATCGCGCCCCTTGATTTGACACATAGGGTCCAGAAATGGCGTGAAGATACTCGAGCAGCAAGACAGAGGAATGCCAATCGTCATCCACCCCCTTTGACCACGGCGGAATGTATCTGTTTCCATAGAGAGCAAGTGCAGGAGCACACACAAGACGTTTCACGTACCCCACTATGGCTGCACACCCGATACAGTCTACCCAATTTTTATATGGGGGATCCATTCCAACAGAATACCATGTAAATAAAAACTCTGTTAAAAAACTTCAGTAAAATATGTATTGGAGAATAGGAGAATTCTAACACGAACTGATATTTTCGTTATGTTTTATATACACTTTTGTTATACTGACTCTTGGCATGACCCGACTCGGGTATTTGATTCTCTTCACTCTATGTCTACCTCGGGTGTCCTGGAATTCTTCTTCAAAGCGAATTCTTTGGCGTCACATATTCCCCTGATACTCATTTTTCCGTTCACACACTTTGCATGTCTAAACAATAAAGGCTCATAAATAATATGGTAAGATTAAAACCATATATATTATTAGATCTAATATGCGACTAACAGAGATTAATACTCTTTTGTGAATAGGTATATTAGCCAAAGTTATGATAAGTATTGTTATAATTTTTAAATATTTGCTGGCATTGACGATAAAATATTATAATAAAAAAATTGTCTGGAATTCCTAATTGGTGTAGTAGTTTATTTTTCTTATTATTATTTACGAGCTACGAACTATATGAGCTTTTTAGCCAGTTCTTTGGTTATAGAAGACTGGTTAGGAAGAAGGTTAGTATGTACCCGGTTTCACCTGAGTTTCAACCAGTGGCAGTTCGTGACCTATCTCATTTGGAGTTCAATCAAAGATTGAAATTGTATGAAAAATTCCTCATCTATAAATCCTATGATCTAAAGGAATTTCATCATATCACGGCACTAGAGATTAGCGACCTAGCAACAAGATACAATTTGGCGATTCATTAAAGTGTCTGTGACTAATGAATATAAAGTCGTTGGTAATAAAAAGGAATTTAATATGAAAATCACAATTTACACAAGATGCTGTTTTTTTTTTATATAAAAAAGTTAATCATCACTAATTAACTTGTGCACCCGGACAGCTAACAGATTCCTAAAGTTTGCACGCTTGCACAGTTTTATCAGTAAAGCACCACGAATATGTTTTGTGTTAAAAAGAAAGTCCCATATGTGCCGAATTCAAAACGCACGTATGGAATTAATTTCGGACTCGCTCTCGGGTATTATTAATACAGATAGGTGGACTTTTTAGCACCGAAATTGAATAGTGCACTGTTTAAAGTGTGTTAAAATTATAGCACAAGCTTCTTAAACTCTCTCATCTTTTTTATAGGAGCTCACTGCACGAAGACACTTTAGAGAAAATCCCCACTGGTTTCAACACCCTTGTGTTATTGAATAAATTTTTAAAAATTACAAACAGCGTAGCGTTACCTTATTGCTGACAGATAAATGAATAATTAAAAGCTTTATATCTCATTTTGGAAATGATTTTGTGAACTAAAATAATTATGTCAATCTATAAATTCCAGAAATAAAAATTTGAGAAAAAGGAACACACTAAATAGATTTACAGAGTTTTCTCTTCTGGTGGCTATTGAGGGTTGACTATCATAAAGGCAGTAGCATATATTGCTCCTTGACCAAGGGTAGGCTGTGGTTCTTCAGGTATTGATAATGTACTTCATCATGAAAACCTGAATGTCTTATATTTAGCAGCGGGTAATCCCGCCGAGAGCCCCATCAGTTATGGCGCTATTATCTGTTGGCATTACCATTTAATAATATTTCAACAAGTTGTCGAAATTATTGTTTTAACACATACCTTCCGAAGGCGATAAAATATAATAACTCTGTTGAACTACCTTCACAAATTAAAATTCATAAATCCCTAATTTAAATTTGATCTCTTTTTCATGTGAAGTTGTATTTTATCGTTAATTCTTATGTACTCACTATTTCTCACTTTTTCACACAAATTCTCACAATATCAAGCAAAAACACCAATAAATATAATATTATACTAGTAACTCTTTTTTTTAACGATCATTAGAAAAAACACATTTCCGTGTAATAGTATTAATAATTGACGAAAATTTCCCAAATATTTTGTATACAAATTCGTTTGATTAAATTAGAGTATAATCTATTAATATATTAATATTTTTGGTCATAATTATTTAATAGATGATGCTAACGTCCTTTATATGATGAATTAGCGCCTCCTGCCGGTGACAATATTTCGTTCTTGATTTTTTCAAACCAGGCAACTTCATAAAAGGGTAAAATTACCACCAAAGTGAGGAGAATACAAAGTTATAATAGGACTTTTCTTTTACAAAAATTTCTTGCCAAAGCTAATAATTTTTACACCTTCCAACCTGTCGAAAACTCTGTAGGTTATTTTGATATGGAGTGCATTTTTGTATGGATCCCCACTAAGCAAGGTAAAAAAATAAATTCAGCAGGGCGGACAAACGTACTCAAGTCAGGTTGCAACTACAAAATAGAATTTTGTCAAGTAGGAACAATTTTTTTGGGTAGAAAAATTTATACTATCGAAATTGTATCGAACGGATCTGCAGGACCATGAAACTTTGCGTGTTGGATCTTGCGCGGACACCTGTTCATACCTCGGCATAATTCATCAAAACATCACGTAGCAGGTGAATGACCATGAGGTAAACAACTGCCTTGAAGTAAACAAAAACCGGTGCCCGGTGGTACATCGTTCATTCCCGATCATGGCCCTGACCAAGTAACTTCTTCACTGTAACGCTGCTTCATTGTGAAAATCGATCACCATCATTTATCTTCAATCTACCCGGACCTACTCTCCTTACCAAGCGAAAGATTTTTACTCTACCCAGACCCATTCTCCTCACCAGGCGAGAGACCTCGGCCGAGACGCTGCTTCACCTCGGATGCCTCAACTTGTTGCTGCCAGACAGGAATAGTTTCTACATCCAGCAACAGCTGGCGTCACCTCAAGTGAACCACGAGCTTGCAGCGACCTGTCATGCTATGCTGCGACCCGAGTCGACAGCCACCCAGCCTACCCACGAGCTTGCAGCGACTGGTTCGACCCGAAAGCCATCCTCGGATATGCCGCAACCCGAGCCCGACAGCCACCCAGCCTACCCAATAGCTTGCAGTGACCGGCCCGACCTTGAATGCCGGTCCCGGATACGCAGCAAACCTCGCTCATATGACATCTGACACCACCTCAAGCGATCGACCATACTGGCTGGTGCTACAAATCAAGTACGCCCAGGGCGACGACATCCCCATTTGGAAACTACCAAACACCTTTCTCAGGAGGACTGGCAAATCACAATAGTGTTGCGTCCCTGTGTGCCGGTGCCTAGATATTGTCCCTTGTGCGGGCCTATACGTCTCGTACAACTATTATATTGTATAAAACACTTAAATTTTTTGAAAAAAGACGCTTTTCAGAAACTTGTTTTTTCATAATCTTTTAAACTGTTTTTAGATTCACTTTTTCGGAGATAGGCGCATCGTTTCAGCCTTTATGGAATGCATACCACTGCATAAGGGAATTCTACACCCTATAGACTGCAGCC
Organism: Halesus radiatus; assembly: GCA_022606495.2. Taxonomy (NCBI): domain Eukaryota; kingdom Metazoa; phylum Arthropoda; class Insecta; order Trichoptera; family Limnephilidae; genus Halesus; species Halesus radiatus. The sequence goes on along the minus strand of JAHDVE020003383.1, from coordinate 5,744 downwards.
CGGAACAACTCAGTGGAACTGTACTTATACCTGTCGCGTAGGTTTCAAAGCCATGAAGTATGATTTAAATTCCTAGTTGCCATCAAACCACTATCCACAAAAAAATTCTGCAGGCCACTTCTGACTTTTAAGTTTGGTGAACCTTATAGAAATAGCTCTTCAGCTGTTGAAAGAAACATTGGGTGATAAATAATATGAATATAGATTTTTTTTAAACAGTATACTTCAAAATATTTATAGCCCAAAACATGTAGATATGTATGTTTTATCTATGTATAGCTTGCCAATAAAATGTAGACATTTTATAAAGTGGAAAAAATCTTGAATTAAATTTTTTTCACATTTAAAAAAAAAAAATCGTTTTAGAGTTCGTTTTAAAAAAACAAGGCAAAACATCAAAATTCATTTTTGGCCTGTGAATTTGATTTTGTTTTATTCTTAATTTTTTTATCTATCATCTAATACATGGTCATTTCGATACATAAATATTGCCCTTTTTCGTGTAATCTTCCTTGCAAAGTGTTAAATAATAAAAAAACGTTTTAACATAAAATATAAAATGTGATCATCTCCTTTCGAAAGTAGGTAAGTACTGCTAATTTTTGAGTACTGTTTTGATAAAGTATAAAATTTGAACTTGGACCATTGTGCTTTTCACATACATTCATCTTCCTATGAACCATCTTGGTGTTGCAATTTAATTTTTTTTTTTTTTATAAACTTTTTCTCATTCACAGGACCGTCTTAAGCCATGTAGGGGCCCTTAAACACACTGAGTTTGGGGGCCCTTTTTGTATGCCAAAACCTACAGGAAAACAACAAACCACTAAAGAATGTTTCTAAAATTGAAGGGGTTCGTGCAAGCCAGTGCTATCTATTCCTGTGAATTGTGATTTGGAGATATGAGCATTTAAAAATTTTGAATACTGATATTATCATTTTGAATTACCTATGTATGTACTGTGAGAGACGTGTATTAATTACGTATTCTTTGGGCATTGTGAGATTCGCATTAATTTAACTGTCATTTGGTTTCCATTTTTTTATGGGTTCCTACAAATTTGTAAGATTACACATCTTTGATAAGGGAACTTATCACTGTACACATGTGAGATTTGCAATAGTTTTTTTCGATTCATCTGTGATATGGTTTTGTTGACCACTTTTTACAAGTTCCCACACATTTCTAAAATAGCCAATCTTTGATCAAGTCCTTATTACTGCACATGTTGGATTTGCTATAGTTTTTATTGTTTTAAAGGAATGTTTTACTAGCATCCCATGCATTCCTGAAAAAAATGATTGCCCCCATTAAGAATAATTACCCCTAAATGTGTAACAGATGTAAAATATTTCTAAATAAATAGAGAAACAACTTTACAGAGAGTTAGTTGTCTACCAAGAGCCGAACAAGTGTTTTACTTCTCTTGCCTCCACCTTCCTCAAAACCCCCAATATCTGCTGCCTCGCCAAGGTTCTGGAGACTGGACTTTTCCTGAGGAATCCTGGGACCTACCTATTCAAGGGGTAGCCGGCCCTGCTTGAGCCCGCCAGGACCAGGATCAGGCAGAGAAACAACCTTATAATAATAATAATAATAATAATGTTTTTATTCAATTTCTAATACAATTACAAACATGTTATATTATATACGTAAGAGAAATTACAGGTACCTATTTAATATTTGTAAAACAAGGAAAAAGAAATATACTAAAAATAAAAAATAAATTTAGAAATATTTAAATAAATTCAGGCAGTGGTGAAGATCGCGTCAATGAGAAGAGATTCTTTCAAGAATCAATAGAATTTCCATTTTGAATCTTTCCTCACTGACGCAAAATATGTCGATATCCTGTGAGATTTTGTTCAGGAGCAATATACTCCTCCCCACCGGGAGAACCATTGGCAGGTTCTACAGGTAGGAAGATAGAATAATCTATGACGACGCTGTCTTAGATAGTCATCAGGAACATAAAGACTTATGCGTTCCAAAATAGCTGAATTCTCTATGGAGCCTCGCAGCAGTCTAAAAAAGTGGGTAGCGGCATACCCCTCTCTTCTGAGCTGCAGGGAGTGAAATCCAAGCATGCCCAGAAGAAAGTTAGTTGGATAAAGCCACGGATAGAGTCCGTACTCCCTCATGTAAAGAAATCTCAAAAACTTTTTCTGAACCCTCTCTAACATGAGGGAGCACCCCATCTCGTGAGGATTCCAAATAGCCGACCCACTCTCCAGCCTACTACGGACTAAAGAGAAGTATAATATTCTAAGAGTACGAGTATCGCGAAAAACCCTTACGGTCCGAATGACAAATCCTAACATTTTTAATGCAGATTGACATACCCCTTCGATATGAACATGAAACGTAAGTTTACTTTCATACACGATTCCAAGTTCCTTTATAGTAGAAACACATTTGAGATTATGATTGAGCATAGTATATCTGTGGTAGGTGAGACTAAATGCTCTGGTGAAAGACAGGACTACGCATTTTGAGATATTGAAATGAAGCTGATTTCGTAGGCTCCATTCAGAGATGTTATCAATGTCAGCTCGAAGACGTAGGCAATCTAAAATATTTCTAATTAGTAGAAATAATTTGAGATCGTCAGCGAAAAGGAGAAAGCGAGAAAAACGGATGACTTTAGCAATGTCATTAATGAAAATAGAGAAGAGAAGAGGTCCTAGGATTGACCCTTGGGGGACCCCAGAAAAAACAAGAAAATCAGCGGATTGAAAAATTCCGTGTGTGACAAATTGCTTCCGGTTTTTGAGATAACTTTAAAAAACTTTAGCATACGTCGGGAGAAACCCATTTGGGCAAGTTTTGTTAGTAAGATATCGTGATTCACGGTATCAAAGGCTTTGGAGAAATCATTATACGAACAGTCTACTTGGTATCCACTATCTAGGGACCTAGCAACATAGTCAGTGAAAACCATCAGATTGGTTTCCGTAGATCTTCCTTTTCTGAAACCATGCTGTTCGGGGATAATATATGCGTCTATTTGAGGTACAATGAATTTATGGATTAGTTTTTCAAATAGTTTAGCAGGAGCTGAAAGTATGGCAACAGGTCTATAATTCTCGATTGACTTTTTGGAACCATTTTTAAAAATAGGACATATTTTTGAAATTTTCCATAATTCTGGAAAAGTGGAGGTACTAATAGCTAGATTAAATATAAAAGATAAAGGTGCTTTAAGGAATTCAGCGCACCCTTTAATAAAGAATACGGGAACGAAGTCGGGGCCGATAGAGTGCGAGTTCTTCATGTGTCTTATGGCATTCATAACATCAGATTCCGTAAATATAGATAAGTCAACGTTAGAGGCTCCTCTGGTATTAAATGCGGCAGCATTATTAATATCTAGAAGTGGAGGGTCTCTACTGTAGACAGATTTAAAATGATCAGCAAACGCGTTTGCCACACCCGAGCCATGAAATTCCTGATCACCTTTCATCATGGTATCTTCAAGACCACCATCCTTTCGAAGGGTTTTTATGTAATGCCAGAACATCTTGGGATCGTGCATGATGTTACCTTCGATTTCAGACACGTAAGCTCGATAGGCCACTCGAACCTCGCGCCTAACCAATGCCCGGTAAAAACTAAACCGATCGTATTCACTCTGAAGTCCTCCTGCCTTCCAACGCTTGTGAAGGGCATGCTTGATCTCTATATTCGAAATGACTTCTCTCGAAAACCACTTCGGATATTTGCGACCACCACTGCCTGCATTTTTTTTGGGAAAACATGAATCAAATACATCGTAAATACAAGTGTAGAAATATTGCGCCGCCTCATCCACTGTAGCAAATGTGAAGAGGTTTTGCCAGTCCACCCGGCTCATTGAATCGTACAAGCCGGTGAGATCACCTTTGTTGAAATTCCACCCCCTTGAGATTTTATTTACAAGGGTGGGGGCTCTATTACTTTTTAAGGGCGATCTGATCAAACTGGACTGGAATTCAATGGCCGGATGATAGCTATCCTCTAGCAACAGTGGAAAAACACAACGTCTCACCTCAAGAATGGCATTACACAGAACAAAGTCAAGGATTCTGGAATTGGAATTTTGAATATTATTACACTGTGAAAGACCGAAGACTGCGCATAGGTATTCAAAGTCGGATTCCACCTTAGAGGCGTCCCGAACGGAATGCAAATTAAAATCTCCCAGTATAATAATATTCTTTTTACCAATTTCATCAAAATTAGAGTGTATTTTGTCAAAAAAATGCTTAAATACTTCCCACCTACTGCTAGGCGGGAAATAAACTACACACATGTATGTGACAGACAGTTTGCAAGATACTTTTACCCATAAATCCTCTTGCTCAGTTTCTAGGGCGTGGATGCGTTCGACCTTTAACCCTTCCACGCCCTTAAAGGCAAGGAGACAACCGCCACCCTGCCTGTGGCCATCTCCATTGTCTCGATCCCTTCTAAAAACTAAGAAGTCACCACCAAAAAGCTCAGAGGTTAAAACACCCGCATTCAACCAAGTCTCGGTCAGAACTAAGACATCATAGTCACCGGCCGCAACATTATTGTAGAAATGCGATCATTTAGTTTTCAACCCCCGAACATTCTGGTAGTAAAAGCACTTTTTTCTATGTAAGTCCAGTCAGCTGTTGCCGACCACAACAGCTGTAAGTCGTGGCGCCGCCAGCCTAACTTGCCATTCTTTGATGAATGTGCCGCGGCCAGTGTTTTGATTTCAAAACCTCGGCAACGGCTGACTGAGGCATGCCAATTTTAAAAGATGAGTACACACCCTTAGATTTAATTTTTGCTATTGTAAACGAAACGGTATTTACGAGCGAATTAAGGTAAAGCGACATGTCATCACAAGAGGTGTCAGGATGTAAGGGGTAACAGTGAAAAAAAATGTTAGTTGGTGCCTCAGTTGCGCACGTTTTTTTGCTACCCCTTACGGTGACACGCCGCTTATTTGTAATTTTGATCCATTCGGGTGGTTTAGACGGACAAGAGGGTTGTGAAATGATGGCATCGGCTGTAACTGTCTCCCTAGTAGTTGGAGCGTCAGATGTTACCGGTGTAGGTGGTAAAGATGGTAGAACCTTCTTAACCTTTGTAATTGGAGCGGAACTATCAATTGCAGTCGATGTAGACAGCTGCTGTGTAATCTTCAATAGCGAAGCAGATACAATCTGTGAAGCAGGAGATGTCGAAGATTGCACGCCAACATCCATCTTGCCTGCAACCTGGGTTTTAGGTGCAGATCTAGTCTAGTTGTCATCTTGCGAATGACAGGCAGCATTTCACGAGTGTTGTTTATAGTTTTGTTTACAACAGCGGGGAGTGAGGGGAACGAGTCGGGCAGCGACAGCTGGGCGGACGCTGAGACCGGCGGACGGCACTGCTTGCTTGTACCTTCGGCTGGGCGTTCGGCAATACTCGTAAATTCCGAAGTGAGAAGCGGTGGAGCGCATACGGTCAACTCCAGTGGCGGACGGAACAGCTCACTCGCATCTTCGGCTGCGCGTTCGGAAGTGTTCGGGATTACCGAAGAGCGACCGGCCGTTACTGAAATCTCACTGTTGACACTTCGCGCACTATCACAAATAGTTAACTTGGAAGTAATAACGTTTTCGAGTTGTTTCACTCGCTGTAAAACATCTTTCAACACTGCAGTCTGTTCGGTGACTATATTCATCAAGTCGCGAAGCTTAGGGTCTGCCATTTTGGATGGTTTAGTACAAGATAATCTTTGCAG